>JAIFGZ020000472.1:0-291154 GCA_019925245.2 Oryza australiensis | reverse complement strand
TGCCACAATCTCCACACCAAGCACAATGGGTTGGAGGAAGAAGAAGATTTAGACAGGGTTCAGCCCTCTCGTGAGGTAATACCCTACTCCCGTTTTGGTGGATTCGATCCGCCGAGTGTCTTTATTAATCTCGAGTATCTAAAGCTCTTGCTTATGAAATCGTATATCTCTCAAGGGACGCCCCTTACCCCCTTATATAGTCTTGGGAGGAGGGCTTACGGATCGGAAACCCTATCTTACTCTAAGTTGGTTTCCTCAATCTTACCAAACCGTGACTATAGGCCGATTGCCTTCTCTCTATCGGCAATCGTAACACCCAAGTCATGTTCGGTTTACGTGATATGGCAGGCGCAATCTATCCCTACCTCCAGTCGGATAAGCTTGCCATGTAGATACCCCATTGCCATAATCTCCACAAGAGCCCCGAGTCCTTTTCGGTCGACGAGACGACTCAACTTCACCAAAACAGACACAACCAAAAACCTCTTTGACCGAGTGCTTTTGGCGCCGAGTGATTCCATCATCTCTGCCTCGAATCTTCCCGAGTGGCTCCAAAGACTCGTGAAGGGCTGGAAAAATATCTAAAAAATTCTCAAAAATAAATATCTAGGTGCATCTCCCGATGCACCTAATTAGGTGTAGCCCCGACTATGTGGTTAGTCAAAAATAGGCTAAGCATATAGTCAAGAACTATAAAAATTATTCTCATATAGATGCTCAGCTCATGCTAAAGCAATCATAGAAATCTCATTACTCGGCAAGTTCATACTCATCCGAGTGAATTTGCCCTAGTCATCTCGAGACAAATAACTCAATCAACCCTCATGGGTGAAAAGCACTCGCACGCTCATGCTTATCCGAGTGGATATGCCCGAGTCATCCAGAACAAATATTTCAATCGTCCCTCATGGGAAAACAAGTTTTTTCAATCATATGAAAAATATGACCAAATTATTAAATAGCTTATGCCATAATACTGGTCTCAATCTATAAAGATCTTCACCAAGGTGGAAAAAATAAATAGCATTGATAAGATTACTTGATCAAATGCCAAAAAACCAAACACCCTTGTCATCAAGGCAACTATAAAAACTTAACTGGTGGTCACCTTCCAAGTTGCATCGTGCCGCCTTCTCATGAAGTCAAGCAAACCGCGGTATGGAAGGATTTTCAAAGGTACAGGGCACTCGGACACGCGCATATTGCCGTGGCAAATCTGCTTAAGCTCATCCGCTTAAGTCCCTAAGGACACGCGTCGGGCCACACCTTAGCCGGGCCGTAGATTTTTTATGGGCTCGGCCCAATCACTATGAAACCTAGCGCAACCCTCAAATCTTTCTATAAAGGCACGAGGTCATCCCCGCCTCTTCATCTTCCAAAAATTCCCCTTTTCGTAGTACTTGTTCACCGCCCACCGCGGAGAACCCTAGATTTGCGCGCTCCCGCATCCATCCATCTAGAAACTCGCTCTTTGCAACAACCAGCCGCCTCAGCCAAATCTCCCACGTTCCTTTGTCAAAAAACCCAACTTTTCCGACCAGATCAACTTCCTATCAACCCACCACTCTCATGGCGGAGGAAAAGAGGATTCCGTTCGACCAATGGGCCGCTTCGGATGTGAGGGAATCCACCCTCAAAGAAATGGTGAAGCACGGCGTGCTTCCGCCAAAGGAGATCGTGGGATGGCGCCCGGCGGTGGGGGAGGACCTCCCAACCCTAAACATCGGTGAGCTCGTCATTTTCACTTCTTTCTTCTATTGCGGGTTCAGCCTTCCCACCTCCAAGTTCTTCCTGGGGCTTTTGGAGTACTATGGGCTTCAACTCTACCATCTCGAACCCCAACTCAATGCTTCACATCGCCCTCTTTATTCATGTATGCGAAGCATTCCTTGGCATCCTCCCCCACTTCCAACTCTTCCGCCGCATGTTCTATCTCAAACCACATCCAAACAAGGACCACCCATGCGTCGTTGGCGGGCAGTTTCCAACTCCGCAGATCTCTCCGCAAGGAGTATTTTTCTCTTCCCTTAAAGTCTTCCAATAAGGGATGGCATGCGGGCCGGTTCTACGTTAGCAACCTTGAACCCAGGCTTTCATCGGCCTTCCTCCTGTCCCTAGTCCAACTTGGAGCACCGTCCCGAGCCCAAGATTGGGACGAGGCCAACAAGCTGCTTGTGAAGATCCCGGCGATGAAACAAAAGGGGCTTCGTGGAGAACAAATCACTCGGCACTTTATCGTGTGCCGATCGGCGCCGATCAAGGAACGGTCAAAACCGGCCTTCGAGTATGAAGGCGGAACGGACCCCAATTGGGAAGATCCGGATCCACTCAGCTACGAGGTCCCGAAGATCCGGATGTACAAGATCTTCTCGACCGGAATCGCAGCTTGTGCGGGCCCTCATTCTCGCCGGTCCTCCCCTTCAAGCATCCACCGACCTCCTCCTCCTAAGTCGACCGGTCACTTGATAACGCTCTTTCAATCTTGATATCTTGTCTCTTAGCGTTGTGAATTCTTTCTTCCGTAGGAAAATGCTTCGTCACCTCCAAGCCATACAAGGTCTCCCACGATGACGCGCCGCGTCGCCCGCCAAGAAGCCCGGGCGGGATCAAGATCCAAGGCGACCCGGTCGGAAGCGAGCGGCGCCGAATGAAGACTCGAACAAGCGGGCGAGCAAGAGGAGGCTAATAATTGAGGATTCGGATGGCGATGCCCCGGCTCCTCCAGTCGAGACCCCACCTCTAAGGCGATCGCCGCGGACGGTGCCGAAGATCCGCCGGTCGTCCCGCATGGTCTCAGAATCGAAGTCCGAACTCTTTCGTTGAAAAACTTTCTTTACCTTTACCCCGCTGTGTTCACTTTTGCAGAGGCCCCAGTGACATTGATCCTCGCGGGGAAGTGAAGAGCCGACCCCGCCCGCCGCTTCCGAGGTGCCAAGGCCAGCGAGAGCCAAAGCCCCTGAGCCCACAACCGAGTGCAAACGCTCGGGCAAGCAACCTTCGCCTCCGAAGAAGGATGCCCCGAGGAAGGAGCCCCGGCCGCCGCCAGGATATCCCGACCGGAAACCGCCATCGGCCGGAAACCTCGGGCCGGTTAGAACACCCCCGACCGAGGGCCACTCGGCGCGGGGTCGAAGAAGGAGGCCACCGGGCCGCTCCACCTAAGCAGCGGCCGCCGAAACCGGTAAGATTTGTTTCAAGTACTCTTTTGCTCTTTCAGTTTGAATCTTTCATGTCTTCATTTGTTCTTCTTATTTGCCGCCACAAGGGAGGAGATCCCCAAAGTTGCGGTCCTCTCAAACCCGGGTTCCCTATTAAGATCGAGTGGCGGGACTCGGAAGGTGAAAGGCGGGCATCATCCTGGGCTCGGCAAGCCGAGAAAGATGAAAGGGATGCCCTTGTCGAAAGCTTGAACGAGGCGACCCGGCGCTCAACGTAAGCCTTCGTCTTTCTCTTTAATTGTATTATCATTATCTTTCAGTCGGTCACTCCTCTGTTTTTGTGCGCAGAAGGAATATTGCCGCTCCATGGCAAAATCTCGAGGTGCTAGAGAAGCCGGTTCCCCACCCGAACTCCTTAGAGGACGTTCGGCACGGCCACTGAAGGCCACTGGGAGGAGGCCGCGTCAAGGAGGCGGCTTTAAGGAGGGAAATCGCAGAGCTTCGGGAGGCGAACCTCGACCTCCGAGGATCAATCGGAAGTAAGCCCGTCTCTCCAAATTTCTTCATGGTTCCCATGTTAATCTCGGTTGTTGACGATCTTCTTTTGTAGAAAATTCTTCTGAGGTCCATTCGCTCAAGTCCAGCCGGAGGCACGGCCTCGATAAAGCCGAGATGGAGGCCGAGTTTGAAGGTAAGCCTCTTTGGAGTAAAACTTCTTGCGCCGCTTCATTTCCGAGTGCTTTTGAATGATCCGGAACTTTCGGCAACTTACAAGGTAAAGACCCGAGCCCAATACGACGTCTTGCTTGGGCGGGTCAAACAAAGCGAAGAGATCCGGAAGAGGTCGCCAATGCCGCTATGCCGATCTTGCCGTCCTTATTCGATCGTGGGAGTTGGGGCCTCGTTGGAGCCGGTAGATATATTCGACAAGCCGCGGCGCTCCCGACCAGTATCCGGCCAACATCACCGGCGCCAATATGGGGGCTGGTTCGCTCTTGCGCAGACTAAGTCCTTTACCCCCGAGTGGATATCCACTGGCCGGGGAAGGCTTTGTCGACGAACGACCGACGAGCAGTGCCTTGGACATGCTGAGTGAGGCGCAGGAGGCGGCGAAGAAAATATCCATTGATGTAATAAACAATTTCAAGATTTGATTTGTCTTTCTGACTTTGTCTTGTAAATGTCGCATAACCATAACGCTCGATGTAGAAGTTGTGATATATTTAGCTTATTTATGTTAATGCCTCGATCCGAGCTTTTGCGTGAAAATTCTTAAGTAGCTTTCGTCTGGCTGTCATCAAGCCTAGGCTCGATTAGGTCATCGGAAAACTCTCAGTCCTTAGACACTGAACTCGAATCGAAGGACATTAAATAATGATAAACCAAATTATGCACAAAAGTTGATGAGGAAAACTTGAGCTTTATTGACATGTGTATGACCCCGACCGCTAACTCAAGAAGTCATCTTGCTTGAGGTTGGCAAGTAAGAAAACATGAAGCCCTAGCCGAATTAGGCATAAAATCGTCGAAGATGCTCGATATTCTAGGAGTTTTCTACCATAGACCCGTCTTCGCGCTTTAGCGGTATGCACCGGCCGAGTCACTTCAGCGATTATGTATGGTCCCTCCCATAAGGGAGATAACTTGTGTCGCTTTGGTGGTCCGGATCTTGCGTAGGACCGTGTCGCCAACAATGAAAGCTCGTGCTCGCACGTTGCGACCGTGGTATCATCCGAGCCCTTGAAGGTATTTGGCCGACCGGATGAGGGCCGCCTCACGGGCCTCTTCCAATCGGGTGAGGTCATCCACTCGGTCGTGGTCGTAGCGTTCATCGTTGAAGGCGGACCCGGAGGATTCAAATTCCATCTCGTTTGGCAACATGGCTTCGCGCCATAAACCAAAAAGAAGGGAGTTTGGCCGGTAGCCCGACCGGGTGTGGTCCGCAGCGACCATAGAACCGAGGGAAGTTCTTGGACCCACTTGCCACGTAAGGGTTTAGGCGGTCGAAAACGCGGCCTTGATGCCTTGGAGGACCATGCCGTTGGCTCGCTCGACTTGTCCGTTGCTTTTGGGATGAGCTACCGATGCGTAGCGCATCTTGATTCCGAAGTCTTCGCAGAATTCCTTGAAGATGCCTCCCGTGAATTGAGTCCCGTTGTCGCTATGATTCCGTTTGGGATGCCGAAGCGGTGCACGATGTTGAGGAAAAGTCCCGTGCTTTATCGCCAGTAATTGTGGCGACCGGCTTGGCCTCAATCCACTTGGAGAACTTGTCGATTGCGACGAAGAGGTGTGTGAATCCTCCCGGAGCTTTTTGAAAGGGCCAACCATGTCCAGTGCCCCATACCGCGAATGGCCGTGAAAGTGGGATTGTTTGAAGCTCCCGGGCCGGGACATGGCTTTGTCTGGCGAAAATCTGGCGGCCTTCGCAGGTTCGTACGACTTTATCCGCGTCTGAGACCGCGGTAAGCCGAAGAAACCTTGCCTCGTAAGCTTTGCCGACTAGAGTGCGTGCTGCCGCGTGGCTTCCGCATATGCCCGAGTGGATGTCTTGGAGTAGTTGCCTTCCTTCCTCGGGTGTGATGCACCTCATTAGAATTCGGAGGGCTTCTCTTGTATAGATCGGAGTCAACCATGACATATGCTTGGCAACGACGCCGACGCGTTCTCGCTTCATCCCGGCCATCCTAGCAACTCTTGCTGGGTTAAGAATTTGATGAGCGGCGTCCTCCGCCGGTATCGGTCATGGCGACTTCGCTTCGTGGTTTGCTCGTGGGAGTTGTCTTTGCCGTGATGGTTGGTTCGTAGAGATGTTCGACAAAAACGTCTCGTGGGGCAGCTTCGCGCTTAGATCCAAACCGTGCGCCATCGATGGCTTCGTTGTTATGTCTCGTGACATGTGAGAGTTTGAGCCCGTCAAACTTGTCCTCAAGCTTGCGGACCTCTTGCCGTAGGCCTCCATAGTGTCGTTTAGGCAGGTGACTCACCTTCATTACTTGATTGACGACCACCGGGAGTCGCCTTTCACAATAAGCCGACGTATCCCGAGTGAAACCGTGAGGCGCAAATAATGTAGAAGAGCTTCGTACTCGCAACGTTGTGTGAGGCGGAGAAGTGAAGGTGAAGGACATATCTCACCCTTTCCTGGCCGGGAGATCGCACAACTCCGCTCCCAAGCCGATGATCCTCTTGGATCCGTCGAAGTGCATGGTCCAAGTTGTTGGAGGTCTTCCCGAGGCACGTTCTCTTGTGTTCACCCACTCGGCCAGAAGTCCGCCAAGGCTTGTGACTTTATGGACGTCCTTGCCTTAAAAGTCGTCCAACATCGCTCTAGGGCCCACTTGGCGATGCGTCCGGTTGCCTCGCGGTTGTGGATGACATCGCCGAGTGGGAAAGAGGTGACGACAGGTGACCGAGTGACCCGAAAATAGTGTGCCAATTTCCTCGCGGTTATTAGAACACCATAGAGCAGTTTTTGTACTCGAGGGTAGCGACTTTTGGCTCCCGCCAATACTTCGCTAACAAAGTAGATTGGCCTTTGAATCTTCCGAGCCCGTCCTTCTTCTTCGCGTTCGACCACAAGGACCGTACTAACCACTTGGTGAGTGGCTGAAACGTAGAGCAACAGAGGTTCCCGGGCTGAGGCGAGGCCAGACGGGCGGCGTTGTAAGGAACTCTTTGAAATCTTCAAAGGCTTTGTTGGCTTCCGCGGTCCACCGGAAGTCGTCCGTCTTCTTTAGCGCCTAAAGAACGGCATGCCTCGTTCGCCGAGTCGGGATATGAAACGGCTTAGTGCCGCCATGCAGCAAGTGAGCTTCCGAACGTCTTTCTCGGTTACTCTGGGGTTTCAAGTTTAAGATGGCGTTGATCTTTTCTCGATTTGCTTCAATGCCACGATGTGACACCATGAAGCGCTTTGCCCGATGGAACACCGAAGTGCACTTCTCCGGGTTTAACTTCATTCGAAGGCCCGATGTTCGCAAAGGTTTCTTCTAAGTCGGCGATCAGGTCTTCTTTCGCTTGGTCTTGATGACAACGTCGTCGACATAAGCTTCAACGTTCTTGCCGATCTGCGTCCTGAAACATCTTTGGATCATGCGTTGGTATGTGGCTCCTGCGTTCTTCAGCCGAAAGGCATGGTGATGTAGCGTAGGGCCCCAAGCGGGGTGATGAACGATGTCTTCAGCAAAGATTCTTTTAAGCCGATCCGGTGATAGCCCGAGTAATGTATCCAGAAACTCGGGAGTTGGCAACTGGCCGTTGAGTCGACGACTTGGTCGATGCGAGGCAACCCGAACGGATCTTTGGGGCAGGCTTTGTTGAGGTCGGTGTAGTCAACGCACATGCGCCATTGCCCCGTCTTCTTGCGGACCAGACTCGGGTTGGCTAGCCGACGGATGGAGGACTTCTTTAATGAAGCCGGCAGCCAAGAGCTTTGCGAGTTCTTCTTTGATAGCGTCTTTTCGATCCCGTGCGAATCTACGTAATCGTTGTTTTATCGGTTTGGCGTCATCTTTGACGTTCAAAGAGTGCTCGATCACCTCCCTAGGAATTCCAGTATATCGGATGGTTTTCAAGCAAAACATCTTTATTATTTTGGAGGAAGGTGACGAGCGCGCTTTCTATTTGGGATCTAGGTCGCCGATTACGACATGTTTCGAGGATCCGACGGATCAAGGGAGATCTTCTTGGTCTTGGCGTCGCCGGGTCCCGATTTGGCCATCTTCTTCGCGGGACTTCGCCTCCGCCGGTTGATGCAGCCAATCGGACTTCTGTTGGCCACGTAATCTCGCGAGATTGGGCCATGTCGCAGCCTCTCCTTATCGCAGTGAAGGCTTGCTTCACGTCGTGCGAAGAGTGATGACGCCGTTAGGACCCGCATCTTCATGCAGAGGTAGGTGTAGTGAGGGATCGCCATGAACTTGGCAAGCGCGGGCCTTCCGATGATGGCGTGATATGTCGTTTCAAGTCGGCCACCTCAAAGGTGACGTTCTCCGTTCGGAAGTTCTCTCGCCCGAAGGTGACTGGGAGGGAGATATGCCCGAGTGGTGTAGAAGATAGCCCTGGGATAACTCCATGGAAGGGGGCTGAGCTTGCCTTTAGTTCGGCTCCTGGATCTCGCATCTCATCCATGGTCTTGGCAAACAGATGCTGAGGGCGCCGCCCCCATCGATGAGGACGCGCTTAAGCTCGATGTTGCGGACCACGGGGTCCAGGGACGAGTGGATAGCGCCGGGTGAACCACTCGGCCGATGATCCGAGCGGTCAAAGGTGATGGCCACTTCCGACCATCGCAGATATTGAGGGACTTCAGTGTTGAGCCGCGTTGACCTCCCGTCCGCTAGCTTCGTTTCCTCTTGGACTCATAGGCTAGCGGACCTCCGAAGATGTGGTTGAGCTCCCCACCGGGTCTTGAAAAGGTTCGGCATTTTCAGCCGCGTTGTTCTTTTTGGCGCCCGACGGGCCAGCCTCGTCGCGGCTTCTTGTTGAGTCGCGCCGCATCGTTCTGGCGAACCGCTTGTAGATAAAGTAGTCCTTCGCCGCGTGCTTATGATTCGGATGATGGCTGCACCGGGCGTTCATGATGGCGTCGTAGGCGGCGACTGGGACGGCGTTGAGTGTTGGAGGTTGCGCCACTAGGTCCTCGATCGGCGCTTGCGATCTTTCTCGGCCCCGGTTGCCGTTGTTGCCGCCATCCTTCTTAGGATTACGGCTTCCTCCCGCTTGCTTGTCCTCTCTTCTATCGGGCCGGTCTTGACGGACGGCCTTAATGGCGTCATTGGATTTGGCGTATGAGTTCGCCGTCTCGAACATTTGCTTCACCGTCTTCGGTGGTTTGCGCCCGAACTTCCCGATGAGCACTCATCACCTGGACTCCCTTCCGGAAGGCGGCGATGATAATGTCATCGGTGATGTTCGGGATCTTGTTGCGCTTCTCGAGAAACGACGAATGTAATCCTTCGCAGGCTCGTCCGGCTTTTGGATGACGTTGTATAGGTCGAAGTGTGTGCCGGGCCTCTCGAAGGTACCTTGGAAGTTGGCGATGAAGTGATCTCTCGCCCGCTCCACGAGCCGATTGAGCCTCTTGGCAGCTCGTGAGCCAATTTCTCTCGGCGAGTTTGCGAGGGCCACGGGCAGTAATTGGCCATAGCCTTGTTGTCGCCACCTGCAGCTCTGATGGCAAGGGTGTATACGGTTAGCCAAGATTCGGGTCGGTCTTGCCATCGTACCTTTCAATCCATGTGGGTTTAAACCCACTGGCCAATGCACTCGGCGGAGCTCCCGAGTGAAGGTCGGTACCCGTCGTCGCCGCTATCGTGTGATCCTCCAATCCTCCCGATCGCGCTGGCCGCGCTCCCGGTAGCGGCGATCGAGGACTTCCCGCATCACCGGACGGGCCTTCGGTTGACGGTTGGGTAGCCGGAGCTATTGCGGCGACGCGGTGGTGGACGGTGGACGTCCTTGTCGTTTGTCGCGGAGTCGCCGTCCGCTCCCGGTATTTTTGCGTGACTCGTGGGGTGGGCCTCTTGGCTCGGTCGTCGACCGATCCGGCTCGGGCCTCTTATAGTCTCCCGACCTCGAGGCGGAAGCCGGCTCTTGTCTCGCGTTTTGGCCACGGATTCATTCGGCCTTCGTGCCGAGGTAGTGGGGTGGCCGTTTGCTGTGGCGGCGACGATGGTCTTGATCTTGTCGAGTATCGGAGTCACGTTGGTAGGTGCCGCTCCATGACGGTGTCCAAGAGGGTGAGCGCGGCAACAGCGTTCGCTGTGGCGTTTTGGAAGATGTTGGTGTTGCGGACCCGTGTTTGGAGGATGGCCTCCCGGGTAGATCGTCCGGCCGCACGTAGGTCCTGCTTCCTCTTTTCGGCCTCGTCCTTGCGTTGTTTCTCTTCTTCGGCCGTCTTGCGTTCGATATCCATCTTGGCTCGCTCTTCTTCAAGCAAGCCTTCGGCCATGGCTGAGTCGGACTCGTCCGGCTCGGCCATGAGGACGTCAAAGCACTTCGGCCACACCATGCGGCACGGAGTTGTCGGGCCAGAGGATGCCATAGAGGTTGTCGGCCGGCGGAGCCGAGGTATCCATTGAGCTCCGAAGATGAGCAGGAGCCGAATGATGGGAGGATGACGGCGACCTCCCTTGATCCTGGGTAACCCGGTCCGGATTGTTCCATCCGAGCCGAGCTTGGGGGTGTGGGCTCCTCCGAGTGGGTCGCCGCCGACTCGGGGAGAGAAGTTTGCTGAAAATCTCGGCGACGTTTGGTAACCCAAACGGCACTAAGAGGTCTTCATCGAGTAGATCGCTCCGTCGGGAGGTGAGAAGATTGGCGCAGATTTCGGCGGTATTCGGTAATCCGAGTGGTGCCGGGTGAAGTCCGTCGTCGGAGAAAGTAGATTGCATCTTGGTCTTCAAGAGGTCGTTGTAGATCGTGGCGCTGTTCGGAAGTCCGAACGGTGTCGAGTGGATTTCTCCTACCGACTGGTCCGAATCCGAGTCGAAGGAGGAATCGTCGACGAAGTTGGCGGCGAAGTCGCCGAGTCTTGAAGGAGATCCCATCAAGCTTGTCGGCGAGATTTGTTGAAGAAGTCTCGACGCGCGTTCCCCTACCTGGCGCGCCAACTGTCGAAACTTGGTTTTGGCAATATGATTTCTGGGGTCGCAGTCGAGATCGCCAAGCACAATGGGTTGGAGGAAGAAGAAGATTTAGACAGGTTCAGGCCCTCTCGTGAGGTAATACCCTACTCCTGTTTCGGTGGATTCGATCCGCCGAGTGTCTTTATTAATCTCGTGTATCTAAAGCTCTTGCTTATGAAATCGTATATCCCTCAAGGGACGCCCCTTACCCCCCTTATATAGTCTTGGGAGGAGGGCTTACAGATCGGAAACCCTATCTTACTCTAAGTTGGTTTCCTCAATCTTACCAAACCGTGACTATAGGCCGATTGCTTTATCTCTATCGGCAATCGTAACACCCAAGTCATGTTCGGTTTACAGATATGGCAGGCGCAATCTATCCCTACCTCCAGTCGGATAAGCTTGCCATGTAGATGCCCCATTGCCATAATCTCCACACTAAGCATATTCCTAAGCTTGCTAGTGAGTACCACATATATAAAGTGCTCACTAGTTTTATTTTTTCTAGGGTTATCAAGGATCATAATACAAGTAGTAGGGCTATAACAAGGAGAATCGGTAAGGCTAAATAAAACAAAGTGATAGACGCGGAATTTAATAAAGCGAAATACAATAATTTAAATAAACATAAGTTTGTAAACTGGGATAGCAATATGATCAAAATGACATGACTTGCCTTGATCCTTTGAGCAAATCTTCTTTCTCGCGAGCGAACCTCCAAAACGACGAAGTCTACACGCCGACACGCAAAACAAGGAAAACCCTAATAGAACCAAATAAACAATACATGGAAAGTAAACAAACATGTAGAGCTCAATTTTAGATGAATTTTAGAAGTTTTGGACCATTAAATGGATTCTAGAAATTAAATTGATTTATTAGGCAATTTTTAATTATTTTTGGAAGGAAAAGAGCAGGATGACGATAGCTGGAAGGATGGCAGAGGGGCGGCTCACCGTGCGCTCAACAGCGAGAAGAGGCGGCACGGCCGCACAACGGCAAACGGAGGGAAGGCCGGTGCACGGGTGTCGACACGGGGGACGAGGACGAAAACAACCGGGAACGGTGAGAGGACGACGGCAGCCGGTTAGCGCGCCATGCACGGTGGTGAGGACGGTGCAGGGAACACGCTGCGCGTTGCCGTTAACGGAGACGATGAGGCCACGGGCGACGTGGCCGGCAAGGAAGAATGGCTTGCCAAAGATGGTACCGGTGAGGATGATCATGGGACGCTGGTGACAAACGACAAACCAAGCGGAGGCCGGCAAAGGAGACGACGCCACGATACCGGGGAAGGATATGACGACGTCGGATAACACTCCTGCAAGGCGGCAGGGGCTGCCGGAGTGGCGTCGGCGAGGCCGAGGGAGAGGCACCGTTGGCAGCGGGGTTTTGGTGTATTCCGGGGGAAAACGGGCCTTGGCCGAGGTGGAGGGCGATGCTGCAATGCCGTAGGTGGCGATGGCGCAGCCAACCGGCGCACGGGCGAGGAGGAAAGGCCAACCGGAGTTGCGCCGGTGAGGTGGATGGGCAAGCCAGCACGGCGGTCTTCGGATGAAACAGAGGCGAGGCCGAGGGAGAGGAGGTTCTGCGGCGCCGATGGAGGTGGTGGCAAGGTCTTGTGCTTCGGCATGACAGGGAAGGGCTGCCGTTCGCCGGTGCCAAGGAGAGAGGAAGCCGAGCTGAGGGATGGAGGAGAGCAAGGGAGCTCGAGGTGGTGTGTGGGGAGGAGGAGGGTGCTGGGGCTCCCTTTTGTAGGCCGGGGAGAGGGGGAAGGGCGCCGAGGGAGGGAATGGCCGGGGAGCTTGCCGGCGGCTATTCATGGCGGCCACTCAAAGGAGTTCAATCCAATAATTAGAGCACTAGTAATTGGGAGAAACATGGGGAATTGATGAGGAGGTGAAGGGGAATCGATTTCGCAATTTAATTGGAGATAAGAAGAACAAGGAGGCGGATTGGGGTGGCCGGCGGCGCTAGGTTTTCACGAGAGACGAGCGAGCAGCGCTTTCTTGGAGGAGGAAGACGACACCGTAGCCCTAGGGACGCAAAGCGTACTTTTCTTCCAAATTTCCTTGAATTTTTATCTATACTTCCAATGCTCAAATAATTCAAAGAAAAATCCTGAAATTAGATGAATCCTCAAAGCATTTAATAAAAATTCAACCAGATTATTTACTGATTAATTAATTTATTTAAATAATTACTTAAATGTTCTTTGTATTATTAAAATTATTTCGAGCTCCAAAATTTCACGAAAAATTTCGGAGAGTACTTTAGGGCATGGAGATTATTTAAAAAATATTTACAGCCATGATTTTTAAAGGAAATTTTTATTTCCTTAATACTTTCACTTGATTAATATGCTTTTCATTTTATTTAATTTCTAGAAAATGAGTTATTTAATGATTTTTAATCCCGAAGGAAAATCGGGCGTGACACCTAAACAAAGTGGCATAGCCGATTAGCCGAATCACCGTGGGCGATCGGATGGCATGCCACGGTCAATTCAAGTCCCTCCGTACAAGCCGGTCTATGGACATGAGGCAAGACGCCATGGGAGAGCATCGTCGGCTCGAGACGCATTCAGCTACAGGATCAACTCACAGCCGACGATTATTATCACCTGATGATGGACGAATCGGAAGATTTAGTTTTATCCAGGATGAGGGCCTTGGAAAAAGTCACAAAGGATAAAGAACGAGTAGCCTGACATTATAATAAAAAAGTGGTACCTAAATCTTTCGAGGAAGGCGAACTCGTTTGGAAATGGATACCGCCGATCGGATCTAGAGATAACAAATTTGGCAAGTGGTCACCGAATTGGGAAGGGCCTTTCAATTTACAACAGCCGATGTCTTGCCGCAACAAGGCATCACCTTTAGGCATTTTTACGCAACATTTTTTTACTAAGTTTTCTACGATCGGCTAGTGATTGGCCAACAATGACGGCAGCAATGCGTGAACGGCTCGAATTCACAATTTTGTAGACACCGAAGCTATCAAAAAAACTTGGGGGGCATATACGTACACGAGCCAATTGCAAAATTGGGCGTCAGGAATTTTTAAGCTTTTAAGCTTTGTAATCGGCAGTCCAAATGAAAGCGTTGGAAGTGATTTGGATCAACGACCGTAATCCAAGTGTTGACACCGACGGTTGTGGTGTGGTTTCAGAGTCGGCAACGTGATGCGATGCGGGCGACTGGGGCCGATTTCAACATGAGCAATTCAAGACACTACGCGAGGCCGAAGCCGATCTCATCTACAAGCACAAATGCAAAAGATCGACAACTATACTACACATAAGTTAAAGCCGATTACAAGTACGAGTGAATCGATTAAAGTCCAACCCCAGTACAAAAGTCTGACAAGCATAATACAGGAGGCAGTAGCCTATTTCAGAATGTTAACATATTACAAACTCATTGTTTTAAGAAATCGGCTATGGCCGACAACGCCGTTCGCCTGATCTGGTCTATCTGTTCAATAACCCTGACGTCGTCGGCCTCAGACCCTGCCACCGGTCGGATGCCCTTCACCAGGTCTCGTAAATGTGCCACAGCTGCCTTGATACCTTGGCGTTGAGCTTTGGTCTCGGCTGGCAAGCCGGCCATGTACTCCTTGTGGACATCGATCTCGTTCGTGACTTGAATGAGATCGGCCATCAGCTGATCTTGGCGTGTGAGGAGTTGCTCAAGCTTGGTCGCCGGCTTAGTCTTTAGGCGGTCGAAGGCGGCTTTCCGGCTCTCGATGGCGTCCTTGGTCGACTGGAGGGTGGCCGACCGTGCCTGGTTCTCGCGGCGATCGGCTATCCACTACCGTGCCCGTTCATACTTAAGTTGGTGGGCTTCCATGAAGGTGGTCGGCACAACGGCGTCGGCTACAGCTTCCGGCAGCTGGCCTTGAATTTCTATGAAATGCGCGCGTATCAAACCGCTGTCGACCACCAGCGCATCCAGCGAGGCCTCCAGCCGGTTGCCGATGTCGGCTAAGGTGGCCCTCAGGTCCTCAGCCGGCGTCACCAATGCCTCTTCACCGATTTCGCCAGACTCCTCAAACTCCGACAGGTCAAAATTAAGGAGGTCGGCTATGTTCTGCAGAATAGAGAGATGATCAGAAGATATTAAGTTGACAGAGCCAATCGTCAGATTCAACCAGCTTACCGTTGGCACCGGGGTCGGAGCGGTCGGCTCGGCTGGTTCGCCACCTGTAGTCGTGGGGGCCTCTTCGTCGGCGTCGTTGCCGCCACCCGCGGCAGGCATAACATACTCGCTGGACGCCTGGGGGGCAGCCAACTGAGATCATGGGGGCTACAAAAGAAGAGTTAGCATACGAGTCGGCTAAATTCTACAGATCAAATGGCAAGAGATGATTACCGATGGCACGGGACGTGAAGTGCGGCCGGCCAATTTCTTGACCTAGAAAGGATTGTTCGGTCAGATGCAAGTGATATCATCGTGAAGCTGAACTTGGTGAAATAAGGGCTTACCGGTCGATTTTTCGCTGGGGGACTTGGGACCGGTGGCACATCGGCTGGGGCATTGACGGACTCGTGGCTCGAGCTCCCGTGTTCGGCCGCCGCTCCAACAGACGCCGGCACTTCCTCGCTGGCGACGGCATCGAGGAACTGCGCGACGACCGGGTCTAAGGGGGGAAAGCTATCGGCTGGCGCTGTCGGCTTCTTCTCTTTCAGTTTCTTAGGGGCAGGCGTAGCCGACGGCTGTAGGAGTGGTGCAACACTTTTCTTCTGGGCAATCGGCTCGCGCACCTGCCCTCGCAGCAACAACGCCACTTTCGGCGCTCCCCAGCCGATGGCCGACGGAGCGAGGCCGCCCTCATCCAGAACACCTAGACGGTATTCGATGGGGCGCCCGGAGTCACTCACCGTCGGCCGCTCCGTCTCTGTCTCCTGCAAAACAGAGGGCAAATGTTAATCAGCTATATTAGCCGATGATAAAAGGAGTAAATTCGTTGAGTTTGAAACTTACCGAAGGGATTTCTTCGGGCAGGAGCAGATCGACGTAGTGTGATGACCGCTGGGGAAAGATGTGGCGTTTGATTTTGGCCCACCATTGGTCGTAGGCCGCGCTCTTCCTGAGCGACAGGGTCATCACGTCGATCTCACCGAGGGGAGGACCGGCTATATTCAGCAGCCGATGCATTATCAAATCTTGGGTTACCACTCCCCTCGTTTAAATCTTATTGGCATAATAAAAGCTGATAGGCAGCTGCCCAAGAACGAACTGCCTCACTGCCGATACCGGGTAATAAAACTCGTAGCTCTTGGCCAGTGATCAGCCCTGATGGATTCCGGTCGGAAAGATGCAGGGGGACAGAGCGGCAATGAACAATTCCCTGCACCTTGGGTTGTCGGCCGAGTTGATGTCTTCCCAGTTGAAATCGGCCGGCAACTCAAACAATCCCCGGTCCCGGTAGAAGTACCAGGCGCGGTTCCCACGAGACAGCCCGTCGTAGAGGGCGATGAATGATTCGGCCAGCAGCTCAGCCGATTGCCCAGCTGCCGCTTCTCCGTAACTCATGCACCTGGTGGTGATCTGGTTGCCGTCTTCGTCTTTGATCGGCTCCAGTCTTGGGAACACGGCGTCGGTCGGAGGGAGCCGACCGGCTACTCGTTGGGTCGCCAGCACCAGCCAGATTTGCAAGAACCACCTGGGGCCACCGGTGTTGATTGGGGCGTTGGCGGCTAGCTTCGCGGCGGCCTGATGCAGCATTTGATACAAATAGCCGAGGAGGTACTTCCCTAGCGCGAGCTTGCCCCGTCGTCCCGTAATTTTGGCTACGACCGCCGGTTGGCGGTCGGCCCACGCCTCGATCCATAGAACTCTTTCTCTCCAAATGTTTCAAGCCACATCATTAGGAATGCAACGTGCTCCCTGTGGCCGATGAGTCCATGTTTCATGTTCTGGGCGATGAAGCCGCTCCACCCGCCAATGGCCTTGGTTTTGAACTGGTGCTGCCCCTTTCGGCTCAGGTTGCTGGGGTTGGCCGACGACTCGATGTCCAAACCAGTTGTCATGTACACGTCGACCAGTGTGATGGTCATCGGCCCTTGTTGGAAGATGAAGGCGTTGAAGCTGTCATCCCAGAGATATGTTGCAGCCAACAGAAGCGCCTCGTCCTTCTCCATGCTGGCAATGGACAGAGCCAAGCCTTGGGCTATCCCGGCCTCCTCCCATTGAGTGTATTTGGCTGATTGCATTCTCTTGTACCATTCGACCCAGGCGACGTCAGTTGTCGGCCACGACTTAAATGTCCCGTTCCAATGGGCGAGAGATGGCTTCGCGGTGTTGAAGGGGATCCTGGTTGTCTCGGCCATAATCACATCGGCTGGATCGGTTTTGCCGATGGGGCCGAGAAAAAACCTCTGGGCTTGTGTCAAATTTGGGATGAACACTTGATACGACAGGTGCTACAATTTAGAAAAAGGAAAAAGCGCTAGACAAGAATGGTTGCATACTACGGTTTGAAGAAGGAAAAAGTGCTAATCCAGAAAACGTTGGGACACAAGATGGATGCAACGAGGCTGGAGAAGTGAATTTGAATAAAAAGGAGAGTTCTAGATTAAATGCGAGTACCTCAGAGAACTCGGCAATGGCGGCAGCCGGAGCGGTAGCGATGGTTGAAGCAGCGGCTACAGCTGGTGCGGCGGTGGTGGCCGGCCCGACGGAGGCGCTTGATGCGGCGACGGTGGAGGCCATCGGAGTGCTTGGGGTGAAGATGGGTTTTGATTCGTGGAGCGCGCTGAGGTCTGGCGGAGAGTGCAGGTGAGTCGCCGATGAACCGCCGGAGAGGAGAGAGAAAGCAGAGGCTTGTGTGCGAAGGGATTGAGTGCGCTTTGAAGGCGTAAGTGTTTCGGCCGAGGAAAGTGGATATTTAAAGGGCACTTGGGGAGAAGCCGAAGCGGTTTAGGTCAAGAAAAGAGCGGGAGTTTGAACAGGCAAGCAAATCCGTAACACTTCGTATCACGGACTTGGGGGGCATGTGTTAACACTGAAATTTGGTAGTTGAATCCCTAAGTCTTTGCAAAGGCGAAGCAGAATCGGATCGGCTGGTTTGGTGTGGAAACAAAGGCTGCATCGGCTGAGGAGTGATCAGCTGCGAGGCCAATCGGTTAAGGTTGGATCGGACAAGGGCAGCCTATAGCCGATTCCAGGTCCGAAAGAGATAAAACCGTTTCTGATGCAGCAGTTTGAGGATAAATAGAAGATTCAGTTATTAGTTGCGCATTAAACGATATTGTCACCTGTGGATAGAGTCCTGTAACGGTAATTGTATCTGTAATTTAGGAGTTTGTTTAAACTGTTAATTGTAACGCGGCATGGGTCCTTCTCGGGATAATATCGTGTTTTAAATAGTAGTTTAGATAGAGTCTAGGTTTTGTACAGATAATTGTATCTTTCAGTGAGTTGTTAATCTCAATTTGATGGAGCGATGTTCACGGCCCGACAAAAAAACTCCATGGAGGAATTACGCCTTAGCAACCGATACACCGACTCCACTAGTTGACGCGATCTTGCGGAAGCCCGATCAACCGAACCACTAGGGTTTATCCTGCAAGCAATCGAAGAACTTGCAAGAACAAGATAAACAACACTCTACTTGCAAATAGGAATTTCAGATCTGAATCAAAGAAGAAAGGTGGGGTTCTGAAACAAATAGAACGGATGGTCTAGCCGACACGTGTCTATCAGGAAGTAGCGATAGCTAAACTTACATAAATAAAACCCAAATTGTTCTATGGTGGCTACGATGGTAATTATACAGGTGGGAGGATAAGTTGGGGTCATTCTCCAACCCTAGGACGCGTTCGTAATGGAGTCAACTTGATACAAGACTCATCGGCCCAATTTTGGCGTCGCAGCACCTCGGGTAGAACAAGGTATCTAACTAAATTGATGGTTGCGGTCAGCTCATCATAGATATGGAAGTGAGGCCAGATCCATTGGAAAGTAGACTTCATAAGCTTTTCATGAAGTACTAAAACACCCAAATTGGAGTTCGTATGAAGCCGTGACAACCGTCACAAGTTGGTACTGTCCTGCAGTCCGAATTCAGCCTGAAATCATGTTGGATTATATCTCTTTCTTTACTTGGCCAAAATTGACGTGGTGACCTTGTGGAGGGCTTTAGAAATACTTGGATTTAGTGGTTGGGCACATCCCACTTGGGCTAGAGTCCCAGATAAAGTTGCAAGCTCATAGGCCCATTACAGGTAATGCAATACCTTATTTCTGTGATTGTGGCTGATTGGGATGGAATTTTGAGATGAGGTTGGATCCGTTGGAAAGACGACTCTGAGAGCTTTCCATCAAGTACTCATGGATCCAAATCGGAGCACATATGCATATTTGGCTGCATTTTGAATTCAGCACTGTAGGGCTAGACGAATTGGATTCCAGAATTTGTGAAGCTTGAACTTGATGTCTTCCTGTGGACATATGATGTGAGCAACGGTTGTATCCATAGTAGTGTTAATGCCAGAATTTGGTAAGCCCCGGAGCCCGAATCAGCTAAGGTGTCCATCGGCTGATACCGAATTGGACAAGGCAAGCCAATGTAGCCGATTCCGGTACGACAACATTGGAGACACCGTCGGATCAAAATGATGTGCTTCATGAGGATTGCCATATAAGGATAGAGTCCTAAAAAGGCAATTGTATCTATTAATTAGGAAGAATTTGTTAGTTTCGTATTTTATCTTTAGGAAAGTGTATTAGTGTCCAATAAGGACTTGGTTTGTTTCCTTTTTATCTTTAGGAAAGTTCGGATTGTAATCTGTTAGGATCTTTGTTAGCCTGTGGATATAAATATGTAAGCCCGGGGTTCATGTAGAATATCTCTCGATCAATACAACTCGACGCATCACCATTTTTTACTTTTTCACTTTATTCATCATCCGGTGAGACTTGGCACCCGACGCGGGGTTGCATCGGCTTCGATCTCCGGCGAAGGGGTAAGTCCACGGTCCCGCCGGCCTAGGTATATCGTATCTATCTTTGGTTTCATTATCGTTCATAGATACATCGGCTTAGTTAGGACTTTCTTGGTTAGGTTCGATATTCTGATCAGGTCAATGTTTCTGTAAACGTAATGTTGCTTTAGGTAGATATGCTATATCCATCACATTAGACAGTTCTATCGGCTCATCGAGTATTAGATTATCATATACAATCTCGTGCTGCATCAGTTAGGTCTGACCTACTAGATTGTTATCAATAATCTAAGTCTTGTTAAGCCGATAGGTTCATGCTAATGTTTCACCGGAGGGTTAGCCGGTCTTATCATATGTCTCTGTTAATCTAGTCCTAGTATCTCAATTTAGCTCTATCGGTTGTTTCTTGCTTTAGGATTTCTGCCGATACCGGCTAAATCGTTATATTAGATTAGATTAGCTCCACCCTAAAAATTAGTCAAGGGCTTGATTGTCTAGATGTTACGTATCTTTTCATACTTAGTGCTGCATCAGTTCAGTTTGATCTACTAAGTCATGATTAGAACCGTAGTCTCTAGCCTGCCTCATGGCTACTAATGAGGGTTTTGTTAGGGTTTCAGCTGACGAGTTATCTGGACTTTGGCATCGGCTGGAATCATACAATCGGTTGTCAACAGATTTGCTGTTTTGATTATCGATCCATCGGCCGATATGATTTATGTTCTGCTATTTTGCATATCTTGTCAGTGGCAGGATCAAACTGACTGGTATGCCCGCGCTTCATCGATTCTAGGACCTGCACTGAAGCTAAGCAGATCTGTCAGGCCGGCCTGTTGGTTTTTCTCATCAACACATTTTTTGGCACATGCGCCGGGACCGTGTTTTGGACAGCATATCTTTTTACATGGCTCAGCGGACCCATAATTGCCACAATGTCTGATAAACAAGTCAAGGCCGAGGAAGAGCAATCTTTCAAGCCGATGTCAAGAAGAAGAGAAGAATCAGTTTTGGGGCGATCAAGGCAAAGATAATTTTGAAGCATGACTTCTCATACTCCAAATCTGGGGGCATGTGTTAACGCCAAAATTTGGTAAGCCTCGGAGACCAAATTGGCTAAGGTGTCCATCGGCTGATACCGAATTGGACAAGGCAAGCCGATGCAGGCAATTCTGGTACGACAACATTGGAGACACCGTTGGATCAAGATGATGTGCTTCATGAGGATTGTCATATAAGGATAGAGCCCTAAAAAGACAATTGTATCTATTAATTAGGAAGAGTTTGTTAGTTTCCTATTTTATCTTTAGAAAAGTGTGTTAGTATCCGGTAAGGATTCGGTTTGTTTCCTTTTATCTTTACGAAAGTTTAGATTTGTAATCTGTTAGGATCTCTGTTTCTCAGTTGGCTCATGGGTATAAATATGTAAGCCTGGGGTTCATGTAACTGGTATCTCTCGCTCAATACAATTCGGCGCATCGCCACCCTTTACCTTTTCTACTTTATTCATCACCCGGCGGGATTTGGCACCCGACGCAGGGCTACATCAGCCTCGATCTCCGGCGAAGGGGTAAGGCCAATGTTCCGCCGGCCCAGGCAATTATATTGGATACATCGGCGTTGTCCAAGGCTGCGTTAGTACATTCGACCTCTTGGATTATTCTTGTTTGGTTAAACCTGCCTATTTATCATATGCATGTGTTAATCTAGTCCTGGTATTTCAATTTAGTTCTATCGATTGTCTCTCGCTTTTGGGTTTCTACTAATACCGGCAAAATTGTTTACTAGATTAGATTAGCTTAGGCATCTACCACCCTGAAAATCAGTCAAAGGCTTGATTGTCTAGATATTGTGTTTCTCTTCATACTTAGTGCTGCATCAATTCAGTTTGACCTACTAAGTCATGATTAGAACCATAATCTCTAGCATGCCTGTTGGTTGCCGCTGAGGGTTTCATCGGGGTTTTAGCCGATGAGTTATTTGGATATCGCATCTCGACGATTGCAGCAGAGGCTTCATTGGATATTTAATCATTTGGATTTAAGGACATCAGATTTCAAGCCAATGTGTGTTTTAATCTTTAAATCAGTATCTATTTTATTATGAGATTGCTTTGTGTCATATTACATTGCTATATCATCATGTTATCATCGACCAATTACCTTTAAATAGATGTTTGCTCAGCGTACAGCCGATGTATTGAAACCCTAGCTGCATCGGCTGGAGTCAGTATCGGCTGAGATCGCGTCATCGCTGATTGGCCGAACGACTATATTGGTTAGTGACCTATTGGCTGATATGCTTTACTTCTGGCTGCTTTATATATCTTTGTATATGCTTTGTATATCATCATGTTATCGTCAGCCGATCACCTTTACATAGATGTTTGTTCAACACACAGTCAATGGATTCAAACCCTAACACCATCGGCTGGCATCGGCATAAGCTAGAATATCACCATCGGCTTATCAGCCTACCAGCTAGTTTTTGGGTATTGGCCTACCAGCCGATATGCTTTATATTATGTTGCTTTGTATATCTTGTCAGTGGCAGGATCAAACTGACTGGCATGCCCGCGCTTCATCGTTTTTAGGACCTGCACTGGAGCTAAGCAGATCTCCCAGGCTAGCGTGTTCATTCCCACTAAAGCCGATGTCAAGAAGAAGAGAAGAATCAGTTTTGGGGCGATCAAGGCAAAGATAATTTTGAAGCATGACTTCTCATACTCCAAAACTAGGGGGCATGTGTTAACGCCAAAATTTGGTAAGCCCCAGAGCCTAAACGGCTAAGGTGTCCATCGGCTGATACCGAATCGGACAAGGCAAGCCGATGTAGTCGATTCCGGTACGACAACATTGGAGACACCGTTGGATTAAGATGATGTGCTTCATGAGGATTGCCATATAATGATAGAGTCCTAAAAAGGCAAATGTATCTATTAATTAGGAAGAGTTTGTTAATTTCCTATTTTATCTTTAGAAAAGTGTCTTAGTATCCTGTAAGGATTCGGTTTGTTTCCTTTTATGTTTAGGAATGTTTAGATTTGTAATTTGTTAGGATCTCTGTTTCTCTGTTAGCCCATAGGTATAAATATGTAAGCCTGGCCCAGGGTTCATGTAACTGATATCTCTTGATCAATACAATTCGGCGCATCGTTACCCTTTACCTTTTCTACTTTATTCATCACCCGACGGGATTTGGCACCCTAAGCAGGGCTGCATCGGCCTCGATCTCCGGCGAAGTGGTAAGACCAATGTTCCGCTGGCCGAGGCAATTATATTGGCTACGTCGATGTTGTCCAAGGCTGCATCAGTACATTCAACCTCTTGGATTATTCTTGTTTGGTTAACATGTTTGCCTGCCTATTTATCATATGCATCTGTTAATCTACTCCGTGTATTTCAATTTAGTTCTATCGGTTGTGTAACATCCTGAAAATCGGAGAACCGAAATCGGAACGTAAAAATCGGAACTTTCAAAAACTTTCGTTGGTTGCTTCTTCTTGGGTTTGTTGTTTCTTATTTGCCAGCTCGTTGCATAAATTTAGTCGTGGTCAATTCCCCTTTCTTGTTTTTGGATGATTCGGAGTTGTCGAAATGGAGTTGCGAAAGCCGCATCTAGGTTTTTAAAAAGGAAATCGGGAAAGCGCGGATTTGTGAAAACGCGTTTTGGGAAATATAAAATAAAATTTTTGGTTGGGAGAAGATAAATTAAGACACAAAATGAACAATAAAATTCTCGGAGGCGTACTCGAAATTTGGGAAATTTTTGAAAATAAAATGGGTCAATTACGAAAATTAGGCAAAAGGAATTTGAATAAATATGAAAAATAATTGTGGAAAAATAAAAGTCAAGAAAAAGTTTAAAACATAATGTTAAAAATTATTTTTGGAATATTAGGATTTATTTTGGAATTTTTAGAAGAAAAGAAAATAGAAAATGGGAAATTAAAATAGAAATCAGGAAAACAAAAAGTTCACTGTTCATATCGCGCCAGTGTTCGACGCCGTACGCCCGCCCGCGCGCACGCCACGCGCCGCGCCGCGCCGCGCGCGCGCGCCTACACCGCGCGCGCGCCGCGCGCCGCGCCGCCCGCGCCCGACCCCGCGCGACCCACGCCGCCGCGCGCGCGCGCGCTGCGCCACGCGCTCCGCCGCCGCACGGCCCCACACCCGCGCGCCGCGCGCTGCGCCACGCGCCGCCGCCGCGCCGCCCCCGCCCGCTCGCTCGCACCCTCGCGCGCTCGCGCCGTCGACCCCGCTCGCGTCCCGCTCGCCGCACCACGTCGCAAGCGCCGCGCCGGCCCGCCTTCGCGCCGTCGCGGGAGGCCGCCGCACCCGGCCCTCCCCAGCGCAGCCCGCGTGCCCCCACCGCGCGCGCCGAGCCGGCCCCTCTCCCTTCCACCCCGTGCCCGCGCCGAGCGCGCCTCGGCCGCGCCTATAAAGGGGCGGCGCCTCGCCCCTTTTTCACCGCACACCGCCGTTTTCCCCTCTTCCGGCGCGCCGCCGCCGCCTAGCCATCGGAGCCGCGCCGCCGTGCGCAAACTCCCTCCGTGCCCCACTGCTCCTCCCGAGCCCGCCGTCGCCGTAAGCCCTCCTTGCGCCGCCCTTTTTCCTCCCCGCCGCCCCCTTTTTGAAGCGTCCCGGTCGAACACCTAGGGCGATGAACAAGGCGCCAAAGCTGAAAAGACAAAAAAAAGAAAATAAGGAAAAATTAGGAAAAATTGTGGAAAATTTGGAAAATATTTTGGGGATAACTTGAGTAACATTTTGGGCAAAAATAAATTATTTTCTCACATGTTTTCTCGGTGCAAAGTTTAAAAATCGGAATCGGACGTTTCCGGATTCCGTTTCGCGTCGTTTTTAAATCCGGACTCCGATTAATTCTTTCTCGCCATTTAAATAGGCTTCCCTTTTGTGCTCAAACCCTCAAACCTCGAGCGCAAATTTTCTCCGCTGATATTTTCAAACTTAATTTCCCAAATTATTACGATCGCCGTCTTTGCGAAAACCCTAGGTCATCACTCAATTCCAAAACTCGGATTTTCCTAGCGGCCCTTGTTCTAACTCAAGTAGAATTTTTGGCAAAACTTTTGGAGTTGTTTTGATGGCTTTTATGGTTCTTTTCGATCTCTCGTATTTTATTGAATTCTAATTGAATTCAATTGATCTTTCGCACGTACGGGTAGCACTGAAGAAACCGGCATCGACCCCGCCAAGATACCACCCTCAAGTGTGCGAGCAAGGCAAGTCATCACACTCTTTGAACATATTGATCCTACTTTGTGAAATAATGTTGATTTAAAAATTACAAATTGCATGCTATACACAAACGAGTGCCTATGCTTGATATAACCCGCCTTGATATTGATCACCGTTAGAATTATTCTTTGTAACCTTCGACGTGATATGACTAGAGGCTAACTTCAGTAAAAATGCTTAGCCCTGCTTATACTAGATACCTGCATACTCATGATTTTACAAGGAAGCTTTGTGCTTGGGCAACTACCTTAGGGGAGGTAGTTGAAATATGGCCTCGTGGAGACATGAGCGCCACATGGCCATGAGAATGTTGAACTAAGTTTGATGAAAATTGAAAATGCTATACAAATGTTTTAGACTCGGGCGGCTGGATGAATTGGGTGGATTCCGGAAAGGCAAGTGCCGACCCTGGTCAATTAAGGACCGAGCCATGAGATAGCCGGGAAACGAGCTAGTACAACCGTACTTCTCGAATGGGTATAGACCTAGCTGACTAGACAGCCGAGCAGAGGCAGTATCCTTGCATAGATGGTTCTCTATGATGTGGTTATGAGATGAGAATGAGGCTGCGGCCTTTGTTGTGAATGGTGGAATTAAACCGATATTAATTAAACTTAAAGATTGAGAAAGTTTCCTTACCCCGGTGCGCCGTAACTCCTCTCACCGCTAGAAAAGGACGGCTAGAGTGCATGAGGGCTTAAGTTCATGGAGCGGGACGCCAAAGCAAGGTTATCGAAAGGCTTTGCCATGACCGTCTCCGTGTTGAGGCGTAGGCTCATTTGTTGGGCTGTCGCGAGTACGGGTAAAGTGTACATCCACTGCAGTGTGAGTGAATCAATCTATTCGAATAGCCGTGCTCGCGGATAATGAGCATCGTGACAAGACTTTCGCTTGGCTAGACTTTAAACTTAAAACTGCTGGGATGGGTTTGCACGATGATTTCATTCTGGTGAATCAACTTCTCGAGATGCGAGAAGGGGTAGATTCCCGGAAAATCATGACGAATCGGAGGCGGGAAGCCATCCTTGGAATCACGATGGATGGTAGACGAACCGTCACCGAATTAATGAACTATGAAGTTAAAACTTGATTTGGCTAGTTGATAGGCTTGTGAAAAGAATTGTGAAAATTGGCTTTATGCAAAAGAACCCCAGCCCTTCTCTGAATAACCCTATCATATGCATCAATTCCATGTTGGCTTGCCGAGTACGGTTGGTACTCACCCTTGCTATACGCACAAACCTTCACTGATGGAAATGAAGAGCCGGAGGACCCATACGCGTATTACTGTGGATGGTGAAGGAACTGACGGCGCATACTAGATCTTAGCTCCGGCCGTTGCTCGTGGCGAGTGACAAGCCGCCGCCTCTATTCCGCCGCCGTATCTAAATTCTGTTTGTGTTGTATTCGGACCATAAGGTCCTGTGGGTTGAACATTGCCTTCGGGCCTATTGATGTAATAATGTTGATGTAAGACTATTCGTGCATGTGCACCTGATTATCTAGTACTGTATTCGTGGGTACCAACTACTCGATCCAGGGAAATGGTACTATGAACACGAAAGATTCCCGTCTCAAAAACGGGGGTCCACAGAGCTGGTATCAGAGCCATGCGACCGTAGGCTAAGACCAAATGGCGCCCTACCCCTAACTAGTTGGCTAAAGGGAAATATCCCTACATAGGATCATTTTTAAACTATTATTTCCGAAAATACAAATATACCTTTTCTACATCTGTATTTCCTTTTACCAAATGATTATAATAGTTCTCTCCCTCTAACCCTAAGTTGCCTTCAAAAGCAGATGTCGAACCACGACGGAGCCTGGGAGGTCACCATCCCACGAGACGAGGGGTTTGTGGCACAACTTCAGTCCCTGCTGTGGTGTTTGAGGTACCCGGAACCACCCACCTATCACACCAAAAGGCATGGCTCCGAAGTGTATCCAGCATGGGAGGCAGCCGTATCCATAGAAGCCCACATGGGAAGTGAAACATCTTTCTGCTTCCACACCCGCTACCACCGGGACTTAGCAGAAGCAGCCATTCAAGATGCAGCCCGCGAAGCATTTCTTCACCTTAATGCGATACATCGTGCCGAACTCACAGTGACAGAGT
This sequence comes from Oryza australiensis, assembly GCA_019925245.2. NCBI lineage: Eukaryota > Viridiplantae > Streptophyta > Magnoliopsida > Poales > Poaceae > Oryza > Oryza australiensis. The sequence goes on along the minus strand of JAIFGZ020000472.1, from coordinate 264,041 downwards.
TCGTGCATCATCCCTATCACGAAGAGGGCAACCCAGTCTGCACTGTGGAGGCCACCCCCTGCTGCTACAACCCGATGGTCACGCGTCTATCACGTTGGGCGGAGACGGCAGATGACTGTTACGAGGAGGCCTTGCTTGAGATCAACGACCAGCAGTCACGCCTCAATGATCTGGTCGAGAGCCACCAAGGCGTGGGGATCGATAAACATGCCGCAAACTCACCGCAAGCCAATGGTGCCAAATATGAGCAACTCTCGGACCGCTACATGGCCCGTGGGGAAGCCCCGGTAGAGCCGGAGGAGCAGCTCAGAAGAGCAAGCAGCAAGTCGACCACTGGAGGAGGCGCACTCGCCCTATCTACGCTGCAGGTACTTCCACCGAGCTTGTACCAACGCCTCCCGCTCCCGTGCCCGACCACTATTACCTTATGACTCCAAAGATGCTTGGATACCTTTCAAGCCATGATGGAGCAAGTTTTATGTTGAGCACGTAACCCGCGCCGCACTGATAGACCCCGCTGCCGCCACGTCCATGGGACCCACCTCGAGCTCCGTAGCGTGCCATCCGAGCCTCGATCGGGAGAGGAGAACCCCATCCGATCCACACCGACTCGGAGTCCGAGGCGTAACCTATGGAGGTCAAATGGGAGTCCGCGACACCGACCCAATGGAGGAGGAAGCTCCCACTCGTCGCCCGACTCACACCGGAGGCCCCTCACCCGCCGCACCGCCGCAAGAGTACGCGGCCACCGAGTCGAAAGATTCGGCATGACTCCGAGGCCACCACCTCCGAGCCATGGGGACTCCGGTTTGCTTCACGCATGACCACCCACTTCCCGCGCCCGGCTCTTGCGGATGGTTGGACGACTAGGCGGGAGGACCACCCGCCTTGATCTCGTTCGGACGGCTCGGCACGGACCACACTCTATTCCCCCTTAATTAGTTAATGCAGTTAGACGATGTAGTTGTTGTTGTTATCATGGCATGAAGGACTGTGCATGTACAGTCCGTGTACCCCTCTTATGTAATATGATGGACCTGAGCATCGCTTTGCGGTATCTTAATTCGTGAGCTTATTATTATTTTACCCTGCTTGTTGATTGAAGATCATTTAAAAAGAACTTGAAGAAAAATCCCCTAGGAACCATGACCTAAACTGGTCCGATCTCTTAATTCATCTATCTTCTTCAGATGGCACATCGCCGCAGAGCCGCAGCAACCAACGAGAACCCGTCGGAACCCAACCCCTCCACTCGGCGGAGGTTATGGCTTTACAAACCCGCTACTCCAAGCAATTGCTAACAACCAGGGAAGTCGAGGAGGATCAAGTCTAGGAGAGTTCATGCGAGCTAAGCCACCAACCTTCTCCACGGCCGAAGAACCCATGGATGCTGAAGACTGGCTGAGGGTGATCGAGAAAAAGCTAACTCTCGTCCGAGTTCGAGAAGCTGATAGAGTTGTCTTCGCCACTAACCAGCTGGAGGGTCCCGCAAGTGACTGGTGGGACACCTACAAGGAAACGCGAGCTGAAGACGCCGGAGAACCGACATGGGAAGAATTCACGCTGCGTTCGTGAGAATTTCGTGCAAGCAGCAGCTTATGAGGATGAAGAAAACGAGTTCTGCAGCTGCGTCAAGGAAACACCTCAACAAGAGTACTTGAACAAGTTTACCCAGCTTGCCCGTTACGCCACAAGTGACCCGACACGAGGAAGAGAAGATGGATAAATTCATTGAGGGACTAAATGACGAGCCGAGAGGACCAATGATCGGCAGACCACACCGCTTTCAAAGCCTCATCAACAAGGTCGTCCGGCTTGAACACGACCAAAAGATGGTAGAAAATAACCGCAAAAGGAGGCTCGCTATGGCTCGCCCATTTCAGGGAGCGCCACAACGCCCCAAGGGAGCCACCCCGTCTGGATGGAAGCCAAACGTTCCGGCAATGGCGTCGTTCCCCGCTTCCGACCATGTCAACAGCCGCTACACCTCGCCTTCGTACACCCACACCAACCCTAGCCGCTCCAGAAGAAGGAATGTGAGCCGCTTCAATTGTGGAGAATTCGGGCACTACTCCAATAGCTGCCCAAAACCACGCAACACCCCCGTGCGCACCGGCGCCAATGCAACGCCCGTCCGAGGAACCCCCACCCTCGCGGCAGACGAGGTCCTGCTCAGACCCCGCTACCCAACGAGGCTGCCACCGGGTTTCGACGTGGCCAGGTGAATCATGTGCGGGCTGAAGAAGCTCAGGAGGACCAGAGCGTATTGATGGGTATGTTCTCTATCAACTCGCACCGCTTAAAGTTTTATTCGATTCTGGAGCCTCGCATTCATTCATATCTTCCCAAGTAAGCAAACAACACCACCTACACCAAGTAGCACTTAAGAGGCCCGCCTATGTTGGTACACTCACCTGGGGAGACATAACCGTACCCCATGCTTGCATCAATGTGCCCATACGGATTAGGGACGTGGTGTTTCTTTCAAACCTTATGGTGCTATCACCCCAAACCATTGATGTCATACTGGATGGATTGGTTGACCAAGAATAATGGAATTATAGACTGCATCGAAGGGAAGTCACGGTATCCACCCCATGGGGATCACCGATGAGCATAACTATGGATCAAAACCCGAAGCTATGCGAACAAGCTGCGGGAGTGTTCACCATGCTACCTCTAGGTGGGATGCCGAGTACAAGAATACCGGACGTATTTCCGAGGAATTGCCCGAATGCCCCGGATCGCGACATAGAGTTTATCATCGATCTAATGCCCGGTACGCCCCCATATCCAAGAGGCCTTATCGAATGCCGCCAACGAGTTAGAGGAACTCAAAAAGCAAATAAGAGAACTACAAGAGAAGGGATTCGTACGCCCCGCTTCTTCTCCCGGGAGCCCCAAGACTCTTCGTCAAGAAGAAGGATGGGAGTATGAGGATGTGTGTGGACTACCGATCGTTGAATGAAGTGACTATCAAGAACAAGTACCCACTACCTCGAATCGATGACCTATTCGATCAACTTAAGGGTGCGCAGGTGTTCTCAAAAATTGATCTTCGGTCAGGATATCATCAGTTGAAGATTAGAGTTGGAGATATTCCTAAGACGGCGTTCTCTACACGTTACGGCTTATACGAGTTCACAAGTGATGTCCTTTGGATTGACCAATGCCCCGGCATATTTTATGAACCCGATGAACAAGGTATTCATGGAGTACCTGGACAAATTCGTAGTGGTATTCATTGACGATATACTTATCTACTCCAAGAACGATGAGGAACACGCGGAGCATCTACAGCTGGTACTAGAAAAACTACGAGAGAACCAGCTGTATGCAAAGTTCAGCAAATGCGAGTTCTGGATCAAGGAAGTCGCTTTTCTTGGCCACGTGGTTTTAGCCAGAGGAGTAGCAGTAGACCCCGCCAAGGTCGAAGCTGTCATGGAATGGAAGGCACCCAAGTCAGTGACGGAAGTTCGGAGTTTCTTGGGCTTGGCCGGGTATTATCGACGGTTTATCGAAGGGTTTTCCACTGTAGCCCGACCTATGACTCAACTTCTGAAGAAGGAAAAGAAGTTTGAGTGGAACGAGAAGTGTCAAAAAGCCTTCGACCAACTAAAAGAAAAGTTAACCACCGCCCCAATCTTAACCTTACCTGACAACCGGAAGGATTTCGTGATGTACTGTGATGCGTCTCGGCAAGGACTAGGAGGCGTGTTAATGCAGGATGGGAAGGTCGTAGCGTATGCCTCGCGACAGTTACGACCCCACGAGGAGAATTATCCCACACACGACCTGGAATTAGCCGCGGTTGTTCACGCATTGAAGATCTGGAGACACTATCTGATCGGGAACCACTGTGATGTGTATACCGATCACAAGAGCTTAAAATATTTCTTTACTCAGCCTGATCTCAACCTACGACGAGGCGATGGTTGGAGTTGATCAAGGATTACGATCTAGGAATCCATTACCATCCCAAGCAAGGCAAATGTAGTGGCCGATGCGCTAAGCCGCAAAGCCCAATGCAACAACATGGGATTGGGAGGTATGGCCAATGAGCTCCAAGAAGAAATGGCTCGACTTAATCTGCACCTGATTCCTCACGGAGAAGTGAACTCACTGGAAATCCAACCCCTACTGAGGACTCAAATAGAAGAAGCCCAAAAAGGGAATGAGGAAACCCAGGAAATCAAGGAACGCATGGCCGCTGGACGCGCTAAGGAGTTTTCAGTAGATGACAAGGGAATCCTGTGGTACAAGAAAAGAATCTGCGTGCCTGAACGAGGTGGTTTGAGAGGATTGATCTTAAAAGAAGCCCACGAATCGGCATATTCGTTACATCCCGGAAGCACGAAAATGTACCAGGATTTGAAAGGAGAATACTGGTGGCCCAATATGAAGAGAGATGTAGCCGAATACGTAGCCGTGTGCGATGTGTGCCAAAGGGTGAAAGCTGAGCATCAACGACCAGCAGGCTTGCTGCAGCCGCTCAAGATTCCTAAATGGGACGAGATAGGCATGGATTTCATAGTAGGACTACCCAAAACTACGACTGGTTACGATTCCATTTGGGTAATAGTGGATCGGCTCACTAAGACTGCCAGATTTATTCCCGTAAAAACTAACTACAACAGTGCCAAGCTAGCGGAACTATACATGAGTAGGATTGTATGTCTTCACGGTGTACCAAAGAGGATTATATCGGATCGTGGTACCCAATTCACGTCTCATTTTTGGAGCAAAGTCCACGAGGCACTGCAGTCACCTCGCCTTCAGTACCGCTTACCACCCACAGACTGACGGACAGACTGAAAGGACAAATCAAGTACTGGAAGATATGCTGAGAGCATGTGCGTTGGATTTCACCAAGGATTGGGAGAAATGTTTGCCGTACGCCGAGTTCTCCTACAACAATAGCTATCAAGCCGCCCGAAGATGTCGCCAAATGAAGCTCTATTTGGTCGCCGATGCCGAACCCCATTAATGTGGTCCGAAACCGGTGAACGAACCGTATTCGGGCTCGACATAATCAAAGAGGCCGAGGAAAAGTTCGCCCGATTCGGGACCGATTACAAACAGCTCAATCATGACAAAAGAGCTACGTGGACACCCGCCGAAGAGAATTAGAATTTAAAGAAGGTGACTACGTGTATCTAAAGGTCTCACCACTACGGGGGACTCAGAGGTTCAAAGTCAAAGGGAAACTCGCACCAAGATACGTGGGCCCATTCTTGATAAGCGCTAGGAGAGGAGAAGTGGCTTACCAATTGAACCGCCCGAGAACCTCTCCGATGTCCACCCAAGTGTTCCACGTATCGCAATTGAAGAAATGTTTGCGGGTACCGTAAGAGCAAGCTCCTTTAGAAACCATCCATGTCCACAAGTGATCTTACCTACCCTGAGCATCCAATCAAGATACTAGACGAGGCGTAAAAGAAGACACGGACCAAGTCATGGCGCATGTACAAAGTACAAGTGGAGCAATCACACTAAGAAGAGGCTACCTGGGAGAGCGAAGAGTTCCCGAGGACGTAATACCCACACCTACTCAAGAATGAAGAAATCTCGGGGACGAGATTTATTGTTAGGGGGTAGGTTTGTAACATCCCGAAAATCGAGAACCGAAATCGGAACGTAAAAATCGGAACTTTCAAAAACTTTCGTTGGTTGCTTCTTCTCGGGTTTGTTGTTTCTTATTTGCCACTCGCTTGCATAAATTTAGTCGTGGTCAATTCCCTTTCAGTGTTTTTGGATGATTCGAGTTGTCGAAATGGAGTTGCGAAAGCCGCATCCGGGTTTTTAAAAAGGAAATCGGGGAAAGCGCGGATTTGTGAAAACGCGTTTTGGAAAATATAAAATAAAATTTTTAGTTGGGAGAAGATAAATTAAGACACAAAATGAACAATAAAATTCTCGGGAGGCGTACTCGAAATTTGGGAAATTTTTGAAAATAAAATGGGTGAATTATGAAAATTAGGCAAAAGGAATTTGAATAAATATGAAAAATAATTATGGAAAATTAAAAGTCAAGAAAAAGTTTAAAACATAATGTTAAAAATTATTTTTGGAATATTAGGATTTATTTTGGAATTTTTAGAAGAAAAGAAAATAGAAAATGGGAAATTAAAATAGAAATTGAGAAAATCAAAAAGTTCACTGTTCATATCGCGCCAGGTGTTCGACGCCGTACCGGCCCGCCCGCGCGTGCACGCCACGCGCCGCGCGCGCCGCGCGCACGCCGGCCTACACCGCGCGCGCCACGCGCGCGCGCGCCGCCCGCGCGGACCCGCGCCACCGCGCCGCCCCGTGCGCCGCGCTTGCGCCACACGCTCCGCCGTCGTACCGGCCCGCACCGCGCGCCGCGCTGCGCCACGCGCCGCCGCCGCGTCGGCCCTCGCCCGCTCGCTCGCACCCTCGTGCGCTGCGCTGTCCGGACCCCGCTCGCGTCCCGCTCGCCGCACCACGCCGCAAGCGCCGCGCCCGCCCGGCCTTCGCGCCGCCGCGTGGAGGCCGCCGTACCGGCCCTCCCAGCGCAGCCGCGTGCCCCCACCCCGCGCCGCGCGCCGAGCCGGCCCCTCTCCCTTCCACCCCGTGCCGCGCGAGCGCGCTCGGCCGCGCCTATAAAAGGGCGGCGCCGCCCTTTTTCACCGCACACCGCCGTTTTCCCCTCTCCGAAGCGCCGCCGCCACCGCCTAGCCATCGGAGCCGCGCCGCCGTGCGCAAACTCCCCCGTGCCCCACTGCTCCTCCCGAGCCCGCCGTCGCCGTAAGCCCCTCCTTGCGCCGCCCTTTTTCCTCCCCGCCGCCCCGTTTTGAAGCGCCCTGCCGAACACCTAGGGGCGATGAACAAGGCGCCAAGGGAAAAGAGAAAAAAAAAGAAAATTAGGAAAAATTGTGGAAAATTTGGAAAATATTTTGGGATAACTTGAGTAACATTTTGGGCAAAAATAAATTATTTTCTCGCATGTTTTCTCGGTGCAAAAGTTTGAAAATCGGAATCGGACGTTTTCCGGATTCGTTTCGCGTCGTTTTTAAATCCAGACTCCGATTAATTCTTTCTCGCCATTTAAATAGGCTTCCCTTTGTGCTCAAACCCTCAAACCTCGAGCGCAAATTTTTCTCCGCTGATATTTTCAAACTTAATTTCCCAAATTATTACGATCGCCGTCTTTGCGAAAACCCTAGGTCATCAACTCGATTCCAAAACTCGATTTTCCTAGCGGCCCTTGTTCTAACTCAAGTAGAATTTTTGGCAAAACTTTTGGAGTTGTTTTCATGGCTTTTATGGTTCTTTTCGATCTCTCGGTATTTTATTGAATTCTAATTGAATTCAATTGATCTTTCGCACGTACGGGTAGCACTCGAAGAAACCGGCATCGACCCCGCGAAGATACCACCCCTCAAGTCTCGCGAGCATGGAAAGTCATCACACTCTTTGAACATATTGATCCTACTTTGTGAAATAATGTTGATTTAAAAATTACAAATTGCATGCTATACACAAACGAGTGCCTATGCTTGATATAACTCCGCCTTGATATTGATCACCGTTAGAATTATTCTTTGTAACCTTCGACGTGATATGACCGGAGGCTAACTTCAAAAAATGCTTAGCCCCGCTTATACTAGATACCTGCATACTCATGATTTTACAAGGAAGCTTTGTGCTCGGGCAACTACCTTAGGGGAGGTAGTTGAAATACGGCCTTGGAGACATGAGCGCCACATGGCCATGAGAATGTTGAACTAAGTTTGATGAAAATTGAAAATGCTATACAAATGTTTTAGACTCGGGTGGCTGGATGAATTGGGTGGATTCCGAAAAGGCAAGTGCCGACCCGGTTAATTAAGGACCGAGCCATGAGATAGCCGGGAAACGAGCTAGTACAACCGTACTTCTCGAATGGGTATAGACCTAGCCGACTAGACAGCCGAGCAGAGGCAGATCCTTGCATAGATGGTTCTCTATGATGTGGTTATGAGATGAGAATGAGGCTGCGGCCTTTGTTGTGAATGGTGGAATTAAACCGATATTAATTAAACTTAAAGATTGAGAAAGTTTCCCTTACCCCGGTGCGCCGTAACTCCTCTCACCGCTAGAAAAGGACGGCTAGAGTGCATGAGGGCTTAAGTTCATGGAGCGGGTACGCCAAAGCAAGGTTATCGAAAGGCTTTGCCGTGACCGTCTCCTGTGTTGAGGCGTAGGCTCATTTGTTGGGCTGTCGCGGAGTACGGGTAAAGTGTACATCCACCGCAGTGTGAGTGAATCAATCTATTCGAATAGCCGTGCTCGCGGATAATGAGCATCGTGACAAGACTTTCGCTTGGCTAGACTTTAAACTTAAAACTGCTGGGATGGGTTTGCACGATGATTTCATTCGTGAGAATCAACTTCTCGAGATGCGAGAAGGTAGATTCCCCGGAAAATCATGACGAATCGGAGGCGGGAAAGCCATCCTTGGAATCACGATGGATGGTAGACAGAACCGTCACCGAATTAATGAACTGTGAAGTTAAAACTTGATTTGGCTAGTTGATAGGCTTGTGAAAAGAATTATGAAAATTGGTTTTATGCAAAAGAACCCCAGCCCTTCTCTGAATAACCCTATCATATGCATCAATTCCGTGTTGGCTTGCTGAGTACGGTTGGTACTCACCCTTGTTATACGCACAAACCTTCAGCTGATGGAAATGAAGAGCCGGAGGACCCATACGCGTATTACCAGGAGGGTGAAGGAACTGACGGCGCATACTAGATCTTAGCTCCGGTCGTTGCCTGTGGCGAATGACAAGCCGTTGCCTCTATTCCGCTGCCGTATCTAAATTCTGTTTGTGTTGTATCCGGACCATAAGGTCCTGTGGGTTGAACATTGCCTTCGGGCCTATTGATGTAATAATGTTGATGTAAGACTATTCGTGCATGTGCACCTGATTATCCAGTACTGTATTCGTGGGTACCAACTACTCGATCCAGGGAAATGGTACTATGAACACGAAAGATTCCCGTCTCAAAAACGGGGGTCCACAGGTTGTCTCTCGCTTTAGGGTTTCTACTGATACCGGTGAAACTGTTTACTAGATTAGATTAGCTTAGACATCTACCACCCTGAAAATCAGTCAAATGCTTGATTGTATAGATATTTTGTTTCTTTTCATACTTAGTGCTACATCAATTCAGTTTGACCTACTAAGTCGTGATTAGAACCATAATCTCTAGCCTGCCTGTTGGTTGCCGCTAAGGGTTTCATCGGGGTTTCAGCCGATGAGTTATTTGGATATCGCATCGGCTTGCAAGGAATATACATAAGTTGGATCTGGACGATTGCAGTAGAGGCTTCATTGGATATTTAATCATTTGGATTTAAGGACATCGGACTTCCAGCCGATCTGTGTTTTAATCTTTAAATCAGTATCTATTTTATCATGTGATTGCTTTGTGCCATATTACATTTCTATATCATCATGTTATCGTCGATCGATTACCTTTACATAGATGTTTGCTCAGCGTACAGCTGATGTATTAAAACCCTAGCTGCATCAGTTGGAGTCAGTATCGGCTGAGATCGCGTCATCGGCTAATTGGCCGATCGGCTATATTGGTTACTGACCTATTGGCAGATATGCTTTACTTCTAGCTACTTTATATATCTTTGTATATTCTTTGTATATCATCATGTTATCGTTAGCCGATCACGTTTACATAGATGTTTGTTCAACACACAGCCGATGGCTTCAAACCCTAACACCATCGGCTGGCATCGGCATGGGCTGGAATTGCACCATCGGCTTATCAGCCGACCGCTAGTTTTTGGGTATCGGCCTACCAGCCGATATGCTTTATATTATGCTGCTTTGTATGTCTTGTCAGTGGCAGGATCAAACTGACTGGCACGCCCGCGCTTCGTCGTTTTTAGGACCTGCACTAGAGCTAAGCAGATCTCCCAGGCCGGCGTGTTGATTCCATGGTCACATCATCCTCCCCTTCTTCTCGGAAAACCGTCCTTGGTTTTTTTCATATGGTTCTTGTCGCGTAGAGCATGATCTTGCCCATAGAAGTGTCTACATAAAAACAGACGCAACTTTATTTCGTCATGTAATATCATTAGTTCTTTAGCAAATAGTATTAATCTCCTATGAAACAAATGTACCTGGGAATGGAGATAGATGACAATGAACATAGATATCACATTTGATTGTTTCGCTTGCGGCTCATTTTTCTCCCCTTCTTCAGAAGTCAAGTACTCATTTGGCACAACTACCTAGATGCATGGTGACCATATTGAATGATCCGGTTGCTCCTCTTCCTTAGAACCATCCTGTTCTTTCAAATCAAAACAACACAAACTCAACATAACATGATTAGCAATAACATGTCTCTCTAACTTGAAGTTTTTATCCACAGCTGCAAGAGGTTGTAAATCCGAACATATGTAAACTCTATGCACCAAATATGTTCCTCTATCATTATATTCGCCAAAGATATGAAAAATAACATTAATTGGACATGGCAAATCGGACTTAGCAAATAATTTCTCCTTCAAATTATCGAGCTTGTAGAAGTCATCAAATAGAACATAGCCAAATTATTTAAAGAAGATAGCAATTCATGTTCCTAAACTTCATTAGCAATTTGAACAACATGCTTAAAATCAGCACATGAATAACTAATACTAGAAATAGCATGTTCATTCACTAGTTGTGGAATTGATATAAGTGAAGCATTATCACACAACTCTTCTTATCACAAGAAATAGCATGTAAATCAACTTGTGACAAAGAAATCTCAACAATTGGTTCCACTAATGGTTGCTCTACTATAGCATGTAAGGTGGACATGTGTAGCTCAGCTTGAGAATACTCACCTTCATTTATCTCAGCACCATTTATTTTACCTTGCAAACTTTCTACAGATATGTTAGGTGCTTCATGCTTCTCATATTTCTTCTCAAGAACATTGTTCTCCTCCTCTTGGTGAATATTTTGAACTTCCTGCTCTAATACCACCTGATATACACTAGGGTGTTCTGATCTTTTAGTGGAGACGATAACTTCGATTTAATGGAGCGACATTCACGGCCCGACCATGATTCTCCACGGAGTAATTGCGCCTTAGCGACCGATACACCGACTCCATTAGTTAACTCGATCTTGCGAAAGCCTGATCAACTGAACCACTAGGGTTATTCCTGCAAGCAATCAAACAACTCGCAAGAACATGATGAACAACAACTCAAATTGCAATAGGGATTTCAGATATGAATCACACAAGAAAAGGTGGGGTTCTGAAACAAATAGAACAGATGGTTTAGCCGACACACGCGTCTATCAGGAAGTAGCGATAGCTAAACTTACATAAACAAAACCCAAATTATTCTATGGCGGCTACGGGGTATTTATATAGGTGGGAGGACGAGTTGGGGTCATTCTCCAACCCTAAGACGCGTCCGTAATGGACTCAACTTGATACAAGACCCATCGGCCCAATTTTGACGGCGCAGCACCTCGTGCAGAACAAGGTCTCTTTATTAAATTGATTATTGCGGTCGACTCATAATAGATATGGAAGAGAGGCCAGATCCGTTGGAAAGTAGGCTTCATAAGCTTTTTGTGAAGTACTAAAACACCCAAATTGGAGTTCATATAAAGCCGTGGCAACCGTCACAAATTGGTGCTGTCATGCAAAGCGTTAGTAATAGGAGACACAAAAGATTGCTCCTCTCATCTTTGCACATCATCATTACATGGTAAAATACGAGGTACAAGCATATCTCGTTGCTTCTTCATATCCTCTATTTTACATTTAGCATTGCAAGCAAGTTTTAACAAATGAGAAAAAGATATATAACTTTGACAAGCAAGTATGTCGTGAATTTCACGGTTTAAACCACCCAAAAATCTAGCCATAGCAGGTTCCTCATCCTCCTCTAAGTTACAACGCAGCATACTCATTTGTAATTCCTGATATTACTCTTTTACACTTTTAGTGCACTGTCTCAATTGTTGCAACTTACGTAAGAGATTACGTGCATAATAAGAAGGTACAAATCTAGCCTGAATGACCCATTTCAAAGCATCCCAAGTTTGAGGCATGTTATCACGATTTTTCTTACCATGTTCGATCCACCAAACAGAAGCAAAATCAGTAAACTCACTAGTGGCAGCTCGAACACGTGCGCTTTCAGGGAACTCATGACATGCTAATTTTTGATCAACAACAATTTTCCAAGTAACATATGCATCAAGGTCATATTTTCCATCAAAAGGAGGTATCTTAAATTTTATCTTGCCAAAAGCATCATCATTATTGTTTACCTCGTGTCGGCGGTATCCTCCATCCATACCTCGTGGATTACGATTTAAGCGCCAGTGGTTACTCTCATCACGAAAGTTGTCGAAATGCCTGAGAAGATGAGTAAGATTGTTGTTGATGGTTGTCACAGATGCCTCCAAACCAGCCAGCCGGTTGTTGGTTGCAATCTACATAACCTCCAAATATCCAATCTTTTCGTTCGTCACCTGCAAATCATTATCAACACCTTCCATGTGTGCCCTCACTTGCCTTTCAAAATGTTGCATAATGCCCTTCATACGAGGAGAATGCGCCATATCCTTGCCCTCCTCCGATCCTACCATGATCAAACAAACAGAGACAACAAGGAAAACAAGTGAAGGAATAAAAGCCCTACAACTAATAGAATGTGGCTACTGCAAGACACTCCCTCATAATATGTCTACACAAGCTCTTACCAGTTCTTACCTTGCTTGATAGGAGGTGACGGCAACCAACAAGCTGGTAACCTTGGGAGAGGTGTATCGGTGCAGCAGCAGCAAGATCAACCTATGAAGCTGTAGCCGGGAAGGTGGAGCTGTAGGTGGGATACTCTCTCCAAAGGAAAACTAGAAACCACATTAGTCAAGCTAGTTGAATAATCATTCAACGGCGGTACTATGTTGGTCCTAGCCTAGACCATGCTAGAGATGTGAGCCTACGCACAAAGGAAGTCACAACACACACCGCCAAGAACAAAGCGAAGAACAACAAAAATTAGCCCCTTCTTTTTTTCTTTTTTCAGCCCTCTTTTTTGCCTTTTTTCACTTTTTTCAGGGGATCCTCAAAACTGAATATATGAAGCAAAAGATCATTAATGAACAATTTTCCACACACACACACACTCTCTCTCTCTCTGAAGTAAGGTCGAACCAATCTTGTATATGACGATGGTAAAATCAAGTCGGATTTGGACTCCAACTTGTATAGGAATCGGTCTCGTCTACCAAGAGCACAAAACAGCGCTCGGCCAACAGTATTCAAAATTAATGCATAGCTGTGACAAAACATGTCAAGAACTCAAAACTCTAAAGGACTAAAACTAAGACCAACAACTTGACACAACCGAAGCAACAGAAAACTCAACAAGCTACGACCAACTAGTAGTTAGTAAAAAGGCTCAAGGGTTTATGGGACCAATAAACAATTCTAATCTAATCTATTATTTTTTTGGCTTTTTCGATGATAGGAATATAATAGATGCAAAAAAATAAAATCTCTCACTGATCAACTTGGCGCTCTGATACCACCTGATATGCACTAGGGTGTCCCGATCTTTCGGTGAGTTGTTAACCTCGATTTGATGGAGCGAGTTTACGGCCCGACTACAAAACTCCACGAAGGAATTGCGCCTTAGCAACCAATACACCGACTCCACTGGTTGACGTGATCTGTCGAAAGTCGGATCAACCGAACCACTAGGGTTATTCCCGTAAGCAATCGAAGAACTCGCAAGAACAAGATGAACAACACTCAAATTGAAAATAGGAATTTCAGATATGAATCACACGAGAAAGGTGGGGTTCTGAAACAAATAGAACGGATGGTCTAGCCGACACACGCGTCTATCAGGAAGTAGCGATAGCTAAACTTACATAAATAAAACCCAATTTTTCTATGGTGGCTACGGGGGTATTTATAAAGGTGGGAGGATGAGTTTGGAACGTTCTCCAACCCTAGGACGTGTCCGTAATGGATTCAACTTGATACAAGACCCATAGGCCCAATTTTGGCGGCGCAACACCTTAGACAGAACAAGGTATCTAACTAAATTGATGATTGTGTCCAGCTTGTAATAGATATGGAAGCGAGGCAATATCTGTTGGAAATTAGACTTCATAAGCTTTCCATGAAGTACTAAAACACTCAAATTGGAGTTCGTATGAAGCCGTGGCAACCATCACAACTTGGTGTTGTCCTAAAGTCTGAATTCAGCCTCAAATCGTGTTGGATTAGATCTCTTTCTTTACTTGACCATAAGTGACGTGGTGACCTGGTGGAGAACTTTGAGAATACTTGGATTTGGAGGTTGGGCACATCCCACTTGTGCCCCACTTGGGCCGGGGTCCTAGATGAAGTTGCAAGCCCATAGGTCCATTATAGGTAATGCAACATCTTGTTTCTGTGATTGCGGCTGATTGGAATAGAATTTGGAGATGAGGTTGGATCCATTAGAAATATGACTCTGAGAGATTTCCATTAAGTACTCATGGACTCAAATCGGAGCTCATATGCATGTTTGACGGCCGTTTGAATTCAGCGTTGTTAGGGCTAGACGAATTGGATTCCAGAATTTCTGAAGCATGAACTTGATGTCTTCCTGTGGACATATGATGTGAGCAACGGTTGTATCCATAGTAGCCATGTTCACATCACCCAAGGTCTTGTAAAAAACCAACAACAGTTCAATACACACTTTCGGCGTACCGTTACCCTAGTTTTCTAGGTTTTCATAACGACGAGTTCTTGTTTCTAGTTGGGCTACATCGGCTTCAATCTCTGACAAGAGGTAAGGCTTGTCACGGCGGTTTGTATCAACGGGATTAGTGCTTACATCGTTTTGACACTCTAATCTAACTTATACATTTGCCTATTTATCATATATATTAATTAATCTAAACCGATAGTGTATCGGCTAAGCCTTCTTTAGGGTTTTGCTGGTATCGAGTAAACCATTTTGTCGATCTAGATTAGCTAAGGTATCCACCACCTTGAAAATCAGTTAAAGGCTTGATTGTTTAGACTTTATGCTTCTTTTTATACTTAGTGTAACATCAATTAAGTTTGGTCTACTAAGTCATGCATAGAATAAAAAAGCTAACTGCCTTGGATTGCCAATAAAGGTAGTATCGGGGTTTCAGCCGATATTACCTGGTATAACTGATTTGCTTTGAGTTACACAATTTATCTTGCTTAACTGGTTATATCTTTCATTTTATTTAAGTTTATCAGTCCTTCAAATCTACTAAACTTGTTATCAGTCTCACACTGTCTTGGTTAGGTCCGATCTATTGAGGTTACAACATGTTTAATAGATTTAATCAAGGTTGATAATATTATATAAGGCTATACCGAAGTATTAGCCAATATCTTATCTAATCACCCAAGCTCTCTCATCCGCTATGATCTAAGTCCATATAATTGTTAATTTATTTAATCTTGCTAATAAGTAATTAATATTGCCTTGGTTAGGTCCGATCTATCATAATTTCTTATAGCTAAGAGAAAGATTAAATTAGCAATTATGTCTTATTTATATCTATAGCCAATTATGATTGTTTTGGGTCTAATCTTCAACATCTGTTCATTGGCTAGTTATTTAGATCATATAATTGTATAACAATTGATTTTAATAATCTCAATTTTATGTTGGATCGATTGAGTTTGACCTATAGTATTGATTTTTTTAAAAAAAGTTGTTTATAGTTATATCTAACTTAAAATCTAGTTCATGGACAGTATCTTCTACTTTTACAGCCGATTTGACTTGATCGTATCGACTAGGTCATCATGATACGTCATCGGCCTATCAACCGATCGGCTATCGTCTTCTAATGTTTATCATTATTGTTGGTTGCAGGATCAAACCAACTGGCATGCCCGTATTTTTTTCACCAGTGTTTTGGACCTACACTGGAGCTAAGAAGAACTCCCAGGCCACCGTATTTTCGCATCGACAACCCATCAGCGTCACCTCATCAAGCCATCATCACTTCTTGCCCAAGTGGCATCCATTGTGAGTAAGTCCATTGGGCACTGAGTCCACCATACACCATGTCACTAACCAGTGGGCCCCACTATATTTTCCTACTAAATGAAATAATTTAATTTTTGAAATTAAATATCCAGAGAATATTCCTGGAATATTTCTTTTCTTTTTATCCTTGGATTTTCTCTGAATTCAAACTCCAGAGACCATAACTTTTTCGTTCAAACTCCGATTCACACCCATTTTTTTCCCTAAATTCTTCTAAAACCGAGCTCTACCTCCTTGCTTAGTTTGTTATTTCATTTGATGTTATTTAGTTAGTCTTTTGTTTTGTTTATTTGTTTTTCATTTGCTATCGTGTAGACGTTGGAGCAGAGGAGCAATTCGCTACAAAAGACGCAATGCAAGGATAGTACTTGGAGCAAGGCAAGTGCACTATTTGAACATATTAGACTCAATTTATAACATGTTTTGTTTTGAATACATGCATTATTTTATTTATAAACTATTGATGGATAGTGTGACCTAATTGTTATTATATCCTGCCTTGGCAATTATTGATCAAGATCATATCGACATCGGCTCTCCTCGCCGCACCACCTATTGGCTGATCAGTTCCTTGATCATCGATCTATTTCCATTTTATTAGGTGCAGGATCAAACTAATTGGCACGCCCTGAACCCAATTGATAGGACCTGCACGATAGCTAAACAGATCTCCTAGGTCTTCGTGTGTCATGACAAATTTCACGTCGACACATAGATAATGGTTGGATCTATAGTGTGACATGTCCCAATGGGAGGCGCCACGGTGTGTTGTTTTAGCATGACAGATAATAAGCCCATCGGTGACATATAATAAGACCATGGTTGTTTGGACACTAAGTAGTCTCTCTTTCTAGGTAACTTGGTCATCCCTATCAGAGATAGATTCTTAGTGGGTGTGTTATGCGAAGGGTCTTGTCACAGTCTCCATTTAGGCACTTTTCTGGTATCATGATGCATGGTTGATATGATGTTGAGATCGTGTTTTATGGACACCTCTGACCAGAATAAAACTGTTCAAATCGCCCTGCCTGCTGTTACGGGAAAGCCTAATAATGTTTTTCGTGATTAGTCCCACACTACTCGTTAATGATAATTTTGTAATTGATGATAACTAGTTAGCTCCTTGTCTGGAGATATTGAATCTGTATAACCAGGTTTGGTTGTTCGGAGATGGTTAGTCTTGTGTAGCATTGGTGTGTTCTTCAGTGTTGATTAATATTGTTATTTAATTGCTTTATTGCTTTGACTGTTCTCAACTATTCGCTAAATACTGCTTTTACAAATAAGCTCTATATTGTCATTCTTTGTTATACCCCTTGCACTTGCATATTTGTTGTATAGCTTGCAGAGTATTCCATATACTCACCTTGCAATAGTCATTAACCTTGGTTGAAGAAGGATTCTGAAGGAAAAGACCTTTGGCTTAGATCCCAGTTGAGCTACCAGTGGAAGTGGAGTTGAAGCTTCACGAATTTTTTTTTGCTGAAGTTTTCTTCATGGTGAGGACTAAGAGCCTCTTTTGTAAGTATTTATCGCATTAGTTTATTTGATATTGTATATTCAAATTATTGATTTGTGTACCTCGGCTGATTTCGAGGAGAGTTTACTGCACAAATTAGCTCGAAAATTAATAGTATATTTCTAGGCATGACATAACACCTTTAACAAACCATATCCACAAGCATCAGTACAATGATGTAAAAAATATTTATCCTTGTAAATACATCATGTGATATACTCCAGTAGTTAACACACAAGTACATGTATAAAAACTATCAGTAGCCCTTATGGCATGGACAAACTTGCGTGGATCTGCCCATCACCTCCATCGTTGAGTCGCAACCCTTGCCACCGACCTCCTCCATAGCCCGTAGCCACCAGATCTGGCGCTTCGAGACCTACCACTGTAACCCTTAGTTAAGTAATAGTTTTTAAAAAATATTACTTTTTAAAAAATAAATTATATGATTTTTTAAACAACTTTTCTATAAAAAAATTTTAAAAAAAAACATATCACACTAAATGGTCATCCTCATCTCAATCGGGCGGGAACCCTCATTTGTGTCAGGTATGGCGTCCATCACGACGCAAAGGTCACTGTTGTGAGAAGTCATCTCTAGCGGGCAAATGCCCATCACCGATGCACTTATCTTTGTCGGGCCTAAACTACAGTCCGTCATCGATATGTTTGACCCAAAACACCAGTCAAACAAGGGCCCGTCACCGATGAAACAATCTCAAACAGGCCCTAATTAATGTCCATCACAGATGACTAACATCCCAATCCGGTAACTTAAGCCCATCACCACTGACTAACATCTCTATCGAGCTTAAGTTAAAGCCCGTCACCGATGAGTTTTTCCCAAAAAAATTATTCTTTTTTTTGACTAGCCTTAGACCTTGCTAGCCATACCCGCTGCAAAAATTAGAGAAACAGAGATATTCCCTTTCACATACATCTGACATTCACATACATCTGACATTCTCATATATATTCACATACACATCCATTTTTCACATATTTCACATTACAAGTATAAAACACATTTGACAAAATTGTAATTTAATAATATCATAAGTGGTACATATTTACATGTATTTCACATTAATTTTGAAATGTTCAAAAAAGTTCATCATGTCCCAGACTTTAACCCTATATTCTACACATTCCTTTGGGTTGCACTATGTCGTGGACAATGAAGTCTGCTATCTCTTCTCTAATCCCTCGAAGCTGGTAGGCGCAGACTTGGATATATTTTCCTACATGTACATAGTTCGAAATTAGTCGATCAATATAATTCAAAGTAGTTAGTATATATTACAATTGAGATCACAAACCTCAAATTCGATCAAAGTCTTGAACTTTTTATTGTACAGAATTCGCATGTTGTGGCACACATGAAATCTGCATTGGTCGCCTATTAGTTGTTTGACGGGGAAGTCAATTTTGTGGATTAGGCTTTTTTTTCCTTTGTTATGCCATCCTCCTTTCTCCACATATGGTCCCCACGCTTCGTTGATTGCTTCTTGGATCAGGGTCCAGTCATACGCCTTAGTGATTTTGGAGTTTATGTAGTGACATGTACTCCACTTTGGCGTAATGACTAGAAGGATCCAATGGGAACTATGACATTAATATATTGAAAGTTAAATACTAAAACAATACATGTCATGCAATTTCATATATGTAGTCCACCATGCCTTTCCGGTCATTTTGAAGATTGGCAACCGTGACTAATTGTGGATCCAGGAAGGCCACTTTTGGTGCATTTCTCTAACACCACTTCCAACTATACCTACAAACAAGACAAGCACTTCTATAAGCGTGTTATAAGGATTGTTGTTACAAAAATTGAGAAACACAACAATACTATCAAGGAGTAGCACTTAAGTAGACTTGTGTCCACCGCTCATAGTCTGTAGAGGTCGAACAGATCCTTGAAGTCTATGACAATATAGCTTTTTGGCCGAAAAAATGGTTGTCCACCGTGATGGCCTATGATGTCACTATCTCTATTCATCCTCCTGGCGTTTCACTTCTCCATGTAGTAGTGGTGGAACTCCCTGCAAGTGTCGCCCATCGTTCGTAGGGCGTCGTCTCCAATCAACGACATGCCTAGTTGGAACAATGACGGAGGAACGCTCTTGCTCATCTCTAGCTTCTTCGAAGCTAGACGCGAGGGTTGCACCTTGTCTTTCACTCTTCCTCTTTCCCTTGCCGCAGGTTTTTATTAGTTATCTGCGGAGGAGAGGAACGCGCCTTCCTTGATTTCTTCAACGGTGGGGGATTAATGTCCGTGTTGTCGGCCTCCATTTCACCTTGTGGAACAGCGGGAGCTAAAGGGGCTGGAGGGGCTAAAGGAGCAGGTGCCGATAGGGGCGGTGGCCGAGTGCTCGGTGTAGTGGCTGACCTTGGGGCCCATTCGTTCTTCACTGTGTCAACTTGATTTTTCGCCTGGTCGGCCATCAGTTGCGCCCCATGCACTCTTGTATCTGGGGTCGGCTTAAAGGCAAGTCCCTCGGCCATCGGAACCGTGAAGGTCAACATCACCTTAACTGTTAGCACGTAGTTAGTCGGTTCTTGCGATAGATTCATCCATATTTTTAGAATACTATGCTATAAGGATTTGTTAAGATTGTTATGCATTATGGTCGAGAGTATTACTGTTATGTGATCGACGGTGGTTAGGAATGGTTGTGGATGTTTTGTCGCCTCAGTTGACGCGCAACTGCTCCGCCTTTGTATTGGATTGTCTCGGTGCGGAGCGACGGCGAGCTCGGGGGCTTGCTCTACTCACATCTATTCCCTGATCCGGGCCTCCACCTGGTGCAGATTCTCATGTAATTCAGAGCTTAGCTCGGCTCTAACCTGCTCTCAGATCTTCTCAACCAAACGTGCATCTTTCTCTGCTTTTGAAAGGGCTCGCTTCTTGTATTGCCCCGCGTATTCTGGAAATCCATATTTTCAGGGGGTGGTAGGGCCAACGCCCCTAGTCTGTCCACGACGTTCGTTGGTGCCCAACGCTTGAGTGAGGATGTCATCCTCACATCTAGAAGAGAAGACCTCTTGGGAGGACTCTCTCACGACAACCAACTCTTTCTGTAGTACAAGTGATATCGGTATAAATCGAGAGTACAATCTGTGTAAAGAAAATAAACATATTAAGGTGAGACACTTACAATATTTTTGTATACTTGCTGATCTTGGGCATTTGGCAAGATGATTGTTTCATCGCTGTTTTTCACAGCCCTTGACCTTGCCCAGCTCCTTGCCCTTGTGTGTGGGATATCAGCAAATGGCGACGGCGCGTTCGATGCCTCTGTCGCTTCATCCTCTTTTTGCCATTGCTCGATCTTCCCGGCATATCCTCTAGTGCCCAGCCGATGCGGGTGCAAGTTCTTGGCCTGGAGTGTCCGATAAGCCTCGCTTTTGGCTCAGGATTCGTGATTTCTTCTTGAAGAACTCCTCCCGCACGGCTTGCATGATGAAGGGATAGTCCCCGAAAGGCTCCCTTCCATTGGGGTTGAGGATGTACTTGTTGACCAGCTTGGACTTAAAGTTCTTCCAAGTGTGTCCAATCGTCTTGAAGGCCATCTGCTTTAGCTTGTCCTCGTCGGCTGCAGAAGAGTCAAAGCTGTCCTTGAACTTCAGCCAAGCAGTTTCCTTCTCGATGTCTAGCATGTCCTTGATGTGATCAACCAAGATGTTCAAGGCCTGCCTCCCTATTATCACCCATATCGACCTAAACTTCTTGCACATATTCTTGGGTGCGGACGGTTTTCCTAGGAGGACCACCTCTGTTATGGTGTACCTCTCCCTTGGGATTTTATTTTTGCTCCTATTAGGGGCTCGTGTCCTTGTGTACCCACTAGTTGTCATCGACATTGGTTCGTCGTGATGAGACATCGTCCAAATAGCTTACAAAATCACAAAATAAAAAATAACATCAATACAACTAATTTTTGAAAGAATCATGAATTTATTTTTGAAAGGGAGGAGAATAAATCTTTTAATATAATTTTGAAAGGGAGGAGAATGTATCTGTGAATTTATTTTTGAAATTATATTCTCAACAGACTTGAATAAATATCTTACTTGTCATTGTTCACACGAAAAACAAACTATAGATAATAAATTTTTTATAAGCATGTGCATCTATACACCAATATAACAGTTCCACCAATCTATACACCAGTCTGTACACCGATGATGTCAATACAACTAACAAATAAATAGCCTGTCACCAACTAACATCAATACAACTTCATCTCTACATGTGCATCTATACAACTTCATCTCTGGATGTGCATCCATACACAGAACCAATACAAACAACCAATATACACAAACCAATATAACTTCATCTCTACATTGCATCTATACACCAATATCATCATGTTTAAAACCCTAGCTCTATCGGCAAAACCTACATAGTAGTCGGCGCTCGATGGACTTACCTGGGCGCATGGCGAGGTAGGGTGGTGGTGATGCCTCATACGGCCGCGGCGCTCGGGCTCGGGGACGATGGCGCGGGGGCTCGGGTGCGAGGGATGGCGACGGGCTCGGGCACCGGCGACGTTGGTGACGCCTCAGACGGCGCAGGCGCTCGGGCTCGAGGACGACGACACGTGGGCACGAGGACGACGACGCTCAGGCTCGAGCGCAATGGACGGCGACGTGCTCGGGCACACGGGACAGCGACGTGCTCGGGGATGACAACGCTTGGGCTCAGGCGCAAGGGACAGCGACGGGCTCGGGCACGAGGTACAACGACGGGCTTGGGCGCGAGGGACAGCGGCGCGCTCAGGCATGAGTGATGGCGACGGTCGTGAGGGATGACCACCGACGCGAGGGACAGGCACTAGGGGTTCTTCTCAAGAGACTTCGAGTGAGGACTTAGAAAATTTTGAATCGGCGCGCTCTATAAAATTTCGAAGCACATCCATGACGAGCATAAGTTTAAGCCCAATACAGACGCAATCATCTCTATCGGGCTTAAACTAATGCCCGTCATGGATGATGCATGAATCAGCGCCCTAGGAAAAACTCTATCTCTGACTGGCATAATTAAGGCCCGTCACAGATGATGTAATCGGTGACGAGCTTAAAGATCAAGCCCGATTAGTATTGACATCATCTCTATCGTGATGTAATTAAGACCTATCAACGGTGAGGTCATCCGTGACGGGCTTAAAGATCAAGCTCGATTAGTATTGTCATCATCTCTATCGGGATGTAATTAAGGCCTCCACCGATGAGGTCATCCATGAAGGGCTTAGAGATCAAGCCCAATTGGTACGGACATTCGTTAAAGGCTTGACTTAGGGACCGTCACCATTATAATTTTTAATTTAATTTTAATATGTATATAAATTTATTTATTTAATTCACTAAATAATTCTACAAATTAACTAAATTCAATATATAAATTACTATTAACCAAATTTACACAAAAGAGTTCCTAATACAAAATAGTTCATTCAGTACAAGAAATAACAAAACAAATAAGTACAAATGCATCAGTCACAAGGTTATGCCTTTCGTATGATCCGAACGAGCATACGCCACATCCTCCTGGGGATCATCGTCAAGGTCGATGTGAGGTCTTACATGAAGATTCTGATTGTATTCTTCATTTTCGCGACGTTTTCAACCCCGACAATTCAGCACATGCCATCCCTTACGATGTGCATCTTCTTGTTTGCAGGGTCTTTTATGTAGAATATTTGCTCGACCTGTTTCGCAAGCACAAATGGTTCATTGGTGTATCCAACCTTGGATAGATCTATTAAAGTAAAACCTTCCTTGTTTAATTTGACACCAGTGCGTATATTCACCCAATGGCATCGCAACAAAGGGACTTTGAATCTCACGTAGTTCAGCTCCCAGATCTGTTCAATGCGGTCGTAGTATGTGTTGGATCCAATTTGATCCTGGAATGCATCTGTACAGACTCCGCTATTTTGCACTGTGAACAAAGGGACTTTGAATCTCACGTAGTTCAGCTCCAAGATCTGTTCAATGCGGCCGTAGTATGTGTTCGACCCAACTTGATCCTGGAATGCATCTATACAGACTTCGCTATTTTGCACTGTGCTTTTGTCATCTTGTTGTGCGGTGTAAAACGTGTAACCATTAATATCGTATCCTTGCCATGTGTCTGTAGGATCGAATGCCCAATGAAAAGCCAACCAGAGGGGGGGTGAATGGTTGACTACCCCAAAAACAAAGTTTTAGCGGAAATAAAACTTTACCTCTGTTTTCTGACGTCGGTCTGACCGTCTGATGACCTTCGGTCTGATCGCCCGTAGCCGATCGCCTCAGCCGATCGTCGATGTTGCCAACCCTGATGAAGTCCAATGCCCACCGGTCTGACCGCCAATGTACTTGCGGTCTAACCGGGAAGAAGACGCGGTCTGACCGCCGTAGTGTCTGCGGTCTGACCGGTTAGTAGATCCGGTTGAACCGACAATTTCGCCGTCGAACCGAGGAAGAAGTAGACACAAAGAATTATCAAGAAAATTAATATTTATTGAAACTCTCTGTGTTTACAAAGTGCATGCAAAGCACTCCTCACAAATCTCAAGCTAAACTCTAACTCGAAACCCTAAAAACTTGAACTCCAAGCAATAGAAGCGATACAGAGAGGCCACGCCTCCCCTCACTATTTATACACAAAATCCGCAGCCAAGAGCCACGAATCCTACTCATACAAGAAGCCCTAATCCACTAGGAAACCTTCCCGTACAAGAAACAAACTATACATAAACCAACCGTAACAATCTCAGTTTTCCTAAAACCGAAATTCCGCTTTCCATACGCAACAATATCTCCATTGTATGCCATATGGAAACTTTTCAATCATATGCACTAATCTATACCCTTCAGCATCCCGCATGATCCCCATCTCAGACGTCACCTTATCTCTAACTTGACTCCGACTCGATCACCGGCAACACTTTCCCGAGGCGTAAAGAATACCTGCACACAATTAAATAAAGAATACCATATCCGAGCACAAGCTATCCAAACTTGACTCATTGTTAGCATAAACAACCAGACACATGCATAGGAATACGAAACTTCCATGTATGTATAAGGAAACAAACCGAAACCAAAACCGAAACGAAATCGGCAACCAGTCGGACTGGCTCGGCCGGTCTGACCGCAGGCAACTGCCCGGTCTGACCGCCGAAACACCTCCGGTCAGACCGGCAGAACACGCCCGGTCAGACCGGCTGTGGTAGCCGACTGAACACTGTTCATCGTCCGAAAATTCAACTCTTTCAAAATCAAAACACTCAAATCAATAAATCCCAAATACCAATTGTTCATCATTAAATAAAAAATTAAACACACTTTGATTTTACAATCTCCCCCTTGATGAACACATTGGCAAACAAAATAAAAGAGTTGTTTTGGTGTTTAAAAATTTAAAAATAAAAATGTTAAAAAGCATTGAAGAGCTCACAAATCAAAGAAAATTTCTTCTCCTTTTGAAAAGAAAGAAAATGCTTTGACTCAAAAAAAACTTTGCACTTTTTTATGCAAATGTTCTCCCAAACAACATTATTTTCTCCTCCTTTTGACAATGAATTTATCAAGCATAGGAATTATGTTTATAAATGTTTAAGAGCTGAGCACCATACATAAAGCAAGTCAAGTCATGTGTTGCAATAAAAAGAAGAGAAATTTATCAATTAGATAGCAAAGATGCATGAAAGTATAATCATGAATCAAATATTTTATAATTAAGAGCAATAACACAGTAAAAATTCATGAATTGCAATGATTTATAATGCAACATCTTTACAAGCACATAGGTTGAAAGATAAACCCAAATATATATACTTATTGCAATCTTTATTCTTTCTCAAATATACCTTTTTGCACATATAATTCAAGAGAAAACTTTTCATATTGATTTGAGCCATATTTGTTGCTCATATTTTTCTCTCAATTATTCGAGTACGTCCTTGTCGTCAAGACTGTTTCCAAGGATTCGGTACTCATTATTTTTGCTCACATCGAATACGTCCTTGTCATCAAGATGTTTCCAAGGATTCGGTATTCATTTTTTTCTCTCATAGATAATATTTTATTCTCTTTTCACAATGAGCAATTTTAAGTAATATGAGGAATATTAAAGCAACATAATATATATATAAGCATTTAAAATCCAACACAAGTACGAGTATCAACATTGCATATTTCTTTAATTCAAGTATTGCTTTAAAGTGTCATGCATTATTTCTCTTAAATATAAAATCTAGATCACATAAAAATACTAGAATACATATAAGCTATGCTAGTGACAAATAAATCTTCATAATAGTGGTAGCATGCACATGATCAACAATATGTATGGATAAAGCTCTCTTTTTTAATTTATTTCAATCATGTAGCTTGATAAATCAAAGAGCACAAAAACTCCCCCTCAAAACATGCCAAAAGGATGAATGATTCCCAATTCCCCTCGAAGAAAAGCAAAGCGAGAAGAATCCAATGGTTTTGTAAAAATATCAGCAAGTTACAATTTTGTGTCCAAAAATTTCAACTCAACATCTTTTTCTCAACATGATCTCGCAAGAAATGAAAACGAATATCAATGTGTTTGGTGCGTGAATGTTGAACAGGATTCTTAGCAATGTTAATGGCACTTGTATTATCACAATAAAGAGGCACATTTTCAAAAACAAGTCCATAATCTTTTAAAGTAGAAATCAGCCAAAGAATCTGTGAACAACAACTAGCAGCAGCAACATATTCAGATTCAGCAGTGGATTGAGCTACACTAGACTGTTTCCTAGAAGACCATGCAATCAATGAAGTTCCAAGAAAATGACATGTTCCACTACTACTTTTTCTATCAATTCTACAACCCGCAAAATCAGCATCTGAATAACCACTTAAGGTAAGAGAAGATGAAGTTGAATACCAAATGCCAAACTCAAGTGTATGACTCAAATACCTCATGATGCGCTTGACCGCTTGACGATGAGACGCACGTGGAGAAGCTTGAAAGCGCGCACACAAACACACAGCCAATTGTATGTCTGGTCTAGAAGCAGTTAGATACAACAAAGATCCTATCATGCTTCTATACTCCTTTTGATCCACAGCTTCACCATCTTCATCGGGATCAAGAACAGCAGTAGATCCAATGGGTGTAGAGATTGGCTTGCAACTCTCCATCTTGAACCTGCGCAAAAGATCTTTAGTGTACTTTGTTTGATGAATGAACGTACCTTAAGGTGCTTGCTTGATTTATAAACCCAAGAAGTACGATAGCTCACCCATCATACTCATCTCAAACTCCCTACGCATAGTCTCAGCAAATTCTACAACCAAAGAGTGAGTCGAACAACCAAAGATGATATCATCAACATATATCTGAACGAAAAATTGATTTTCACCATGCTTAAGAACAAAAAGCGTTTTATCAATTTTTCCTATATGAAAACCTTTTTCAAGCAAAAAGTTCTTAAGTATGTCATACCATGCTCTAGGTGCTTGTTTCAAACCATATAAAGCTTTTGAAAGTTTAAAAACATGGTTGGGAAAATCAGGATTTTTAAAACCCGATGGTTGTTTAACATAAACTTCCTCCTGAATAAAGCCATTTAAAAAAGCACTTTTAACATCCATTTGAAACAATTTAAAACCTTTAGAAGCAGCAAAAGCTAACAAAAGCCTAATTGCCTCAATCCTAGCAACAGGAGCAAAAGTTTCATCAAAATCCAAACCCTCCACCTGAGTATAACCCTGAGCAACTAGTCTAGCCTTATTGCGAACAATCAAACCATCCTCATTTTGTTTATTTTTGAAAACCCACTTGGTTCCAATAACATTATGTCCGAAGGAGGTTCAACTAAAGACCAAACTTTATTTCTTTCAAAATTTTCAAGTTCTTCATGCATGACGTTAATCCACGATTCATCAGTTAATGCATGAGTAATATCTTTGGGTTCAAAAGAAGCAACAAAAGCAAAATTCACAGAGTCATGCGCAGTTACCTTAGATCTAGTTGTCCGCTCATTTAAATTACCTATTATTTACCGGCGGATGTCGTCGCGAATGTGCAAGGGTGCGGTGATCTCGAAGTTGATTCACGTTACGGTTCAGCTCGGTTGTGGTCCCCGAAGAATCCTCTTGATTGGAATCGACGGAGTCCGAAGAAGTCGGCCCTGTCGGTCGACCGGGTCTCGGTCGGTCGGCCAGGCCTGGCTCTGTCGGTCGACCGAAGGCACTGGCGGTCGGGCCGGGCAGGTCGACCTCATCGTCGTCGTCATCACTTTCGTCTTCAAAGATTTGACCAAACTCCCCCTAATCCTGTGGCAGTGTACCTGAAAAATCTGGTCTAGTACCGGGACTAGCCTCATCAAAAGTGACTTCGCAAGTCTCGACAATTTTGTTATTCTCTAAAAGAAGTACACGATAGCCACGAGTGTGTGCGGGGTAACCACGAAATAAACCATCAATTGAACGTGATTCAAACTTATCCAAATTTCCAGATTTTAACACAAAGCACTTGCAACCAAAAACACGCAAATGTGCAACTTTAGGCTGACGACCAAAACGAAGCTCATAAGGAGTTTTGTCAAGTTTAGAACGCAAGAAAATGCGATTAGAAACATAGCAAGCAGTGTTAATAGCTTCGGCCCAAAATTTTCTAGGTGTGTGATATTCATCTAGCATTGTCCTAGCCATTTCAACCAAAGAACGATTTTTTCTTTCGACAACACCATTTTGTTGAGGAACACGTGAACAAGAAAATTGATGTTCAATTCCTTTTTCAACACAAAAATGTTCAAAAGATGCATTTTTAAATTCACCACCATTATCACTTTTAATTGTTTTCAAAGAGTTGGGAATTTCACAATTCAAGTGAAGAAAAAGACTTCGAAAGTGTCCAAAGGCCTCGTCCTTAGTTGCCATGAAGAAAACCCAAGAATATCGAGAAAAATCGTCAACAATAACTAACACATACCATTTTCCTCCAACAAATTGCACTCTTGCTGGACCAACAGTGTCCATGTGTAAAAGCTGTCCCGGTGCATCCGTTATCACAGAAAGAATTGGTGTGTGAAAAGAAGCAACCATTTTACCATGACGACATGGTGCACAAACCAAATCAAGATCCTTTTTGAGTTTTGGCAAACCACGAACAAGATCCAAACCAATTAAACGAGTCAAATGATCAAATCCAACATGACCAAGTCTACGATGCCGAACATCAAATCTTTGTTGAATTTTGCAACTAAACAAGTAACAATAGGAGAAACAGGGGTTTTCAAAATCAGCTTTAAAAACTCTCCCATAACGAGAAATGGTCAAAACAGAATCACCACAAGAATCAAATATTTTACTTTCAGTTTTCTTGAAATGAACTTCAAAGTTTTCATCAACAATTTGTGAAACTGAAAGTAAATTGTATTTTAAATCTTCTACCAAAGCTACCTCTTTTAATTCGAACTTGTCACTTACCTTGACGGATTCGGTAGCGATAACGGCACTTGTTGAAGCATCCCCAAAGATTATTGATTCCGTCTTGGATGCCAACTTGAGGGAGGAGAACCACTTCTTATCACCGGTCATGTGCCGCGAACAACCGGAGTCCATGATCCACACGTTCTCCTTCCTCGCCACGAAAGCCTACAAAACAAAGGATGTCGAGGCCTCAATACTGGGGTTAGTTAAAAGAAACTTAGGAATCCAGTACTGAGACACATGACCAGTAGATCCAATAGGCACAAAACCACGAGAGAAAACAGTTTTGGAATTTTCAGAAAAATTCCTTCGGGGCCGGTCTGACCGCTGCGGTACTGCCGGTCTGACCGGGCGCCATCGCCGGTCTAACCGAGGCCGTGCCGTCGGTCTGACCGGGTGCCAGGGCCGGTCTGACGGATGGACCAACTGCGATCTGACCGGCCTTCCCGAGGGAAAACCATATTTTTGCCACTTTGATTTTACAAAATTATTTTCTCTTTCCTTTTTCTGTTTTTGTGCTAATCTGAAACAAAAACCAACAAGATGACCATCTTTACCACAAAAAGAGCAAGAAAACTTTTCTTTAGTAACAGATGGTTTTGAAGAATTAGGTTTAGTTTCTTTTAGATAAACAGAAAGAGATGGCAAATTTCTAGCAGACTTGAAAACTGTTTTCATGGTGTTAAGTTTTGTCAAGATTTCACCGTTTTTAGTTATTCCTAAAACATTTGGAGGATTTTTGGTGAAATAATCATGAGCATCAAAACCTATTCCCTTATTGTCGCTACACACTTTTGATTTGTCCAAAATCATGTTAAGTTGTTTCTTACCATCGAAAAATTTTTGTAAAGAACTTTTCAAGTAAGAAACTTCTTTTACAAGGTTAACACAATTTTCCAATCAATTATAACATCTTTACCTTTGCGACATCTAGAGCAAGAAGCTACCTCATCTTGTTTAACTATTTCTTCCATGTGCTTAACACGATCTAAAGCATCTTTTAGTTTCAATTCATTAGCATCACAAGTTAAAAAAGATTTAGAAGCCAAAACTTGGGAATTATTGACATCTCTAATCTTTGAAATTTCCAGCATTAAAACCTCACAATTTTTGCAATTATCATCATTGAGAATAAGAGATTTCAATCTAGCAATTTCAGCATTTAAAGATTCAATTACAAATTCTTGTTTTTTAAACATTTTCTCACATTTTTTATTCTTAGCACTTAAGACAAGAATTGCATCCTCAAGTGAACTTACCTCATTTTCTTCATCTGAATAATCTTCATCTCCATGCGTCATGAGACAAACGCCGGAGATGTTCTTGCCCTTCTCCTCCTCACTGTCAGAGTCTATGTCGCTGAGTGGCTCAAAAGTGGCATAGACTTGACTCAGCACCTTCTTGATCATCTCCTTGGAGCGCCTACCCTTGGGTTTGTCATCCTTTGTCTTCTCGGCGCTCTTGTCCTCCTTCTTACTCCTCCCAAGCTTGGGGCAGTTGGAGCGGATGTGATCCAAGGCACCGCATTCAAAGCAACGCGTTGGTCCTCCTTTCTTCCTAAACCTAACTCTGTTCATAGCTCTGGAAAGTTTGTTAGTAGCAAGAGCCAAGTCCTCCTCCTCGAATTGCTCGAGTTGTTCATCGGACATGGCGTTAAACAAAGCAAGAGCATTTAGAGATGACGAAGAAGCAACATCTGAAGAAGTCGAAGGAGAAATCAAAGCACTTGACTTAGAATCCGTTTTTCGAGAAAGAATATTCATCTCATGAGTTTTGAGTTTTGTATAAAACGAATCCAAAGTCAAATTAGTCATCTTAACAGATTCTTGAATAGAAGTTACTTTCATCTCCCAAACAGACATATCAAGACCATTTAAAAAGTGGCAAGAAATCTCAGACTGTGGATAATTAGTGTCATAAGAAGAATCAACGGATCTAAGATTGCTCAAGATTTTATTAAACCTACCAAGATAGTCATCCAAAGCTTCAACAGTTTCATCTCAAATTTTATATATTCCTTTTTAAAAGATCTCGACGAAGTTCTTTTATGTTTGTAGTTCCTTGATGAAAGTTTTTCAAAGCGTTCCAAATTTCATTAGCGGTTTGAAGATGAGAAACACGATCAAAATCGAAAGCGAAATTCCATTCAACAAAATGTTTCGAGCTTTGCAATTGTTATTAAACTCAGTTTTCAAAGCATCAGTATTGATGGCATCGGGTATGGTGTAGGGAAGCGCAACCTTTTGCCACACATCATAGTCTTGAGCCATGATGTAAGATTGCATCTTACTACACCAATACGCAAAATCGGTGCCATCAAAAACATGTGGTTTTGTTGAAAATTTATCTGACATGATGAAAAAACTTTAGATCAAAGAAAATCCAAAGCAGAAGAACGTGGCTCTGATACCACTTGTAGGATCGAATGCCCAATGAAAAGCCAACCAGAGGGGGGTGAATGGTTGAGTACCCCAAAAACAAAGATTTGGCGGAAATAAAACTTTACCTCTGTTTTCTGACGCCGGTCTAACCGCAGGTATCACGCCGGTCTGACCGTCTGATGACCTTCGGTCTGACCACCCATAGCCGATCGCCTCAGCCGATCGTCGATGTAGCCGACCCTGATGAAGTCCAATGCCCACCGGTCTGACCGCCAATGTACTTGCGGTCTAACCGGGAAGAAGGCGTGGTCTGACCGCCGTAGTGTCTGCGGTCTGACTGGCTAGTAGATCCGGTTGAACCAACAATTTCACCACCGCACCGAGGAAGAGGTAGACACAAAGAATTATCAAGAAAATTAATCTTTATTGAAACTCTCTGTGTTTACAAAGTGCATGCAAAGCACTCCTCAAAAATCTCAAGCTAAACTCTGTCGAAACTTGGTTTCGGCAACGTAATTTCTGGGGTCGCAGTCAAGATCGCCAAGCACGATGGGTTAGAACGAAAAGAGGATTTAGACAGGTTCAGGCCCTCTCGTGAGGTAATACCCTACTCCTGTTCCGGTGGATTCGATCCGCCGAGTGTCTTTATTGATCTCGTGATCTCATGAATCAAAAGCTCTTGCTTATGAAGTCTACTATCGCCTAAGATCTCCCTCAAGGGACGCCCCTTACCCCCCTTATATAGTCTTGGGAGGCGGGGTTACAGATCGGAAACCCTATCTTACTCTAAATCGGTTTCCTCAATCTTACCAAACTATGACTATGAGCCGTTGCCTTATCTAATCGGCAACGTAATACCCAAGTCGTAGTTGGTTTACAGATATGGCAGGCGCAATCTATCCTTACCTCCAGTCGGATAAGCTTGCCATGTAGATACCCGATTGCCATAATCTCCACGGTAGCCCCGAGTCCTTTTCGGTCGACGAGACAACTCGGCTTCAAACCAAAACGACGCAGCCAAAAATCTCTTTGGCCGAGTGCTTCGGCGCCGAGTGATTCCATCATCTCTGCCTGAATCTTTCCGAGTGGCTCCAAAGGCGTGAAGGGCTGGAAAATATCTCAAAAATTCTCAAAAATAAATATCTAGGTGCATCTCCCGATGCACCTAATTAGGTGTAGCCCCGACTATGTGATTAGTCAAAAATAGACTAATCATATAGTCAAGAACTATAAACAATCATACTCATATGAATACTTAGCTTATGCTAAAGCAATCATAAAAATCTCATCACTCGGTAAGCTCATGCTTATCTGAGTGGATCTGCCCAAGTCATCTCGGAACAAATATTTTAATCATCCCTCATGGGTAAGAAATGAATTCGCTCCGTAAGCTCATGCTTATCCGAGCTGATCTTCCCGAGTCATCCCGGAAATTTGCCCGAGTCATCTCGGAACAAATAATTCTCATATAAATGCTTAGCTCAAGCTAAAGCAATCATAAAAATCACATCACTCGGCAAGCTCATGCTTATCCGAGTTGATTTGCCCGAGTCATCTCGGAACAAATAGCTTAATTGACCCTCGTGGGCAAAAAACACTCGGCAAGCTTACGCTTACCCAAGTTAACTTGCCCGAGTCATCTCGGGACAAATAATTTAATCAACCCTCGTGGGTAAAAAACACTCGGCAAGCTCATGCTCATCCGAGTTAACTTGCCCGAGTCATCTCGGGACAAATAATCTAGTTAACCCTTCTGGGTCAAAAAATTTTTCAGTCATCTGAAAAATATGACCAAAATATTAAATAGCTCCTGCCATAATATTGGTCTTAATCGAAAAAAGATCTTCACCAAGGTGGAAAAAATAGCATTGATATAATCATTTAATCAAATGCTTTAAAACCAAATAGTTCCCGTCATCGGGACAGCCATGAAAAGCTTAACTATTTGTCACCTTTCAAATTGCATCGTGCCAACTTCTCATGAAGTTATGCAAACCGCGGTATGAAAGGATTTTAAAGGTATTGGGCTATGTGACACATGCATATTGCCAGGGCAAATCTGCTTAAGTCCATCCACTTAAGTCCCTAAGGACACGTGTCAAGCCACACCTTAGCTGGGCCGCAAGTCTCTAATGGGCTCGGCCCAATCGCGAGATAACTTGGCAAAAACCCTCAAGTCTTTTACGAAGCCTCAAGGTCATCCTCGACACTTCATCTTCCCCAAAAATTTCCTCTTTCGCAGCACTTGTTCACCGGCTCTCCGTGGAGAACCCTAAACTCGTGTGCGTGCAAATCCATCCATCTAGGAACTCTTGTTCCATCACAAGCCATCTTCCGCATCCATCCAAGATTCCCTTGTCGTCGAGGGTCGTCGGGAGTAAGTTTAATCATCTTGGTCTCTTTATGCCTTCGATGTGAACTTGTAGGTATCTAGCTTATTTATGTTAATGCCTTGACCCGAATCTCCATAGAAAATTTCTTAAGTAATTTTCGTCAATCCGATCACCAAGCCTAAGCTTGATTAGGTCATCAAAAAATTCTCGGTCCTTATCTATTAAACTCAAATCAAGAAACATTAAACAATGATAAACCAAATATAAACAAGTTGTCGAAGAAAACCATGCTTTATTGGCACGTATGCAGCCCCCGACTATCAACTCAAGAAGTCATCTTGCTTGAGATTGGCAGTCAAGAATAACATGAAACTTACGGCAATTTAAGCATAGTATCGTCGAAGATGTTCAATATTCCAGGAGTTCTTCACCGTAGATCCATCTTCGCGCTTTAGTTGAGATGCTCTTGGCCGAGTCACCTCAGCGATTATGTATGGTCCTTCCCATAGTGAAGATAATTTGTGATGGTCCTTGATGGTCTGGATCTTGCGTAGAACCAAATCATCGACGATGAAAGCTCGCGTCCGAACATTGCGACTATGGTATCTTCTAAGTCCTTGAAGATATCTTACCGACTGGATCAAGGAAGATTTTCTTCATTTTGGCGTCGCCTTGTCCCGACTTGGCTATCCTCTTCGTAGAAATTTCACCCTCTTCAGATGTTGATGTAGCCAGTCGGATTTCTTCCTGGCCACGTGATCTCTCACAAGATTGGGCCATATCGCAGCTTTCTTCGTCGCAGGTGAAGGCTTGTTTGACGTCGCTGCGTAGGGTGATGATGCCGTTAGGGCCAGGCGTCTTCTTGCAGAGGTAAGTGTAGTGTGGTATCGCCATGAACTAGGCGAGCGCAGGCCTTCCAAAGATTGTGTGGTAGGCCGTCTCAAAGTCAGCCACCTCGAAGGTGATGTTCTCCGTCTGGAAGTTCTTCCGAACTCTGAAGGTGACTGGAAGGGCGATGTGCCCGAGTGGCGTAGATGACAGCCCTGCGATAACTCCGTGGAAGAGGGCTGAGCTTGCCTTCAACTCGGATCTTGGAATCTGCATCTCATCCAAGGTCTTGGGGAACAGGATATTGAGAACGATGCCCCCATCAATAAGGACGCGCTTCATCTTGATATTCCGAACCATCGGGTCGAGTACCAAGGGATACCGCCCTGGGTAAACCACTCGGTCAGGATGATCCGAGTGATTAAACGTGATGGCCACCTCCGACCATCGTAGATGTTGTGGGATTTCGGGTTGTACTGTGTTGTCCTCGCGGTCCATCAGCTTTTGCTCCCTCTTGGACTCATAAGCCTGCGGCCCCCGAAGATGTGATTCAGCTCGCCCACATGGTCTTGAAAAGGCTCCGAATTTCCAGTCGGGTTGTTCTTCTTGGCTCCCGATGGACCGGTTTCATTAGTCGGCTTCTTGTTTAGCCGTGCCGCATATTGCTCTGAGAATTGCTTGTAGATGATGCGTGCACTGAGCGTTCATGATCGTTGATGATCGCGTCGTAAGCCGCAACTTGGCGACGGTGTTGAGAACTGGACGTTGTGGCAACCAAGTCCTCGGGCCGGCGCTTGCGATCTCTCTGGCCATGATTGCTATTGCCGTTATCCTTCTTAGGGTGTGGGCTTCCTTCCGAGTTCTTGTCATCCCTTTTGTCAGGCCGGTCTTGGCGTACTGCCTTGATTGCATCGTTGGACTTGGCGTAGGAGTTCGCCGTCTCGAACATTTGCTTCACCGTCTTCGGTGGCTTGCGCCCAAACTTTCCAATTAACAGCTCATCACAGACTCCCTTCTGGAAGGCGGCGATGATGATGTCATCGGTGATGTTGGGGATCTTGTTACGCTTTTCGGAGAAGCGCCGAATGTAATCCTTCGGGGGCTCGTCCGGCTTCGGATGACATTGTACAAGTCGAAGTGTGTGCCGGGGCTCTCGAAGGTGCCTTGGAAGTTGGCGATGAAGTGGTCCCTCAGCTCGCTCCACGAGCCGATTGAGCCTCTTGGCAGGCTCGTGAGCCAGTTCCTGGCTGAGTTGGTGAGGGCCACGGGTAGGTAGTTGGCCATAGCCTTGTTGTCACCGCCTGCTGCGCGGATGGCGAGAGTATACACGGTTAGCCACGACTGGGTCGGTCTTGCCATCGTATTTCTCTATTCCTATTGGCTTAAAACCATTCGGCCGGTGCACTCGGCGAAGCTCCCGAGTGAAAGCCGGCACTCCGTCGTCGCCGCTATCGGGTGATCCCCTCCAATCTTCCCGAGTGCGTCGGTCTCACTCTGGTAGCGGCGATCGAGGACTTCCCGCAGATCACTCGGCGGGGTCTTGGTTGGTGGTTGGGTAGCGGACTGTTGTTGCGGCGGACTTGGTGGTGGATGGGTGGGCGTCCGTGTCGTTTGTCACGGGAGTCGGCCGTTTGCTCTGGTACTTACGTGTGGACTCGCGGCGTGGGCCTCTTGGCCTTGTCGTCGACCGATCTGGCTCGGGCCTCTTATAGTCTCCTGACCTTACAGGCGGGAGTCAGCTTTTGTCGGGCGTTTCAGCCACGGACTCAGTCGACCTTCGTGCTGAGGTGGTGGGATGGCCATTGGCTGTGGCTGCGACGATGGTCTTGATTTTGTCAAGTATTGGAGTCACGTCGGCGGGTGCCGTCTCCATGACGGTGTCCAAGAGTGTGAGTGCGGCAACAGCGTTCGCGTGGCGTCCGGAAGATGTTGGCGTTACGGACCCGCGTTTGAAGGATGGCCTCCTTAGCGGGTCGTCCGGCCGCCCTTAGATCTGCTTTCTTCTGTCGGCTTCTTCTTTGCGTTTCTTCTCCTCTTCCGCCAGCTTGCGCTCTTGCTCGATCCTGGCTCGCTCTTCTTCCGCAAGCCTGCGTGCCATGGCTGAGTCGGACTCGGCCACCTCAGCCATGAGGACGTCAAAGCACTTCGGCTCGTAGTCCTTATTGCAGTCGGAGTCATCGACTTCGTCCGAGGGGATGCCATAGAGGTCGTCAAGGCCGGCGGAGCTGAGATATTCATTGAGCTCCGAAGATGAGCATGAGCCGAATGACGGGAGGATGACGGCGACCTCCCTTAGCCTGGGTAACCCGGTCCGGATCGTTCCAGTCCGAGTCGAGCATGGGGAAGCGGGCTCCTCCGAGTGGGTCGACCTCAACTCGGGAGAGGAGTTTGCCGTAGATCTCGGCGGCGTTTGGTAACCCAAATGGCACCGAGAGGTCTTCTTCGAGTAGATCGTCTCCGTTGGGGAGACGAGAAGGTCGGTGCAGATTCCGGCGGTGTTCGGCAATCCGAACGGTGCCGAGTGAAGTCCTTCGTTGGAGAGGGTGGATTGCATCTTGGACTTGAAGATGTCGTCGAAGATCTCGGCGCTATTGGGGAGCCCGAACGGCGCCGAGTGGGTCTTTCCTTCCGATTGGTTTGAATCCGAGTCGAAGAAGGAGTCGTCGAAGAAGATGGCGGCGAAGTCGCCGAATCCTGAAGGAGATCCCATCACGCTTGTCGGCGAGATTGTTGAAGAAGTCTCGACGCGCGGCCCCCTACCTGGCACGCCAACTGTCAAAACTTGGTTTCGGCAACGTAATTTCTGGGGTCGCAGTCAAGATCGCCAAGCACGATGGGTTAGAAGGAAAAGAGGATTTAGACAGGTTCAGGCCCTCTCGTGAGGTAATACCCTACTCCTGTTCCGGTGGATTCGATCCGCCGAGTGTCTTTATTGATCTCGTGATCTCGTGAATCTAAAGCTCTTGCTTATGAAGTCTGCTATCGCCTAAGATCTCCCTCAAGGGACGCCCCTTACCCCCCTTATATAGTCTTGGGAGGCGGGGTTATAGATCGGAAACCCTATCTTACTCTAAATCGGTTTCCTCAATCTTACCAAACTATGACTATGAGCCGTTGCCTTATCTAATCGGCAACGTAATACCCAAGTCGTAGTTGGTTTACAGATATGGCAGGCGCAATCTATCCCTACCTCCAGTCGGATAAGCTTCCCATGTAGATACCCGATTGCCATAATCTCCACAAACTCTAACTCGAAACCCTAAAAACTTGAACTCCAAGCAATAGAAGCGATACAGAGAGGCCACGCCTCCTCTCACTATTTATACACAAAATCCGCAGCCAAGAGCCACGAATCCTACTCATACAAGAAGCCCTAATCCACTAGGAAACCTTCCCGTACAAGAAACAAACTATACATAAACCAACCGTAACAATCTCAGTTTTCCTAAAACCAAAATTCCGCTTTCCATACGCAACAATATCTCCATTGTATGTCATATGGAAACTTTTCAATCATATGCACTAATCTATACCCTTCTGCATCCCGCATGATCCCCATCTCAGACGTCACCTTATCTCCAAGTTGACTCCGACTCGATCACCGGCAACACTTTCCCGAGGCGTAAATAATACCTGCACACAATTAAATAAAGAATACCATATCCGAGCATAAGCTATCCAAACTTAACTCATTGTTAGCATAAACAACCAGACACGTGCATAGGAACACGAAACTTCCATGTATGTATAAGGAAACAAACTGAAACCAAAACCGAAACGAAATCGGCAACCGCGGTCGGATGCTCGGCCGGTCGACCGCAGTGCAACCGCCCGGTCGACCGCCGAAACACCTCCGATCAGACCGGTAGAACACGCCCGGTCAGACCGGCTGTGGCAGCCGACTGAACACTGTTCATCGTCCGAAAATTCAACTCTTTCAAAATCAAAACACTCTAATCAATAAATCCCAAATACCAATTGTTCATCATTAAATCAAGAATCAAACACACTTTGATTTTACAGTGCCTTTCTCCCAACACGGTCCCATCGCCAACAACCGTACTGTCTCATTTGAATCATCCGGCCACATTGTAATATTCTTCTTGAACCATTCATTGAACCGGGAGTTATGTTCTCTGTTAATCCACATGTCCGATCGCCCCAAGTTCTCCTGTCGGATTTTTGCTAAATGCTCCTCAAAGTATGGGGCAACTTTTGCCATATGTTGGAGCATAGCGAAATGAGCCTACGAATAGGAGGCTCGATCAGGCACAACTCTTTTCCTGCCTATTGTGCCAGCGCCTAACAACCTTCCTTCGTGACGAGACGCTGGTACTCCGGTAGGATCGGCCTCGGCCATATAATGAATGCAAAACTCAATAACCTCTCGGTCGTGTAACCTTCAATGATGCTCTCCTCTGGTTTTGCTCTGTTTCTCATGTAAGACTTTAGAACTGCCATGTACCTCTTGAATGGATACATTTCTCTTAGAAATGATGGGCCACATAGTTTTGTTTGCTTCACGAGATAAACAGGGAGATGAGTCATGATATCAAAGAAAGACATAGGAAGAAACATCTTAATGTGACAGAGGGTATTGACAATATCGGTCTGCAATCCATGTAGGTCTTTGGGATCTATAACCTTCTGACCGATTGCATTGAAGAAGGCACACAAACGTTGGATCGTGTGGCGGACTTTGGGCGGTAGAATGCCTCTGATAGCAATTAGCAAGATCTGTGTGATGAGCACGTGACAATCGTGAGACTTCATTCCAACCAGTTTTAGGTCGTCCAATTCAACGTACTTACTTATCCTTGCTAAATAGCCTGATGGAACTTTGATATCTCTGAGGCATGATAACATTGCGATCTTCTCATCCTTCGACAATGTGTGGCAAGCTGGAGGGAGGTACACTCTACATGTCTCTGCATCTGTTATAGGCAGGAGTTCACTGTGAATATTCATCTCCTGTAGATCAAAGCGCGCGTTCAACCCATCCTTTGTCTTCCCAGGAATATTCAGCAATAGCCCAACACAACTCTCACACATATTCTTTTCTACGTGCATCAGATCAATGCAATGACTGACCTTAATATCTTTCTAGTAAGGTAGTCACCAAAATATAGATTTTTTCTTTCACATACCCTTGTCCATTGCCTTACTACGTTTTATTTTCTTCCCAAACTCATTAGTTATGTCCTTGACCATGTTGTGGACCTCATCTTCGAACAAATCCTTGGGTGCAGGCTGAAGTTTCCTCCTGCCGTTGAAAAGTTTTTTTCTTCTAAATGTGTGATGGAGCGGGAGCCATCTCCTATGACCCATGTAAACCATCTTCTTGATTTCTTTAGCCACCTACTGCGTGTATGTTCCATACAGTCAGAGCATGTCTTCTTTCCTTTCACAGTGTGTCCATAAAGATTGCCAAGTGCGGAATAGTCATTAATGGTGCAGAACTATAGAACACGTAGTTTAAAGTTCTCCTGACCGTACGCATCCCAAGTTTCCACACCTTCTTTCTAGAGAATCTCAAGATCATCGATAACAGGCTCCAAGAACACATCAATATCATTGCCGGGTTGTTTCGGTCTTTGGATTAACAAGCACATCATAATGTATTTTCTTTTGAAGCACAACCATGGCAGTCGGTTATAGTTTGCAGTCAAAACTGGCCAAGTGCTATGAGAACTGCTCATGTCTCCGAAAGGATTCATACCATCTGTACACCAACATATTCTCATGTTTCTAGGGTCGGTTGCAAATTCCGAGTGTCTTTGATCATTATTCCTCCATTGAATCAAGTCTGCAGGGTGTCTTAGTATACCATTGTTTCTTCTCTCTGTGGCATGCCAACATACAAACTCTGCTTCCTTGGGGTTGACAAAGATTCTCTTAAAATGATCAATGATAGGTAGATACCACACAACCTTCGTCGGACCACCTCGCTTTGACTTCATTCCTTCGTTAGCACTTTTCGTTCTCTTGTATCGAGAAGCCTTGTAGACAGGACAAGCATTTAGGTCCCATATTGCTTGTGGTACAGTATGCAGTCATTTGGACAAGCATGAATTCTATGGACCTCTAACCCCGGGGACATAAAACTTGCTTTGCTTCATATTTCGTCTCAGGCAATGTATTCTCGTCACGAAGCATGGTCTTCAAAATTCCAAAAACCTGTGTGGAACTCTTGTTTGTCCATCCACTACTTGCCTTCAGCTTCATTAGCTCCAAGATAGCTGACAATTTGGTGTATTTTGCCTTGCATCCAGCGTATAGAGGCTTCTCCGAGTCACTGACCAATCTGCTGAACTTCATGGAATATCTCTCGTTGTAGGCTGGGTCCCCAACGTCACGTAAAATGTCTTCCAGCAGATCGTGATCCACATTAATCATTTCAACGCCTAATGGAGAAGGTACAAACATGTCATGTTCATCTTCATCTTCTTGATTTTGTGTATCACTTCTGTCTACAGCTGCACCACTCCCTGATTCTTGCTCTCCATGTTTCACCCAACATGTGTAGCCCTCCATGAATCCTTGTTGTATCATATGAGCGTGTATGTCCACTCCGCTACCAAACATATTCTCATTTTTGCAATCTGCACATGGACAACACATGTAATTGCTCTTTCTACTTTTCATGTCCCCCTTCGCGGCGTTTATAAAATTTAACACGTCATTTCGATACTCTTCGCTATAATGTCGCATAGTTTTCTCATACATCTAACTTTGATCCATCACTGAGCTGCAAAAAGGTGGAAAAAAATTAGATAAACATTTTGTAGGTAAATATTTACTAGATTTATGAGAAATGACTACTATTTTTCAATTGCTTTTGCACTTTCTTATTTCCTGAAAAAAGACAAAAATTCGCCCCTTCCTCCTCCCACCAAAATAGTGAACAGTGGGATAACCATTTCACTAGGTGGTTGGAGTATTTATAGCATGCAATAACTATATGTAACGACCAACAAACTAGCAGCTGTAACAGGTATTGCAGTTATCTTTGCCAGGCCTAAGTACAAGTCTGTCACCGACGACACTCTCAGTGACGGGTCTAATTGTTATCTCAATCGGGACATAAGTTCAAGCCCGTCACCGATGATAAACATTGGTGATGGGCTTCTATTAATGCCCGACAAACATCGATCATAAACATTAATCTAATCTTTGTCGTGCCTTTAATTGAGCCCATCACTGATTAGTATCATCCATGACGGTCTCTAGATTTATGCACATCTGACAGACAGCGAGTATATCTGTCGGCTTCTTCTTAGGCTCGTTTGAGATGACTTAGTTATGACGGCCCGTAAGTCTTAGTCATGTAATAGGCCGTCATAGAGGAAAGGATGTGTAGTAGTGTCAAAAAGCATGAAAACGAGCAAGTAAAGTCCCATTCTTAGTGCGCTGGAGGACTTTGCCATCTTATCCGTAGGAAATTGAGTGAAACAATTTTTAAAGGTTTTCAAAACAACTACTTGTGCTCACTCAGTCATAGAGGTATGGTTTCAAACTTTCACTTTCACGAAACCATGTGAGACTTAATATATAGCATGTGATTTCAAAGAACATGTCATCTCAGCTAAGCTAAGGTAGCACGTATTTTTTTATTGGTAGATTCTATATCTGGTGTCAAGTTACTTTAATTTATGAATGCGTTGTCAGAATGATCTTTTCTATCCTTTTTTAACAATCCATATAAGACAGTGCGAAGTTTTATATTGATATAGAAATATTAAAATTACTATCCCAAAAGGTTGAGCCAAAAAAACAAAAAATAGACACCACCATCGTAAGTTGGCAGCTCTTTGCACATCCCTGAGAAAAAACTAGCACCAAATCGACCGCCGCTAGACCTAGAGTCACAAAGACCTACTTCACATAGAAGATCATCAATGAGCTCCAGGTTATCCCACGTAGAGAGGTTAAGGAGAGAGAGAGAGGGTGAGAATGAAGGAGATCCACTTGTCCCTCGCTCCAACCTGATGACGACAACCAAGAACCGCCGATGACCAAACCGAGATAAGACGACAACAATAAGGAACAAAGACCTCCACAACGTCTAAATGAAGGTCATGACGTCTTAGATGCCACCGTCGCCCGTCCAACTGCTGAGTTTTCCCCAGACAGGCCAACCAGGAAAGGGTATTGTGGCCGCTCGATAACGCCCCAAGGGGGTTCACGGTGCCCGAAGACATCGTTGTTGCCAGCTCACAAAACCTCGAGCTAGACTTTCACATACAGCACCGTTCCCGCACCTTCGTCGCCACTCTAGTGCTCCAACACCTGGACAACCTCTGCCAGCTCACAACTCTGCCGGCGCCCCCACCGGTCGGCCCACACCAACTCGTGCGGCCAACGCCATCACCGGGAGCCGTAACACTAACTCACCCGTCGTCGTGCAACTAGCCACCGCGTCTACACCTTGTGCAGGTCGCCGATCTACACAGCCGGCAACCGCGTGCTGACCACTGTCGACCCCCGTGCCGCCACACTAGTCTCATCGCGTCGCTCTGCAGCCTCCCCTCAACGCCGGTCGGTCTCCCCACGGTCGGCCATGACGACCTCCTTGTCATCGCACTACGTCGGCCTCCCCCGCCATCGGCCACACCAACCTCCTTGACGTCGCTGCGCCAGCCTCCCATCGCTCCCGGTCAGATCCAGCGCGAGGGCACCGAATCAAGCCATGGGAGGCCCAGATCTGTTCAGGGGGATGTTGTTGAAGGGTTACGCGGAGGCTACGAAAGCTAAAAGACAAAAACTTTCTACCGTGCAAACAAGGAACACTTGCAAGTAAGGGTCGATAGATCGTTATCGATGGAGTAGAGTGCAGCGGATATAGCCAACCAGGAGCTATCCGATCTGGAACAGTATTGGCCGATCATAGCCGATTCGCTGACAGCCGATTCCCGGGTCGACAGCCGATCCCCGCAGCCGATGCACCGATTCCACAGCCGATCTGCCGCAGCCGATTTGCCGATTCGATTTGCCGCAGCCGCCTCGCTTCGATGCCCCTGACCGCAGCCGATTCATACCCGACAAATAGCACCACAACGTAGCAGTGCCTCTACCGGTAT
The DNA here is from genome assembly GCA_019925245.2 of Oryza australiensis. Taxonomy (NCBI): domain Eukaryota; kingdom Viridiplantae; phylum Streptophyta; class Magnoliopsida; order Poales; family Poaceae; genus Oryza; species Oryza australiensis. The sequence continues at coordinate 220,341 of JAIFGZ020000472.1, read as the reverse complement.
CCACACGTCCGGGGACAGAACGCCTAACACCCATGTGCTAGCACAAGATGCAAGGCTAGGGTTTGGCTCGGGAGTGGGGAGGGTTTCCATGGAGATCTCAAACTCGCCGACTTCTGAAGCCGCCCGATTAGATTGATTCGGTTCAAGTGCAATGCCACAACTCTCCACCCCTCACCCCTTTATATAGAGTTGTCTGCGGGGCCTATAGGCCCATCAGGACTCTATCCGATCGGATCCTATCCGAATCTCATAAAGTTGGTCAGCCGGACTTTGTAAGCCCGTAGGACTCTATATTAAAATGAATCTTATCCAAATTGAGCCATATTCGAGTCCAACTCGAATGCCTGTTCTACCCCCTTAAGCGTACGACCCTGTAGGTTCAGGTATACTCGGTTTCGGTTGAGTCCAACTCAGCCGACTGTCAATAGTGGCGCCTAGCAGCACATATTTACACCATAGTATACAATAACATAATATCGGCTCTGAACTTGTAATGTATACACAAATTCCTTTGCCTCACGATACCAATTAAGCTATAGGCAAGATGTGTACCATCCCTTCAATAGCTTAACCATTCACTCGAACTGTATTGGATTATCTGTCTGTTGATTGACTCCTCAATGAACTCGGCATGGCCATGCACTTCCATAATCCATTACCTCGAGGGGCCCAGAGATATCTCTCCAAAGGAGGGGCAAATTTCATCTTGATCACTCACATCCCACTCCATGTTACATAGCAAACCCGAAGACTACTTTTATAACTACCCAGTTACGGAATAGCGTTTGGTAGTCCCAAAGTAGGCTACTACACATGTTGGAATCTATGATGATCTCAGGTCTAAGGACTTTACACCAACACTACTTGATACCAACTAATGACACATTAATTCCTATAGTGTCTCATGGTGGGTCTATCCAACAATGTATTCTCTAACACATGTCCACGTATATTGATTTGGTATCTCCATACTCATGATCTATGAGACATGATCATCAATCAATAAACATGTCGATCTTAGAATAATATTTGTTCCAACAATATGACATGTGATCAGGGATCATTTAGAAATAGATTCATACATAACGAGTCTCATAAATAAGTCATGTACTTATTGATTAATACAAGATGTCTATTTCATGGAACTGAATAACACTTTATTCATTTATACATAAACATTAACCATGATATCCAACATCTCCATGTTGCCTCTAGAGCATATCACTAATAGTCTCCCACTTGCACTAGAGTCAATCATGATAGTATCTAATACCCATTGCTCTTGTATGCGCCTCATGTTTCGGCTGAGGGAGAGGTTTTGTCAACGGATCGGCTATGTTGAGATCCGTGTGCACTTTTCATATCTTGATATCACCTCTGTCCACAATCTCGCGGATGAGATGATATTGCCGAAGTATGTGTTTGAACTTCTGATGTGACCTCGGCTCTTTGGCTTGCGCAATGGCTCCACTATTATCACAATAGAGAGACATTGGACCAGTTGCACGGTCATCACACCCAGCTCAGAAACAAATTTTTTGATCCAAACAGCCTCCTTTGAAGCTTCTGAAGCAGCAATGTACTCGATCTCCATTCTAGAATCAGCAACAGTATCCTGCTTGGAACTCTTCCAGATAGCTGCGCCTTCGTTCAGACAGAACATGAACCCAGATTGCGATCTATAATCATCCTTGTCCGTTTGGAAGCTAGGATCGGTGTAACCACTTACAATGAGCTCTTCTTCACCTCCATAGACTAGGAACATATCCTTAGTTCTTCTCAAGTACTTAAGGATATTCTTTATGGCAGTTCAGTGACCTAGATCTGACTGGTATCTGCTCGTAGCACTCAAAGTGCACGAGACATCTGGACGTGTACAAAGCATGATATATATGATGGATCCAATTGCCAAAGCATATGGAACCATACCCATCTTATTCCGCTCATCATGTGTCCGAGGACACTGATTCTTGCTAAGATTAATGCCATGTGACATGGGCAATAAACCTTTCTTGGAATCGTGCATGTTGAACCTTTTCAACACCTTGTCAATATATGTACTTTGGCTTAATCCAATTAGCCTCTTGGATCTATCTCTATAGATCCAAATGTAAAATCAAAGTGTGTTTGATTCTTTTATGGTGATGAACAATTGGCATATGAGATTATTGGTTTTGTTATTTGGAGATTATTGGCAAAATGGATTTGCAAATATTTGGTTTTCGGACGTGAACAGTACTCTGTTGTTTACATTGTCCGGTCTAACCAGGCTTGCTATGCCGGTCTGAACGGAGGACCTTGTGCGGTCAGACCGGGTGGGCACAGCCGGTCACACCGGTCGAAAAAGTCCGACTGCAGGCCGATTTTGTTTCAGTTTTGGTTTTCGGGTTGTTTCCTTGTTTTCTTATGGAAGATTTGTGTTTCTATGCGCATGTATGGTTGTTTATGCTAACAATGAGTCAAGTTAGAGACAGCTTGTGCTCGGATATGGTTTCTTTGTTTAATTATGTGTAGGTAATCTTTACGCCTCGGGAAAGTGTCGTCGGTAATCGGATTGGAGTCAACTTGGAGATAAGGTGACGTCCAAGATGGAGATTATGTAGGATACTTAAGGGTATAGATTAGTGCACGTGATTGGTGAAGTTTCCATATGGCATACGATGGAGATATTGTGTGCGTATGGAATACGATGTTTCAAGATTTGAAAGACCGAGATTGTGACGGTTGATTTATGTCAAGTTTGTACTTGTATGGGAAGGTTCCCTAGGGGATTAGGACTTTCTATATGAGTTGGATTCATGGCTTTTGGTTGCGCATCTTGTGTATAAATAGTGAGGGGAGGCGTGGCCTCTTTGTATCGAGTTTTAGAGAGTTTAGAGTTGAGATAAATTTAGCATTTCGAGTTTTGCTCGAAATTTTGTGAGGAGTGTTGTGATTGCACTTTGTAAACACAAAAGAGATACAATAAAGTTCAATCTACTTTGAGAGATCTTTGTGTTGTCTTTTCATCGGGTGCGGCGGTCTAATCGGCGGTTAGACCGGAGCTTTACACCGGTCAGACCGCTCAAGTTACTGCAGTCGGACCGGCGCATATCGGCTACACACGGCGATCGGCTAAGTCCAGGGGATCGGCTACATGGGCGGTCAGACCGAGTGTATACTACCGGTCAGACCGGAGGTGATCAAGCAGTCAGACCGGCACAATACTCTCGGTCAGACCGCACGCCATCGAGTTGTGAGGGTAAGTCTTATTTCCGCTGAGATTTGTTTTTGGGTGTACCAACCATTCATCCCCCCTGTGACATCCTAAAAATCGGAGAATCAAAATCGGAACGTAAAAATCGGAACTTTCAAAAACCGTAGCCTATTGCTTCTTCTCGGGTTTGTCGCTTCTTATTTGCCTCGGTTGCATAAATTGTTACGTGATCAATTCCCTTTTCGGAGTTTTTGGATGGTTTCGGAGTTGTCAAAACGGTGATGCGAAAGCCGCATCACGATTTTAAAAGGAATCAGGGAAAAGTGTGGATTTGTGAAAACGCATTTCGAGTAATATAAAATAAAAATTTTGGTTGGGAGAAGATAAATTAAGACACAAATAATAAAATTCTCGGGAGGCGTACTCGAAATTTGGGAAATTTTTGAAAATAAAATGGGTGAATTATGAAAATTTGGAAAAAGAAATTTAAATAAATATGAAAAATAATTATGGAAAATAAAAGTCAAGAAAAAGTTTAAAATATAATGCTAAAAATTATTTTTGGGATATTAGGATTTATTTTGGAATTTTTAGAAGGAAAGAAAATAGAAAATGAGAAAAGAAAATGGAAAATCGGGAAAAAGTGAAAGTTCACTGTTCATTAGCCGCCAAGTGTTCGACGCCGTCGGCCCGGCCGCGCGCGCGCGCCGCCCGCGCCGTACGCGCCGCGCCCGCGCGCACGCGCCACGCGCGCCGCGCGCGCGCCGCGCGGACCCGCCCGCGCCCGCGCCCCGCGCCGCGCGCCCGTATCCCTTGCCCCCACCCGCGCGCCACGCGCCACGCGGGCACGCGCGCGCGCGCGCCCGCGCGCCACCGCGCGCGCGAGCACCGCGCCGAAGCCGGACCCGCGCGCCGCGCGCCGCGCACGCACCGCTGCGCGCCGCGCCGTACCGCCGCCCGCGCGCCGCGCGCGCCGCCACGCGGCGAAGCCGCGCTCCGGCCCCTACCTCGCGCGCGCACGCCGCTCCGACCCCGCCCGCGCCGTGCGCCCTCGCCGCCGCGTCTCGCCCGCCGTACCCGCCCCCCGAGCTGCGCCGCGTGTCGCGCCGCGCCGCGCATGCCCGAGCCGTCCCCCTCTCCTCTCGCGCCGCGCCGCGCCGCGCCTATAAAGGGCCGCGCCCGCGCCAATTCCACCGCACCGCCACCGTGACCTCGCCGTTTCCGAGCGCCACCGCCAAAAGCCGCCGCCGTTTAGCCGTCGCCGCCGCGCGCAAGCCGGTCCCGAGCCCCCTTGCTCCTCCCCGAGCGCCATCGCGGTAAGCCCCGCCGCCGCCCCCTTTTCCCTTGTGCGCTAGCGCCGCCGCCGCCTCTGTTTTTGGCCGAGCCCGTCGAACACCTTTCGGGTAAATGAACAGTGCGCCGAGAGAAAAAAGAATAGAAAAAAAAAAAAAAAAAAAAAAAAATAGGGAAAAATTAGGAAAAATTTTGGAAAATTTGGAAAAATATTTTGGGATGATTTGAGTAAAATTTTGGGGAAAAATAAATTATTTTCTCGCATGTTTTCTCGGTGCAATGTTTGAAAATCGGAATCGGGCGTTTTCGAAATTTCCAATCGCATCGTTTTTCGATCCGGATCCCGTTTAATTCTTTCCCGCCATCGAAATGGGTTTCGCTTTTGTGCTCAAACCCTCAAATTTCGAGCATGAATTTTCTTCGCTGATATTTTCAAACGTAATTTCCAAATTTATTACGATCGCCGATTTTGCGAAAACCCTAGGTCATCAACTCGATTCCAAAACCCGGATTTTTCCTCCAACCCTTGTTCTAACTCGAGTAGAATTTTCGACAAAACTCTTTGAAGTGGTTTTCATGGCTTTTGTGATTCTTTTCGATCTCTCGGTGTTTAGTTGAATTCTAACTGAATTCAATTAATCTTTCGCACGTACGGGTAGCGCTGAAGAAACCGGCAACGACCTCGCCAAGATCCCACCCCTCAAGTGTGCGAGCAAGGCAAGTCTTCACACCCTTTGAACATATTGATCCCCTTTGCGAAATGATGTTATTTTAAACTCTAAACATGCATGCTTTACCGGATTGCCTATACTTGTTATGCCATACCTTGCTATTGTTTACCTTTAGAATTACTCCTTGTAACTCGCAATGTGATACAAATAACCGAAGCATAACTTCGGTCAACTGCTAGCCCCGCTAAACTTAGACCATGCATACTCATGACTTTATGAAAAAGCTTTGTGCTTGGGCAACTACCTTAGGGAAGGTAGTTGAGATTCGGCATGTGGAAACATGAGCGCCACATGGCCCCGATGAACTAAGTTTGATGAAAATTGAAAGTACTATACAAATGTTTTAGACTGGGCGGCTGGATGATTTGGGTGGATTCCGGAAAAGGCAAGTGCCGACCCTGGTCAATTAAGGACCGAGCCATGAGATAGCCGGAAACGAGCCGGTACAACCGTACTTCTCGAATGGGTATAGACCTAGCGACTAGGTAGCCGAGCGGAGGCGTATCCTTGCATAGATGGTTCTCTATGATGTGGTTATGGGATGAGAATGAGGCTGCGGCCTTTGTTATAAATGGTGAAATTAAACTACGTTAATTAAACTTAAAGATTGGAAATGTCTTCCCTTACCCCGGGTGCGCGAACTCCTCTCACTGCTAGAAAAGGACGGCTAGAGTGCATGAGGGCTAAAGTTCATGGAGCGGGTACGCCAAAGTGAGGTTATCGAAAGGCTTTGCCGTGGCCGTCTCATGTGTTGGGACGTAGGCTCATTTGTTGGGCAGTCGCGGAGTACGGGTAAAGTGTACATCCACTGCAGTGTGAATGAATCAATCTATTCGAATAGCCGTGCTCGCGGATATTGAGCATCGTGACAAGACTTTCGCTTGGCTAGATTTTAAACTTAAAACTGCTGGGATGGGTTTGCATGATGATTTTGTTCGCTTGGTGGATCAACTTCTCGAGAATGCGAGAGGGGTGGACTCCCAGAAAATCATGACGAACCGGAGACGGGAAGCCATCCTTGGAATCACAATGGATGGTAGACAGACCGTCGCCGGATTAATGAACCATGAAATTAAAACTTGATTTTGGCTAGTCGGTAGGCTTGTGAAAAGAATTGAAAAACCGGCTTTACGCAAAAATAACCCTAGCCGTGTTCTTTGAATATCCCTATCATATGCATCAATTCGTGTTGACTTGCGAGTACGGTTGGTACTCACCCTTGCTATACGCACAAACCTCCAGTGATGGGAATGAAGAGCGAAGACCCCTACGCGTACTACGCGGAGGGCGAAGGAACCGACGGCGCATATTAGACCTTAGTCCCGGTCGTTGCTGTGGCAATGGACAAGCCGCGCCTCTTTCCGCTGCCTTATCTAAACTCGTTTTTATGTTGTATTCGGACCATAAGGTCCTGTGGATTGAACAATGCCTTCGGGCCTATTTATGTAATAATGGTATTGTAAGACTATTCGTGCATGTGTACTCGATTATCCAAGATCGCATTCGTGGGTACCAACTACTTGATCCAGGGAATGGTACTATGAACACGAAAGATTCCCGACTCAAAATCGGGGGTCCACAGAGCTGGTATCAGAGCCATGCGACCGTAGGCTAAGACCAAATGGCGCCCTACCCCTAACTAGATGGCTAAAGGGAAATATCCCTACGGTAGGATCAATTTTAAACTATTATTTCCGAAAATGCAAATATATCTTTTCTACATCCGTATTTCTTTTTACCAAATGATTATGATAGCTTCCTCTCGCTAACCCTAAGTTGCCTGTAAAAGCAGATGTCAAACCACGACGGAACCTGGGAAGTCACTATCCCGCGAGACGAGGGGTTCGTGGTACAACTTCAGTCTCTACTATGGTGCTTGAGATACCCGGAACCGCCCACTTATCACACCAAGAGACATGGCTCCGAGATGTATCCAGCTGGGAGGCAGCCCGTGTCCATAGAAGCCCGCATGGGGAGTGAGACATCCTACGCTTCCACACTCGCTACCCCGGGACCTAGCGTGCGGGCTATTCGGATGCCGCTCGCGAGGCCTTCCTCCGCCTTAATGCGGAACACCGTGCCGAACTCACAATGACAGAGTTCGTGCATCACCCTTATCGCGAAGAGGGCAACCCGGTCTCGCACCGTGGAGGCTACCCCTGCTGCTACAACCCGATGGTCACGCGTTTATCGCGTTGGGCGGAGACACAGACGACGCATTCGAGGAGGCCCCGCTCGAGATCAACGATCGCGATCACGCCTCAATGATCTGGTCGCCAGCCACCAAGGCCGTGGAGACCAGATAAGCATGCTGCGGACACCTGCAGGCCAATGGTGCTCGGTATGAGCAACTCTCGGACCGCTACATGGCCCGAGGAGGCTCTAGTAGAGCTGGAAGAGCAGCTCAGAAAAGCAAGCAGCAGATCAACCGGCTAGAGGAACAATGCACACTCACCCGTCTACGCTGCAGTACTTCCACCGAGCCCGTACCATCACATCCCGCCCCGTGCCCGACCACTATTACCATATAACTCCAGCAAGCTTTGATACTTTTCAAGCTATGATGGAGCAAGCTTTCATGTTGAGCACGAGCCGCACCATACCGGTCGACCCCACTGCGCCACCCCGAGCTCCGTACCGGTACCCTCCGAGCCGGGATCGGGAGAGGGTAACCCCATCCAGATCCACACCGACACGGAGTCCGAGGCGGAGCCCATGGAGATCAAATGGGAGTCTAGCGACACCGACTCAATGGAGGAGGAAGTTCCCCCTCGTCGCTTGACTCACACGGGAGGCCCCTCACCCGCCGATCGCTCGCAAGAGTACGCGGCCACCGAGTCGAAAGATTCGGCGTGACTCCGAGGCCGCCACCTCCGAGCCGTGGGGACTTCGGTTTGCTTCAGCGAGCACCACCCGCTTCCGGCGCCGGCACTTGCGGGTGGTTGGATGACTAGGCGGAAGGACCTTCCCGACCAGCAGCACTTCCTATTTACCCTTAATTAGTTGATCTAGCTGAACGATATAATTAATATTGCTATCTGGCATGGAGGACTGTGTGTACACACCATGTACCCCTTATGTAATATGATGAACCGGCATCGCCTTGCGATGTCTTAATTCGTATGCTATTTATTGTTTCACCTTGCCCGTTGAGTGAAGATCATTCGTAGGAACTTGAAGAAAAAATTCCTGTGAACCATAACATAAACTAGATCGCTCTCTTAATTCATCTCTCTTCTTCGATGGCACATCGTCGCAGAGCCGCGGCAACCAACGAAAACCCGCGGAACCCAACCCCTCCACCCGGCGGAGGTCATGGCTATGCGACCCGGCTACTCCAAGCGATCGCCAATAATCAAGGAGGTCGAGGAGGACCGAGTCGGGGAGTTCATGAGAGCTAAGCCGCCCACTTTTTCCACGGCCGAAGAACCTATGGACGCCGAAGATTGGCTAAGAGTGATAGAAAAGAAGCTAACCCTCGTCGAGTCCGAGAAGCGATAGAGTGATCTTCGCTACTAACCGGTTGGAAGGTCCCGCGAGTGACGGTGGGACACCTACAAGGAGACACGAGCTGAAGACGCCGGCGAGCCAACATGGGAGGAATTCACGGCTGCGTTCCGTGAGAATTTCGTGCCAGCTGCGTAATGAGGATGAAGAAGAACGAGTTCCGCAGGCTGCGTCAAGGGAACACCTCGTACAGGAGTATCTCGAACAAGTTTACCCAGCTTGCCCGTTACGCCACCGGTGACACTGCGGACGAAGAAGAAAAGATAGACAAATTCATTGAGGGACTAAATGACGAACGAGGGGACCGATGATCGGGCGGGATCACACCGGTTCCAAAGCCTCATCAACAAGGTCGTCCGACTTGAGCATGACCAAAAGGTGGTGGACAATAACCGCAAAAGGAGGCTCGCTATGGCTCGCCCATTTCGGGAACGCCACAACGCCCCAAGGGAGCCACCCCGTCCGGATGGAAACCAAACGTCCCGGCAACGGTCGTCCTCTCGCTTCCGACCATGTCAACCGGTCGCTACACCACGGCTTCGTACACCCACACCAACCCTAGCCGCTCCAGAAGAAGGAATGTGAGTAAGTTTCAACTGCGGAGAATTCGGGCATTACTCCAATAGCTGCCCAAAACCACGCAACACCCACGCGCACCGGCGCCAATGCCACACCCGTCCGAGGAACCCCACCCCTGCGGCGGGACGAGGTCATTCAGACCCCGCTACCCAACGAGGCTGCCACCGGGTTTCGACGTGGCCGGTGAATCATGTGCGGGCGGAGAAGCACAGGGAGGACCGAGCGTATTGATGGGTATGTTCTCTATCAACTCTACACCGTTAAAGTTTTATTCGATTCGGAGCCTCGCATTCATTCATATCTTCCCAAGTAAGCAAACAACACCACCTACACCAAGTAGCACTTAAGAGGCCTATGTTGGTACACTCACCGGGAGACATAACCGTACCCCATGCCTGCATTAACGTGCCCATACGGATTAGAGACGTGGTGTTTCTCTCAAACCTTATGGTGTTATCGCCCCAAACCATAGATGTCATACTCGGAATGGATTGGTTGACCAAAAATAATGGAATTATAGACTGCAGCGAAGGAAGTCACGGTATCCACCCCGTGGGATCACCGATGAGCATAACTATGGATCAAAACCCAAGGCTGTGTGAACAAGCTGGGAGTGTTCACCATGCTACCTCTAGGTGGAATGCCAATAGTACAAGAATACCCGGATGTGTTTCCCGAGGAATTACCCAATGCCCCGGATCGCGACGTAGAGTTCATCATCGACTTAATGCACGGCGCCCCCATATCCAAGAGGCCCTATCGAATGCCGGCCAATGAGTTGGAGGAACTCAAGAAACAAATAAAGGAACTACAAGAGAAGGGATTCGTTCGCCCCTCTTCTCCCGGGAGCTCCGGTGCTCTTCGTCAAGAAGAAGGATGGGAGCATGAGAATGTGTGTGGACTATCGATCGTGAACGAAGTCACTATCAAGAACAAGTACCCGCTACCTCGAATCGATGACCTATTCGATCAACTTAAGGGTGCGCGGTGTTTCTCCAAGATTGATCTACGGTCGGGATATCATCGCTTGAAGATTAGAGCCGGAGATATTCCTAAGACGGCATTCTCTACACGATACGGCTTATACGAGTTCACGGTGATGTCCTTTGGATTGACCAATGCCCTGCGTACTTTATGAACCCGATGAACAAGGTATTCATGGAGTACCTGGACAAATTCGTAGTGGTGTTCATCGACGATATACTTATCTACTCCAAGAACGATGAGGAACACGCGGAGCATCTACGATTGGTGTTGGAAAAGCTACGAGAGCACCGGTTGTATGCCAAGTTCAGCAAATGCGAGTTCGGCTCAAGGAAGTCGCTTTTCTTGGCCACGTGGTTTCAGCCGGAGGAGTAGCGATGAGACCCCGCCAAGGTCGAAGCCGTTATGGAATGGGAGGCGCCCAAGTCGGTAACGGAAGTTCGGAGTTTCTTGGGCTTGGCCGGTTATTACCGACGGTTTATCGAAGGGTTTTCCACCGTAGCCCGACCTATGACTCAACTCTGAAGAAGGAAAAGAAGTTTGAATGGAATGAAAAGTGCCAAAAAGCCTTCGACCAATTAAAAGAAAAGTTAACCACCGCTCCAGTCTTGACCTTACCCGACAACCTAAGGAAGGACTTCGTGATGTACTTGTGATGCATCCCGGCAAGGATTGGGAGGAGTATTGATGCAGGATGGAAAGGTCGTAGCGTATGCCTCACGACGATTCGACCCCACGAAGAGAATTACCCCACACATGACTGGAATTAGCCGCGTGGTACACGCATTGAAGATCTGGAGACACTATCTGATCGGAAACCACCGTGACGTGTATACCGATCACAAGAGCTTGAAATATTTCTTTACTCGCTGATCTCAACCTACGACGAGGCGATGGTTGGAGTTGATCAAGGATTATGATCTAGGAATCCATTACCATCCCGGCAAGGCAAATGTAGTGGCCGATGCGCTGAGCCGCAAAGCCCAATGCAACCACATGGAATTGGGAGGTGTGGCTAATGAGCTCCAGGAAGAAATGGCTCGGCTCAATCTGCACCCGATTCCTCACGGAGAAGTGAACTCACTTGGAAATCCAGCCCCTACGAGAACTCAAATAGAGGAAGCCCAAAGAGGGAATGAGGAAATCCAGGAAATTAAGGAACGTATGGCCGGGACGCGCTCGGGAGTTTTCGTAGATGACAAGGGAATCTTGTGGTACAGAAGAGAATCGTGTGCCGAACGAGGCGGTTTGAGGGGATTGATCTTAAAGGAAGCCCACGAATCGGCATATTCGTTACATCCAAGCACGAAAATGTACCAGGATTTAAAAGGAGAATACGGTGGCCTAATATGAAGAGGGATGTAGCCGAATACGTAGCCGTGTGCGATGTGTGCCAAAGGGTGAAAGCCGAACATCAACGCCCGCCGCTTGCTGCAGCCACTCAAGATTCCGAATGGAAATGGGACGAGATAGGCATGGATTTCATAGTAGGATTACCCAAGACTGCGGTGGTTACGATTCCATTTGGGTAATAGTAGATCGGCTCACCAAGGCGCCGATTTATTCTGTGAAAACCAACTACAACAAGTGCCAAGCTAGCGGAATTATATATGAGTAGAATTGTGTGTCTCCACGGTGTACCAAAAAGGATTATATCGGATCGTGGTACCCAATTTACATCTCATTTCGGAGCAAGGTTCACGAAGCACTCGGCGATCACCTTGCCTTTAGTACCGCTTATCACCCGCATCGACGGGGCGGGCGAGAGGACGAATCAAGTGCTAGAAGACATGCCGAGAGCTTGTGCGTTGGAATTCACCAAGGATTGGGAGAAATGTTTGCCGTACGCCGAGTTCTCCTACAACAACAGCTACCAAGCCGGTTTGAAGATGTCACCAAACGAAGCTTTATTTGGTCGCCGATGTCGAACCCCATTAATGTGGTCGAGAGACCGGTGAACGAACCATATTCGGGCCTGACATAATTAAGGAGGCAGAGGAAAAGGTTCGCCGATCCGGGACCGACTACAAGCTGCTCAATCACGGCAAAAGAGCTACGCGGACACCCGTCGAAGAGAAATTGGAATTTAAAGAAGGTGACTACGTGTATCTAAAAGTCTCACCACTACGGGGAACCCAGAGATTCAAAGTCAAGGGAAACTCGCACCACGATACGTGGGCCCATTCTTGATAAGCGCTAGGAAAGGAGAAGTGGCTTACCAATTGGAGCCCGAGATTCTCTCCGATGTCCACCCAGTGTTCCACGTATCGCAGTGAAGAAATGTTTGCGGGTACCGAAGAGCAAGCTCCTTTAGGAGCCATCCATGTCCACAAGTGATCTTACCTACCCGAACATCCAATCAAGATACTAGACGAGGCGGAAAAGAAGACACGGACCAAGTCATGGCGTATGTACAAGGTACAATGGAGCAATCACACGGAAGAAGAGGCTACTGGGAAAGCGAAGAGTTCCCGAGGACGAATACCCACACCTACTCGCAAGTAAGAAATCTCGGGACGAGATTTATTGTTAGGGGGTAGGTTTGTGACATCCTAAAAATCGGAGAATCAAAATCGGAACGTAAAAAAATCGGAACTTTCAAAAACCGTAGCCTATTGCTTCTTCTCGGGTTTGTCGCTTCTTATTTGCCGCTCGGTTGCATAAATTGTTACGTGATCAATTCCCTTTTCGGAGTTTTTGGATGGTTTCGGAGTTAAAAACGGTGATGCGAAAGCCGCATCACGATTTTAAAAAGGAATCCGGGAAAAGTGTGGATTTGTGAAAACGCATTTCGAGTAATATAAAATAAAAATTTTGGTTGGGAGAAGATAAATTAAGACACAAATAATAAAATTCTCGGGAGGCGTACTCGAAATTTGGGAAATTTTTGAAAATAAAATGGGTGAATTATGAAAATTTGGAAAAAGAAATTTAAATAAATATGAAAAATAATTATGGAAAATAAAAGTCAAGAAAAAGTTTAAAATATAATGCTAAAAATTATTTTTGGGATATTAGGATTTATTTTGGAATTTTTAGAAGGAAAGAAAATAGAAAATGAGAAAAGAAAATGGAAAATCGGGAAAAAGTGAAAGTTCACTGTTCATTAGCCGCCAAGTGTTCGACGCCGTACCGGCCCGGCCGCGCGCGCCGCGCGTCGCCGGCCGTACGCGCCGCGCCGCGACGCGCCACGCGCCGCCGCCGCGCGCCCGCGCCGACCCCGCCGCGCCCGCGCCCGCAGCCGCGCGCCCGTATCCCTTGCCCCCACTCCGCGCGCGCCACGCGCCGCGCCGCACGCGCGCCGCCGCGCGCGCACGCGCCGCGCGAGCACCGCGCCGAGCCGGACCCGCGCGCCGCGCGCCGCGCACGCACCGCTGCGCCCGCCGTACGGCGCCTCCGCGCGCCGCGCGCCGCGCCACGCGGCCGAAGCCGCGCTCCGGCCCCTACCTCGCGCGCGCACGCCGCTCCGGACCCGCCCGCGCCGTGCGCCCTCGCCGCCGCGTCTCGCCCGCCGTGCCGGCCCCAAGCTGCGCCGCGTGTCGCGCCCGCGCCGCGCATGCCCGAGCCGTCCCCCCTCTCTCTCGCGCCGCGCCGCGCGCGCCTATAAAGGGCCGCGCCGCGCCAATTCCACCGCACCGCCACCGTGACCTCGCCGTTTCCGAGCGCCACCGCCAAAAGCCGCCGCCGTTTAGCCGTCGCCGCCGCGCAAGCCGGTCCCCGAGCCCCTTGCTCCTCCCCGAGCGCCATCGCGGTAAGCCCCGCCGCCGCCCCTTTTCCCTTGTGCGCTAGCGCCGCCGCCGCCTCTGTTTTTGGCCGAGCCCCTGGTCGAACACCTTTCGGGTAAATGAACAGTGCGCCGAGAGAAAAAGAATAGAAAAAAAAAAAAAAAAAGAAAAATAGGGAAAAATTAGGAAAAATTTTGGAAAATTTGGAAAAATATTTTGGGATGATTTGAGTAAAATTTTGGGGAAAAATAAATTATTTTCTCGCATGTTTTCTCGGTGCAATGTTTGAAAATCGGAATCGGGCGTTTTCGAAATTTCCAATCGCATCGTTTTTCGATCCGGATCCCGTTTAATTCTTTCCCGCCATCGAAATGGGTTTCGCTTTTGTGCTCAAACCCTCAAATTTCGAGCATGAATTTTCTTCGCTGATATTTTCAAACGTAATTTCCAAATTTATTACGATCGCCGATTTTGCGAAAACCCTAGGTCATCAACTCGATTCCAAAACCCGGATTTTTCCTCCAACCCTTGTTCTAACTCGAGTAGAATTTTCGACAAAACTCTTTGAAGTGGTTTTCATGGCTTTTGTGATTCTTTTCGATCTCTCGGTGTTTAGTTGAATTCTAACTGAATTCAATTAATCTTTCGCACGTACGGGTAGCGCTGAAGAAACCGGCAACGACCTCGCAAGATCCCACCCTCAAGTGTGCGAGCAAGGCAAGTCTTCACACCCTTTGAACATATTGATCCCCTTTGCGAAATGATGTTATTTTAAACTCTAAACATGCATGCTTTACCGGATTGCCTATACTTGTTATGCCATACCTTGCTATTGTTTACCTTTAGAATTACTCCTTGTAACTCGCAATGTGATACAAATAACCGAAGCATAACTTCGGTCAACCGCTAGCCCCGCTAAACTTAGACCATGCATACTCATGACTTTATGAAAAAGCTTTGTGCTTGGGCAACTACCTTAGGGAAGGTAGTTGAGATTCGGCATGTGGAAACATGAGCGCCACATGGCCCCGATGAACTAAGTTTGATGAAAATTGAAAGTACTATACAAATGTTTTAGACTCGGGCCTGGATGATTTGGGTGGATTCCGGAAAAGGCAAGTGCCGACCCTGGTCAATTAAGGACCGAGCCATGAGATAGCCGGAAACGAGCCAAGTACAACCGTACTTCTCGAATGGGTATAGACCTAGCCGACTAGGTAGCCGAGCGGAGGCGGTATCCTTGCATAGATGGTTCTCTATGATGTGGTTATGGGATGAGAATGAGGCTGCGGCCTTTGTTATAAATGGTGAAATTAAACTACGTTAATTAAACTTAAAGATTGGAAATGTCTTCCCTTACCCCGGTGCGCGAACTCCTCTCACTGCTAGAAAAGGACGGCTAGAGTGCATGAGGGCTAAAGTTCATGGAGCGGGTACGCCAAAGTGAGGTTATCGAAAGGCTTTGCCGTGGCCGTCTCATGTGTTGGGACGTAGGCTCATTTGTTGGGCGTCGCGGAGTACGGGTAAAGTGTACATCCACGCAGTGTGAATGAATCAATCTATTCGAATAGCCGTGCTCGCGGATCGAGCATCGTGACAAGACTTTCGCTTGGCTAGATTTTAAACTTAAAACTGCTGGGATGGGTTTGCATGATGATTTTGTTCGTTGGTGGATCAACTTCTCGAGAATGCGAGAAGGGGTGGACTCCGAAAATCATGACGAACCGGAGACGGGAAGCCATCCTTGGAATCACAATGGATGGTAGACGAACCGTCGCCGGATTAATGAACCATGAAATTAAAACTTGATTTTGGCTAGTCGGTAGGCTTGTGAAAAGAATTGAAAAACCGGCTTTACGCAAAAATAACCCTAGCCGTGTTCTTTGAATATCCCTATCATATGCATCAATTCGTGTTGACTTGCTGAGTACGGTTGGTACTCACCCTTGCTATACGCACAAACCTCCAATGGGAATGAAGAGCCGAAGACCCCTACGCGTACTACGCGGAGGGCGAAGGAACCGACGGCGCATATTAGACCTTAGTCCCGGTCGTTGCTGTGGCAATGGACAAGCCGCCTCTTTCCGCGCCTTATCTAAACTCTGTTTTTATGTTGTATTCGGACCATAAGGTCCGTGGATTGAACAATGCCTTCGGGCCTATTTATGTAATAATGGTATTGTAAGACTATTCGTGCATGTGTACTCGATTATCCAGTACTGCATTCGTGGGTACCAACTACTTGATCCAGGGAATGGTACTATGAACACGAAAGATTCCCGACTCAAAATCGGGGGTCCACACCCCCCCTCTGGTTGGCTTAGTTTGGGAGTTCGATCTTACAAGTGGTATCAGAGCCTTGTTTTTCTTCTTTAGATTTTTATCGATCTAAAGTTTTTACGCCATGTCTGATAAATTTTCTACTAGGCCACATGTTTTCGATGGTACGGATTTCGCTTATTGGTGTAGTAAGATGCAATCTTATATCATGGCTCAAGACTATGATGTTTGGCAAAAGGTAGCTATTCCTTATGAGATCCCTGAGATTATTAATTCTGAGGCTTTGAAAACTGAATTTAATAACAATTGCAAAGCTCTTAATATTTTATTGAATGGGATCTCTTGTTCGGATTTTGACCGTGTTTCGCATCTTCAAACTGCAAATGAAATTTGGATTGCTTTGAGAAACTTTCATCAAGGAACTAACAACATAAAAGAACTTCGTCGAGATCTTCTCAAAAAAGAATATATAAAATTTGAGATGAAACCTACGAAGCTTTGGATGATTATCTTGGTAGGTTTAACAAAATTTTGAGCAATCTTAGATCTCGTTGATTGTGCCTATGATACAAACTATCCTCAATCGAGATTTCTCGCCACTTTTTGAATGGTCTTGACATATCTATTTGGGCGATGAAAGTTACTTCAATTCAAGAATCTGTTAATATGGCTACTTTGACTTTGGATTCTCTTTATACAAAACTCAAAACTCATGAGATTAACATTCTTACTCGAAAAACGGATTCTAAGTCAAGTGCTTTGGTTTCTTCTTCTTCAACTTCTTCTGATGTTGCTTCTTCATCAACTCCCAGTGCTATTGCTTTAATTAATGACATGTCCGATGAGCAACTCGAGCAATTCGAGGAGGAGGATTTGGCTTTGGCTGCTAACAAACTTTCTCGAGCTATGAACAAAGTCAGGTTCAGGAAAAGAGGAGGACCAGCTCCGCGTTTTGAATGTGGCGCTTTGGATCACATCCGCTCCAACTGCCCCAAGCCTGGGAGAAGCAAGAAGGAGGACAAGGGCGGGGAGAAGACGAAGGACGACAAGACCAAGGGGAAACGCTCAAAGGAGATGATAAAGAAGGTGTTGAGCCAAGTCTATGCTACTTTCGAACCACTTAGTGACATAGATTCCGATAGCGAGGAAGAGAAGGACAAGAATATCTCCGGTTTTTGTCTCACGATGCGTGAAGATGAAGATTCTGAGAATGAGGACAATGAGGTAAGCTCTCTTGAGGAAGTCATTCTTGTTTTAAGTGCAAAGAATAAAAAATGTGAAAAAATGTTCAAAAACAAGAATTTGTGATTGAATCTTTGAATGCTGAAATTGCTAGATTAAAATCTCTTATTCCTAATGATGATGATTGCAAAAATTGTGAGGTTTTAATGCTTGAAATTTCAAAGATTAGAGATGTCAATGATTCTCAAGTTTTGGCTACTAAATCTTGTTTAACAAGTGATGCTAATGAATTAAAACTAAAAGATACTTTAGCTCGTGTTAAGCAAATGGACATTGGTAAACAAGATGAGGTAGTTTCTTGCTCTAAATGTCGCATAAGTAAAGATGTCATGATTGGTTGTGAAAATTGTGCAAATCTTGAAAAAGAAGTTTCTTATTTGAAAAGTTCTTTGCAAAAATTTTATGATGGTAAGAAACAACTTAACATGATTTTGGATCAATCTAAAGTGTGTTGCGACAATAGAGGAACAGGTTTTGATGCTCGTGACTATCTCACCAAAAATCCCCCAAATGTTTTGAGAATGACTGAAAATGGTGAGATTTTGACAAAACCTAATGATGTGAAAATAGTTTTTAAATCTGCTGGAAATATGCCATCTCTTTCTGTTTATTTAAAAGAAACTAAAACTAATATTTCAAAACAACCAACCACTAGGGATTCCTAAATTTCTTTTGACTAACCCTAGTACGAGGCTTCGACATCTTGTTTTGCATAGGCGTTGGTGGCGAGGAAGCAGAACGTGTGTATCGTGGACTCCGGTTGTTCGCGGCACATGACCGGAGATAAAAATTGGTTCTCCTCCCTCAAGATGGCATCCAAGACTGAATCGATAGTCTTTGGAGATGCTTCTACAAGTGTCGTTCTCGCTACTGGATCAGTCAAGGTAAGTGACAAATTTGAATTGAAAGAGGTAGCTTTAGTCGAGGACTTAAAGTATAATTTACTTTCAGTTTTACAAATTGTTGATGAGAATTTTGAAGTCCACTTTAAGAAAACTGGAAGTAAAATATTTGATTCTTGTGGTGATTATGTGTTGACATTTCTCATTATGGGAGAGTTTTTAAAGCTGATTTTGGAAACCCTATTTCTCCCGTTGTTACATGTTTGGTTGCGAAATTCAACAAAGATTTAATGTTTTGGCATCGCAGACTTGGACATGTTGGTTTTGATCATTTGACTCGACTAAGTGGTTTGGATCTTGTTCGTGGGTTGCCTAAACTTAAGAAAGATCTTGATTTGGTTTGCGCACCATGTCGTCATGGTAAAATGGTTGCTTCTTCACATACTCCTATTCTTTCTATGATGACGGATGCACCGGGACAACTTTTACATATGGACACTGTTGGTCAAGCTAGGAGTGCAATCCGTTGGAGGAAAATGGTATGTGTTGGTTGTTGTTGACGGCTTTTCTCGATAATCTTGGGTTTTCTTCATGGCAACTAAGGATGAGGCCTTTGGACACTTTCGGAGTTTGGTTCTTCGCTTGAATTGTGAAATTCCCGGTTCTTTGAAAACGATTAGAAGTGATAATGGTGGTGAATTTTAAAATGCTTCTTTTGAACAATTTTTCAACGAAAAAGGCATTGAACATCAATTTTCTTCTCCTCGTGTTCCTCAACAAAATGGTGTTGTTGAAAGAAAAAATTGTTCTTTTGTTGAGATGGCTAGAACAATGCTTGATGAGTATCACACTCCTAGGAAATTTTGGGCCAAAGCTATTAACACTGCATGCTATGTTTCCAATCGTATTTTCTTGAGATCAAAACTTGAAAAAACACCTTATGAGCTTCAATTTGGTCATCAGCCCAAAGTTTCACATTTGCGTGTTTTTGGTTGCAAGTGCTTTGTCTTGAAAATAGGAAATTTGGATAAATTTGAATCACGTTCAATCGATGGTTTATTTCTTGATTACCCCACACACACTTGTGGTTATCGTGTACTTTTTTGGAGACTAACAAAATTATCGAGACTTGCGAAGTCACTTTTGACGAGGCTATTCCTGGTACTGGACCAGAACTTTCAGGTACTTTGCCACAGGTTCAGGAGGAGGATGGTCGTATCTTCGAAGACGAAAGTGACAACGAAGACGACGAGGTCGGCCTGACCGGTCAGACCGGACGAATGCCACCGGTCAGACCGGAGCAGCTGCCGTCGCCGATCGGCTAGAGACCCGTCGACCGGCAGGTCCGACCACTTCGGATTCGGTTGACTCCAATCAAGGGGATTCGTCGGGGACTACGACCAGTTCAGGTACAGAACGTGAATCAACTTCTGAGATCACTGCTCCATTGCACATACGACGAGAACATCCGTCGGAACAAATAATAGGTAATTTACATTAGCAGACTATAATATCTAAGAATTTGCTGAGACTATGCACAGGGAGTTTGAGATGAGCATGATGGGTGAATTTTTATACTTTTTGGGATTGCAAATTAAGCAAACACCTCAAGGTACGTTTATCCATCAAACAAAGTACACCAAAGATCTTTTGAGTAGGTTCAAGATGGAGAGCTGGAAGCCAATCTCTACACCCATTGGTTCTACTTCTGTTCTTGATCCCGATGAAGATGGTGAGGCCGTGGATCAAAAGGAATATAGAAGCATGATTGGATCTTTGTTGTATCTAACTGCTTATAGGCCAGACATACAGTTTGCTGTGTGTTTGTGTGCACGTTTTCAAGCTTCTCCTCGTGCTTCACATCGTCAAGCGGTCAAACGAATAATGAGGTATTTGAATCATAAACTTGAGTTTAAAATTTGGTATTCTACTTCTTCTTCTATTTGCTTAAGTGGATATTCTGATGCTGATTTTGCAGGTTGTAGAATTGATAGAAAAAGTACTAGTGTAACATGTCATTTTCTTGGTACATCATTAATTGCATGGTCTTCTAGGAAACAATCTAGTGTAGCTCAATCAACTGCTGAATCTGAATATGTTGTTGCTGCTAGTTGTTGTTCACAAATTCTTTGGCTTATTTCTACTTTGAAAGATTATGGACTTCCTTTTGAAAAAGTACCTTTTTATTGTGATAATACAAGTGCCATTAACATTGCTAAGAATCTTGTTCAACACTCACGCACAAAGCACATTGATATTCGCTTTCACTTTTTGAGGGATCATGTTGAGAAGGGAGATGTTGAATTGAAGTTTTTAGACACAAAGTTGCAACTTGCCGACATTTTTACTAAACCATTCGATTCTTCTCGCTTTGCTTTTCTTCAAGGAGAGTTGGGGATTATTCATCCTTTTGGCATGTTTTGAGGGGGAGTTTTGTGCTCTTGTTTTTATCAAGCAATTCTTGAATAATATAAATTGAGAAAAAGAGAGTTTTATCCATACATATTGTATTTTCGTGTGCATGCTAGCAATACTATGAAGATTTATTTGTCACTAGCATAGCTTATATGTGTTCTAGTATATTTATGTGATCTATATTTTATTTTTTCAGTGAAATGATGCATGACACTTAATATCATACTTATATTAATGAAATATGCAATGTTGATACTAGTGTTAGTGATATGCCCTAGAGGCAACATGGAGATGTTGGATATCACGTCAATGTTTATGTATTTATGAATAAAGTGTTATTCGGTTCCATGAAATAGACATCTTGTATTGATCAATAAGTACGTGACTTATTTATGAGACTCTCTATGTATCAATCTATTTCTAAACGATCCGATCATATGTCATATTGTTGGAACAAATATGATTCTAAGATCGGCATGTTTATTGATTGATGATCATGTCTCATAGATCATGGGTATGGAGATACCAAATCAATAAACATGGACATATGTGTTAGAGAACACATTGTTGGATAGACCCACCATGAGACACTACAGGAATCAATGTGCCATTAGTTGGTCTCGGGTAGTGTTGGTACAAAGTCCTTAGACCTGAGATCACCATGGATTCCAACATGTGTAGTAGCCTACTTTGGGACTACCAAACGCTATTCCATAATCGGGTAGTTATAAAGGTAGTTTTCGGGTTTGCTATGAAACATGGAGTGGGATGTGAGTGATCAAGATGGAATTTGCCCCTCCTTTGGAGAGATATCTCTGGGCCCTCGAGGTAATGGATTATGGAAATGCATGGCCATGCTAAGTTGATTGAGGAGTCAATCAACGACGATAATCCAATACGGTTCGAGTGAATGGTTAAGCTATTGAAGGGATGGCACACATCTTGCCTATAGCTTAACGGTATCGTGAGGCAAAGGGATTTGTGTACACATTACAGTTCGAGCCGATATTATATTCTTGTATACTATGGCGTCAATATGTGCTTGCTAGGCGCGCGCGTGACAGTTCGGCGAGTTGGACTCGAGCCGACGGTCGGCTAAGTTAGACTATAGCCGAAACCGAGTATACCCGAACCTACGGGTCGCACGCTTAAGGGGATAGAATAGATATTCGAGTTGGACTCGGATACGGCTCGATCGGATAGGGATCCGATCGGATAGAGTCCTATGGGCTTTCGACGTATGGGCGGCCAACTCTATGAGATACGGATGAGATCCGATTCAAAATAGAGTCCTAATCGGCCACTAGTCCCAGCGGCCAACTCTATATAAAGGAGGGAGGGGTGGAGAGCTACAATATGTCAATTGCATCGCGTGCAACGAAGTCGCCGAGATCAATCTCCACGGAAACCCTCCCCACTTTCGAGCCAAACCCTAGCCTTGCATCGCGTGCTAGCACACGGGTGTACGGCGTTCGTCCCCGGACGTGTGGATACCGGTAGAGGCGCTGCTACGTTGCGCGATGTTGATCGGCTTCGGATCGGCTGCAATCGGAGCGATCGGCGTGTGGTGGAATCGGCTGCGGTCGGGCGCATCGAGCGAGGCGTGAGAACGCAGCCGGACGACTCGAATCGGTTGATTGGCGAATCGGCGTCTCCGGGAATCGGCTACACAGCTTCCGGATCGGATTGCCACGATTGGCTATTCCGCTGCACTCTACTCCAATCGGTAACGATCTATCGGCCCTTACTTGCAAGTGTTCTGGTTTGCGCGGTAAAAGTTTTTGTTTTCGGCTAGCGTAGCCTCCACGTAATCCTTCGGTGGTATCGAGCTAATCTTGCTTAGTTCGGGTTTTAGATTGGATCTGGAACAAGTTTTGCGCACGGGTTGATTAGATCAATCGGTTCTACGGGATTCGTTGAGGAGAGTTAATGGTAATTACGTTCCTTGATAGTGTATCGGAACGGCGTAATCTGATTACGTCGAAGCAATTTCCATAGAACTCGGTTTGAGTCGGCTTCGAGATAGCGTTCCTTGATAGTGTATCGGAATGGTATATGTGATTATGCCGAAGCTATCTCGTAGTCTGATCTTGTTAGCTGTCTCGCGCCTACGCAAACCATCTCCCTTGATAGTGTATCGGGACGGCATAATATGATTATGCCGACATGGGACCGCCATGTGTGTACCCCCTTATAGGTCGTCTCGGTGTTGTATCTCTGCGATAAGTAGAAAACGTTTCTACGCCTAACTTGTTTTTGCAGAGAATGCTTTGAGATGGTATGGCCCTATTGTATGTATGAGATGCATGTGATGCATGTAATATTCTTTCATATGTGCAATCCCGTAATATTCTTTCATACGTGCAATGCTTGTAATATTCTTTCACGACCTGCGAGTTGATGTAATCTTCAATTAGAGATTCTATAGTAGTAGCTTAGTTTGAAGAAATCAAGCATCATGCACATTGAAAGATTGTGCCGAAGATGGAGATCCTCGGCGCGACATGGAGATGGAGATCACCATGTGAAGGGGGCCATACTATTTCACTATATGCTATTCTTCTTGCTTTCATATGTGATATGTTTGTTTGATAGGATAGCATCCCTCGCAAAATTAAGTAGTAATGATGCCCTTCCAAATGTTGCACCCGTCACCGTTATGCTCGTCAATGGTGGGTCCGCCAAAGCAGAGTGTCATTCTCTATCATAACACGAGGGGTATATGTCGACATATATAGCAAGAGCATTTGGTTTACTTAACAAGGCTATCAAAACAGTTTTGGGCCTTGGGGCATAGGTTGGCGCCGGGGCATGGAGATGCCACACCAACAACAAGAGTCACATAGAGATGTGATTAGCAAGGTGTTGCTTACCGATGTTACTAATTTTCTAGCGGTGATGCCAAAGCTCACTAGAAAATTAATTAACATGTGGATCTTGACCCAATACGTAACCTAGAGGGAAGGTGGAAAATACGTAATGGGAGTCTAATGTTAAATTGTTTAACAATAGACATAGCATAAACATTGTGCTAAACTTTGCTTTTTCTCGTTGTAGAATAAATGGCGGCTAATACTACACCCAGTACCTTTAATTTGCGATCTATTCTCGAAAAGAAAAAAATTAAATGGAACAAACTTTATGGATTGGTATCGCAACTTGAGAATTGTTCTCAAGCAAGAGCGTAAGGAGTACGTTCTTGAAGTACCCTATCCCGAGGATTTGCCAAATAATGCCACAGCAATGCACGGAGAGCTTACGAGAAGCACACTAATGATGCCCTAGATATAAGCTATCTCATGCTTGCTACAATGTCCCCGAGCTTGAAGCAATATGAGAGCAGCGATGCTCACACTATTATTCGGACTGCGTGGCATGTTTGAGAACCAAGCTCGGGCCGAGAGGTTCAACACCTCAAAGTCCTTGTTTGCGTGCGAGCTTGTTGAGGGAATCCCGTCGTCCGCATGTGATAAAGATGATTGGCTATATCGAGAGTCCGGAAAAACTAGGTTTCCCCTTAGCCAAGAGTTGGCTATTGATGTGATTCTCCGCGCTCCCTCCGAGCTTCGAGCCATTCATATTAAACTATCACATGAACAATATGGATAGAACCTTGGCTGAATTGCATGGGATGCTAAAGACATGAGGAGAGTATACGAAAGAATGGTCATCATGTGATGATGATGCGAAGGCAAAGCGCAAACCACTGTCAAGAAACTTTGCACCAAGAGGAAGTTAACTCCCGATGAGATCGCGAGTGCCTCCAATGCAAAGAAGGGCAAGAAGGGGTCGGTGGCATCGATGTCGTTTGCTTCTATTGCAAGGAGACAGCCACTGGAAGAGGAACTGCAAGAAGTACGTGAGGATCTCAAAAAGAAGCAAAGTACGACTTCGCTCGGTATTAATGTTATAGACATTAATCTTGCTACTTCACCTACGACTCTTGGGTATTTGATACCGGATCGTAGCTCATATTTGCAAATCGTTGCGGGGAATGAGAAGAAGTAGAGGATTGAGAAGGGGCGAGGTGAACTGCGCGTCGGCAATGGAGCAAGCGTTGCTACGTTCTTGTCGGCACGATACCACTTCATCTACCTTCAATATTTGTTTTGGAATTGAATAATTGTTATTGTGTCCCAACACTATGTCAAAACGTTATTTCCGCTTCATGTTTGCAAGCGGAAGGATATGATTTTAGATCAATGAACAATGGTTGTTCAATGTATCTCGAGATATGTTCTATTTTCATGCTCCATTGGTGAATGGATTATACGTTTTGAATCTTGAAGCGTCTCCCATCTATAACATTAATACGAAAAGGCAACTCTCTAATGATATAAACCCCACGTTTATCCGGCATTGTCGCTTAGGCCATATAAATAAGAAACGCATGGAGAAGCTCCATAAGGATGGATTGCTTCACTCTTTTGATTTTGAATCATTTGAGACATGTGAGTCTTGTTTACTTGGTAAGATGACAAAGGCACCTTTCACGGGCACGTGAGAGAACAAGTGACTTGTTGGCACTCGTACATACCGATGTATGTGGACCAATGAGCTCAACGGCCGAGAGATGGTTATCGAGTACTTCATTACCTTTACCGATGACTTTAGTAGATATGGCTATATCTACTTAATGAGGCATAAGTCCGAATCCTTTGAAAAGTTCAAAGAATTCCAGAATGAAGTACAGAATCATTTAGGGAAAACAATCAAGTTTCTACGATCGATCGTGGAGGGGAATACTTGAGCCAAGAGTTTGGTAATCATCGAAAGATTGAGGAATTGTTCCACGCTTGACTCCGCCAGAACTCCACAATGGAACGGAGTGTCCGAACGGAGAAATCGCACCTTGTTGGACATGGTGCGGTCGATGATGAGCCAAAGTGATCTTCCGTTATCTTTTTGGGGATATGCTCTTGAAACATGTGCTCACACTAAATAGAGTTCCATCTAAGTCGGTTGAAAAGACACCATATGAGATATGGACAGGGCAACCCCTAGTTTGTCTTTTCTCAAAATTTGGGGATGCGAAGCTTATGTAAAACGTTTACACCGAAAAGCTCAAACCCAAATCGACAAGTGCTTCTTTGTGGGATATCCTAAGGAAACTAAGGGATATTACTTTTATAATCGAGAACAAGGCAAAGTGTTTGTCGCCCGACACGGTGTCTTCTTGGAGAAAGAGTTTCTTTCAAGAAGGGTTAGTGGGAGCAGGGTGCATCTTGAAGAAGTTCAAGAAACACCGAAAATGTTTCGCGACACGTAACCACAACAGGAGGAGCAAAGAGTTGCGCCACCGGTTGTAGATACACCAGCCCACGGAGGTCCGAAAGATCACGTCGTGCGCCCGATGTACACAAAGGAACAACGTGATATATTGTTGTTGGACAACGATGAACCTAAGACCTATGAGGAAGCGATGGTGGGACCCATTCCAACAAGTGGCTTGGAGCCATGAAATCCGAAATAGAATCCATGTACGACAATCAAGTTTGGAACTTGGTTGATCCACCTGATGGTGTCAAAACCATTGAGTGTAAATGGGTTTTTAAGAAAAAGGCCAATATGGATGGAAATGTTCACATCTATAAGGCGACGATTGGTGGCGAAAGGTTTTAAACAGATTCAAGGAGTTGATTATGATGAAACCTTCTCGCCCGTCGCAATGCTTAAATCTATTCGGATTATCCTAGCGATTGCTGCATATTTCGATTATGAGATATGGCGATGGATGTCAAAACGGCTTTCCTAAATGGAAACCTAAGCGAGGATGTATACATGATACAACCTCGGGTTTTGTCGATCCAGAATCGCTGGAAAGATATGCAAGCTACGTAAATCCATTTATGGATTGAAGCAAGCATCTCGGAGTTGGAATATTCGTTTTGATGAAGTAATCAAAGGGTTTGGTTTCATCAAAAACGAAGAAGAGGCCTGTGTTTACAAAAGGGTCGTGGGAGCGCAATTGTATTTCTAATCTTATATGTGGATGACATATTACTGATTGGAAATGATATCCCTATGCTAGAATCCGTCAAGTCTTCATTGAAAAATAGTTTTTCCATGAAAGACTTAGGGGAGGCAAGATATATATTAGGCATTCGGATCTATAGAGATAGATCCAAGAGGCTAATTGGATTAAGCCAATGTACATACATTGACAAGGTGTTGAAAAGGTTCAACATGCATGATTCCAAGAAAGGTTTCTTGCCCATGTCACATGGCATTAATCTTAGCAAGAATCGGTGTCCTCGGACACATGATGAGCGGAATAAGATGGGTATGGTTCCATATGCTTCGGCAATTGGATCCATCATGTATGCCATGCTTTGTACATGCCCGCATGTCTCGTACGCTTTGAGTGCTACGAGCAGATACTCGATCCAGTGAAGGTCACTGGATCCAGTAAAGAATATCCTTAAGTACTTGAGAAGAACTAAGGATATGTTCAAGTCTATGGAGGTGAAGAAGAGCTCGTTGTAAGTGGTTACACCAATGCTAGCTTCCAAACGGACAAGGATGATTATAGATCGCAATCTGGGTTCGTGTTTTGCCCGAACGGAGGCGCAGTCACTGGAAGAGTTCCAAGCAGATACGTTGCCGATTCTACAACGGAGGCCGAGTACATTGCTGCTTCGAAGCCGCAAAGGAGGCTGTTTGGATCAAGAAATTCGTTTCGAGCTTGGTGTGATGACTAGTACGACGGTCCAATGTCTCTCTATTGTGATAATAGTGGAGCCATTGCGCAAGCCAAGGAGCCGAGGTCACATCGAAGTCCAAACACATACTTCGGCGATATCATCTCATCCGCGAGATTGTGGACGAGGTGATGTCAAGATATGCAAAGTGCACACGGATCTCAACATAGCCGATCCGCCGACAAAACTTCTCCCTCACCGAAGCATGAGGCGCACACAAGAACAATGGGTATTAGATACTTACATGATTGACTCTAGTGCAAGTGGGAGATTTTTAGTGATATGCCCTAGAGGCAACATGGAGATGTTGGATATCACGTCAATGTTTATGTATAAATGAATAAAGTGTTATTCGGTTCCATGAAATAGACATCTTGTATTGATCAATAAGTACGTGACTTACTTATGAGACTCTATATGTATGAATCTATTTCTAAATAATCCCGATCATATGTCATATTGTTGGAACAAATATGATTCTAAGATCGGCATGTTTATTGATTGATGATCATGTCTCATAGATCATGGGTATGGAGATACCAAATCAATAAACATGGACACATGTATTGGAGAACACATTGTTGGATAGACCCACCATGAGACACTACAAGAATTAATGTGCCATTAGTTGGTCTCGGGTAGTGTTGGTACAAAGTCCTTAAACCCGAGATCACCATGGATTCCAACATGTGTAGTAGCCTACTTTGGGACTACCAAACGTTATTCCGTAACTGGGTAGTTATAAAGGTAGTTTTCGGGTTTGCTTTGAAACATGGAGTGGGATGCGAGTGATCAAGATGGAATTTGCCCCTCCTTTGGAGAGATATCTCTGGGCCCTCGAGGTAATGGATTATGGAAATGCATGGCCATGCTAAGTTGATTGAGGAGTCAATCAACGCACGATAATCCAATACAGCTTCGAGTGAATGGTTAAGCTATTGAAGGGATGACACACATCTTGCCTATAGCTTAACCGGTATCGTGAGGCAAAGGGATTTGTGTACACATTACAGGTTCGAGCCGATATTATTCTTGTATACTATGGTGTCAATATGTGCTGCTAGGCGCCGCGTTGACGGGTCGGCTGAGTTGGACTCGAGCCGACGATCGTCTAAGTAAGACTATAGCTGAAATCGAGTATACCTGAACCTGCGTGGTCGCACGCTTAAGGGGATAGAATAGATATTCGAGTTGGACTCGGATACGGCTCGATCGGATAGGGATCCGATCGGATAGAGTCCTATGGGCTTACGACGTATGGGCGGCCAACTCTATGAGATTCGGATGGGATCCGATTCAAAATAGAGTCCTGATCGGCCACGAGTCCCGCCGCCAACTCTATATAAAGGGGTGAGGGGTGGAGAGCGTGAAGGATATCACGTCAATTGCATCACGTGCAACGAAGTCGCCGAGATCAATCTCCACGGAAACCCTCCCCACTTTCGAGCCAAACCCTAGCCTTGCATCGCGTGCTAGCACACGGGTGTTCGGCGTTCTGTCCCCGGACGTGTGGATACCGTAGAGGCGCCGCTACGTTGCGCGCCGTTGATCGGCTTCGGATCGGCCGCAATCGGAGCGATCGGCCGTGGTGGAATCGGCCGCGGCTCGGGCGCATCGAGCGAGGCGTGAGAACGCGGCCGACGACTCGAATCGGCTGATTGGCGAATCGGCCGTCTCCGGAATCGGCTACACGCCCAGATCGGATTGCCCCGATTGGCTATTCCGCCGCACTCTACTCCAATCGGTAACGATCTATCGGCCCTTACTTGCAAGTGTTCCTGGTTTGCGCGGTAAAAGTTTTTGTTTTCGGCTAGCGTAGCCTCCGCGTAACCCTTCAATATCTACTTTAGCATGCCACATTTCTTCTTTTTAGGCAAAGTCAGTGATCAAAATGATATGATGAAACTTAAGGATCGCCAACAACCCCCTCTCTCCACACACACACACACACCGGACCTTTGATCGTCTCGAGTAAAGGATAACAAATTTAGAGCAAGGTCTAGCGATAGGATACCTACATCTACTTCGAGAGGCATGACTAAGAACACCATGTTGCTCTCGGCTTCCTTCGAACTTGTGGATGAGAGTGGCTAAACCCTCGAGCTTGAGCGGTTGATAGACTGAACAACTCTTACAATGATTTCCACTATGTCCTTATTACTCTCGGGGTTTCTTTGAGTTTTCAAAATAAAACTTTAGTTCCTCAATTGGTACTCTCATTCGCTCAAGTGGTGTTTATATTCCTTAGCAGCTTGGCTCAAAAGTTAAGCCTCAATTCCTACATCTAAAACACGTAGCTTGGCTCCTTTCTAGTTCGTCTTGCTCCAGTACGACCCATGTGTCCTGTAGACTCAAAACTTACAAGCAAATGTAAAATTATGCCCTATGTTTACTTTAGTATGCCACATTTCTTCTTTTAAGGAAAAGTTTGCGATCAAAATGATATGATAAAACTTGAGTTTAGGATCACCAACAGTGGGGTCTGTATCGCCCATCGGCCCAAGAAAGTAATGGGTTGGTTCTTGGAGAACAGGGATGATGATTTGCTCTCTGAGGTGCTGTTAAAGATAGAAAAGAAGGAGAAAATCACTACTTTCATAAAAGAGAGATCTGGGAGCGAGATTGATTGAGGCTGGTATAGATTGAAAAGGGGAAGACGATACGAAGGAGATGATGAGAAATTTACCTCGGAGACATTGGAGGTGGTCGCCATGGAGTTTGATGCGAAGGTTTGCTGAGGATGATTGGGGTCATCGCCGGGAGACTATGTCGTCGATGGAGTCGCCGGAGATGAGAGAGAAAGTTACTGTGGCTTAGGCGGGGTCTGTGGAGATTATGGCGATCAGGTATCTACATGGCAAGCTTATCCGACTGGAAGTAGGGATAGATTACGCCTGTCATATCTGTAAACCGAACATGACTTGGGTGTTACAATTGCCGATAGGGATAAGGCAATCGGCCTATAGTCACGGTTTGGTAAGATTGAGGAAACCAACTTAGAGTAAGATAGGATTTCCGATCTGTAAGCCCTCCTCTCAAGACTATATACGGGGGGTAAGGGGCGTCCCTTGAGGGATATCAGAGATCAGATTCTAGATCAGATTTCATAAGCAAGAGCTTTAGACACACGAGATCAATAAAGACACTCGGCAGATCGAATCCACTGAAACAGGAGTAGGGTATTACCTCACGAGAGGGCCTGAACCTGTCTAAATCTTCTTCTCCTTCTAACCCATTGTGCTTGGCGATCTCGACTGCGACCCCAGAAATTATATTGCCGAAATCAAGTTTCGATAGGGTTGAAAAGTTTGATGGCGTGAAGTTTCGAGAGAGGTTGCTGCTATTTATGTGTTGCTTCTAATGGCCGAAACAAAAACCTAGGATTTTGTAGAATTGGAAGAGATAATTCTGTAGGATTATATAATACTCCGGAATGGGGGCATGTGTTAACAACAAAATTTGGCAAGATACTCAGAGTCGAACAACAGATCGAGTCGGATTTGACGGGAGAAATAGTGGTTTCAAAATTTGACTACGCATCAGCTGAAGTCTATATCGGCAGATCCAGAATTGGACTTGGCCAGCCAATATAGACAGGGCAGTCGATACAGCTAGTTTCAGGTTCAAGTTGGGCTCGGGTTGAGGATTTGAAGTTATTGCCAAACAAGGATAGAGTCCATTACAGGCAATTGTATCTATTAATTAGGAATATTAATGAGTCGTATTTGTTATGGATATTTTGATAAGAGTCCGACTAAGGGATTTATTCGTATGTTTTTTTAATATAGGAGGTTGAGCCGTGTCCAGCATGGACAAGTTTGTATATTTGGGTATAAATAGATGCCAGAGATCTTGTAAGAAAAACAACAAATAAAATTTTCGACGCATCGCCACCCTAGTTTTCTAGGTTTTTATCTCGACAAGTTCTTGTTTCAAGTTGGGCTGTATCAGCTTCGATCTCCAACAAGGGGTAAGGTTTGTCATGGCGGTTTGTATCAGCGGGATTAGTGCTTACATCATTTTGACACTCTAATCTAACTTATGCATCTGCCTATTTATCATATATCTTAATTAATCTGAACCGATAACTCTGTTTATCTCTATCGACTAAGCCTTCTTTAGGGTTTTGCTGGTATCGATTAAACCATTTTGTTGATCTAGATTTGCTAAGGTATCCATCACCCTGAAAATCAGTCAAAGGCTTGATTGTTTAGACTTTATGCTTCTTTTCATACTTAGTGCTACATTAATTAAGTTTGACCTACTAAGTCATGCTAATAATCATAAAGGCTAACATGCCTTGGATTGCCAATAAGGTTTGTATTGGGGTTTCAGCCAATATGTTACCTAATCACCCAAGCTATTTCATCGGCTATGATCCAACTCCATATAATTGTTAATTTGTTTAATCATGGTTATAAGCAATTCATACTATCTCGGTTAGCTCCGATCTATCGTAATTGCTTATAGCTAAGAGAAAGATTAAATTAGCGATTACATGTTATTTATATCTACAGCCGATCATGAATGTTTTGGGTCTAACCTTCAGCATCTGTCCATTGGCAAGTTATTTACATCATATAATTGTATAAGAATTGACTTAAATAATCTCAATTTTATGCTGCATCGATTGGATTCGACCTTTAGGATTGATTTTGTTAAGGAAAAAGTTGTTTATGGTTATATCTAATTTAAATCTAGTTCATGAACAGTATCTTCTAGCTTACAGCCCATTCGACTCGATTGCATCGGCTATGTCATCACGATACGTCATCGGCCTATCGGTCGATCAGCTATCGTCTTCTAACATTTACCATGTCTTGTTGGTTATAGGAACAAACAAACTGGCATGCC
Organism: Oryza australiensis; assembly: GCA_019925245.2. NCBI lineage: Eukaryota > Viridiplantae > Streptophyta > Magnoliopsida > Poales > Poaceae > Oryza > Oryza australiensis. The sequence goes on along the minus strand of JAIFGZ020000472.1, from coordinate 187,992 downwards.
CATGTTCTTTTCACTAGCGTTTTGGACCTACACCGGAGCTAAGTAGAACTCCTAGGCCACTGTGTTTTCGCATCAACACCAGGCTAGCCGTCATGATCGGCAACGAAGGAGAGAGAGCCAAAGGAGATCTTGCTGCCGGTGGGGAGTGTGGCACGGTTGGTGAAGACGATTCCCAAAGAGGCCATCTCCTCCTTCGATGATGACGATCGAGCGCACTCCTACCTAGCACTTCAACTGTCAATTCTAGTCATCGGGAATATAATTTATAGGGTGCACTAGATCAAGGAGAGATGGTGACATAGATGCTTATACTGGTTCAGGCCCTCAGTATGAGGTAATGGCCTACTCCAATTGTATGTGCACAGATCATCATAGGAATAGCTGATGGCGCGTATCAATGAGCGATCCATTACCCTATTCGGGTTTCTCGGCCCTCCTTATATAATCATGGAGGTGGCCGACTAGATATGGTAGGGTAGCCCTTATAATCTGGGTACCTACCATCTATTTACATGGGATAAAATTAGTTGCATTATCTCTAATCCCTGTCTTAATTCACAAGTTAGCCGCATGGGCCTAAGGCACTCGGCCCACCCCATGCTATGTGGCACAAAGGCCCGACATGAGGTACTCGTGTACCGTGCACCCCATAATAGGTTTATTGGATATTTGCTTCATTATATATATATATATATCGGCTGATTGGTTCATTGGATATCTACTTTGTCATATTTATATCGGCCGATTGGTTCATTATCTTATTACATTATCATCAGCCGATTGTCTTTATATCATTATTTATCCAAGCGTCAGAATCTATGTCAGACATATAGCCGATTGTTCAAAACCCTATCAACATCGACTAGTATCGCTACATCGGCTTATTGGCCGATCAGCGCTTTGGTCAACAATATATTTTTAACTTGTCAGTTGTAGGATCACAATGAGTGCCACACCTGCATCTCATCAAAATTTAGAACCTACATTGGAGTTAAGCAGATCTCCCAGGCCGTTATGTTTTCGATACACAGACGCAACCATGAACTTGCCTAATGTCATTCTTTCAAGGATAGCATTATAGGCAGTGTTGAACTAGGCCACATTAAAAGTAATTTGCTCTGTCCGAAAGTTGTCAACCTTGCCATAGGTTACAGGGAGGGTTATCTTCCCTAGTAGCCTGGATGACATCTCTACGATGATTTCATGGAAGGGATGCTCTAATGGTATAAGCTCACTTCGAGGAATCCCCATTTCATCGAGGGTGCTAGCGAAGAAAAGGTTGATCGAACTGTCGTCGTCGATGAGAATGCGGACGGCTTTGATGTTCCAAATAGTAGGCTCAACTACTATCAAATATCGTTCAGGGGTTGTCGTTAGAGTGGGGTGGTCAGCATCGGAGAACTCGATCTTCTAGTTTGACCACTTCATCTTGGGAGTTGGCCTTGGGATGTAGAACAGATTTTGCATTCCACCTTCTTGTACTCCCTTTTGAAAGAATAATAGGTGGATCCTCTGAAGAGATGTGCCACATGTTGATTGGAATCAGGGAACTTGTTCGTCGTCGGATGCAGGGTTGTTGTTGAAGGGTTACGCGGAGGCTACGCTAGCCGAAAAACAAAACTTTTAACCGCGCAAACTAGGAACACTTGCAAATAAGGGCCGATAGATCGTTACCGATTAGAGTATGCAGCGGAAATAGCCAATCAGGGCTATCCGATCCGGAACAGTGTAGCCGATTCTCGCAAGCCGACAGCCGATTCCCGGGGACAACCGATTCACCAATCAGTCGATTCGCCGATGTCGCAGCCGATCCGAGTCGTCCGACCGCGCTCTCGTCGCCGATCTGCCGCAGTCGCCTCACTCCGATTGCAGCCGATCCGAAGCCGATCAACAGCGCGCAACGTAGCAGCGCCTCTACCGGTATCCACACGTCCGGGGACAGAACACCGAACACCCGTGTGCTAGCACGCGATGCAAGGCTAGGGTTTTGGCTCGAAGGTGGGAGGGTTTCCGTGGAGTTTGATCTCGCTGACTTCTAAAGCCGCGTGTGATCAGATTGATTTCGGCGCAATGCGACTCAATCTTGTACTCCCTATCCGATCGAGCCGTATCCGAGTCCAACTCGAATGCCCGTTCTTATCCCCTTAAGCGTGCGACCCGTAGGTTCGATATACTCGTTTCGGCTATAGTCTAAGTTAGCCGATCGTCGGCTCGAGTCCAACTCACCGACTGTCAATAGCCGTGCCTAGCAGACATATTGACACCATAGTATACAAGAATATAATATCGGCTCAACCTGTAATGTGTACACAAATCCCTTTGCCTCACGATACCAATTAAGCTATAGGCAAGATGTGTGCCAATTCCTTTAATAGCTTAACCATTCACTCGAACCGTATTGGATTATCTGTCTGCTGATTGATTCCTCAATCAACTTAGCATGGCCATGCATTTTCATAATCCATTACCTCGAGGGGCCCAGAGATATCTCTCCAAAGGAGGGGCAAATTCCATCTTGATCACTCACATCCCACTCCACGTTTCATAGCAAACCCGAAAACTACCTTTATAACTACCCAGTTACGGAATAGCGTTTGGTAGTCCCAAAATAGGCTACTACACATGATGGAATCCATGGTGATCTCAGGTCTAAGGACTTTGTACCAACACTACCTGAGACCAACTAATGGCACATTAATTCCTGTAGTGTCTCATGGTGGGTCTATCCAACAATGTGTTCTCTAACACATATGTCCATGTTTATTGATTTGGTATCTCCATACCAATGATCTATGAGACATGATCATCAATCAATAAACATGCCGATCTTAGAATCATATTAGTTCCAATAACATGATATATGACCAGGGATCATTTAGAAATAGATTCATACATATAGAGTCTCATAAATAAGTCACGTACTTATTGATCAATACAAGATGTCTATTTCATGGAACTGAATAACACTTTATTCATAAATACATAAACATTGACCATGATATCCATCATCTCCATGTTGCCTCTAGGGCATATCACTAACAGTTGTTGCCTTTCTCTACCTCGCGGACTTGTTTTCCCTGGTTGAGTGCCATCTTTTTGGCCATGGCTTTCTGAAACACAAGGCAATCCTCGAAAGCGTTCATAGACACCTTGTGAATCGGACACCACTGTCGCTCTGGACCATCGTCTTGAGGGGTAGGACATTTAGGGATGTTGGTTCCTTGTTCAGCGACAAGGACTGTTTGCGCCTTGTGTTTCCCACCCTTCTTTCAAGCCTGCCCCAGTTTCTCGCTTGTTTTGGGTTTGTTTTGTGTGTTGTCTGCTTATCCTCAACCACCTTTCCCTTCCCGTCATTTCTTCGGATAGCCTCGTCGGCATGGGCACATCTGTCAATGATCTCAAACAGCTTCATGGTGGAGGCTATCCGTCGTGTCGCCAGTTCTTGTATAGTATAGCGAACTCAGATGCCTGACTTGAACACATGGATCATGGAGGCATCGATAATCTCTGGGATGATGTTTCGACATTCGTTAAACCACCGAATGAAGTCCCTGAATGGCTCACTGTGCTTCTGATGCAAAGCGTATAGATTGTCCTCAACCGTGTGTCTCTTGTAGGTGCCTTGGAAGTTGCAATGAACTATTTCCATAAGTCATCCTGGGAAGAGATCGAGGAATGGGGAAGGTGAACCAGCAATGACCGAGCAGAACCTTTCAACACAGTTGGCATGTAATTTGCTAACGTTTGTCATCTGCTCCAGTCATGTAGAGTATAGTTGAGTACACATGTAGAAATTCTTCTGGATCGGTACTACCATCGTACTTCTCACTGAGGCAGGACGAAATTTAAGAGGCCAGTGCACTTCTCGAAGGGAAGGCTTGAAGGCTCTGCATCCACCCATGAGCGGAAGGGCTGGTCGGCGACCATGTCGTCCGTGGGATCAATCCTAAGAAAAGGAAGAGGATGAGGGGTCACTGTGATCTGGGTTGTGGCATCCTGCATGTCGACCTCAGCCTCCAGCTCCCCTCGGATTGGGTGACCAGGAGTCCTCTTGTTCTCGGTCGTCATTGTGGCTACCACGTTTATGGTCATTCTCGTCCTGATGACTGCATTGGTTATGGCGATCTCGAACATTGTCACGGCTTCATTGATGGTCATTGTCGTTCTGTTGATTACCCTTACGACCATGGTTATGGGGTTGTCGATGTCCAGCGTTGCTCTGGTCTTGGCGCTCTTGCCTTCTCCCATTCAACTAGCCACGGATGTCTGGACCGTTGCAGTGGGGAGGCATCTGTTGAGCTCTTCGTCAAGGTGTGTGTTGGTATTTCTTACGATCACAGATTAATCCTCAAGCACACGGAATACCGTTGTAGCACTTCACCCGGGAGTATTCCAAGGTATTGAATTCACCGGGAACATGTGTGAATTATCTAAGGGTCAGGTTCATCCAAGGACAACAAAAATATATAGGCAAGGGTATAGAGAGGATTTCTATGGTTGTGGCTCTAGATAGATGGTAAGCTTCTCACTATATTTACTTACTTTGGGCGCCGGCTTACACTCGGTCTGCCGAGTGACTCCGACCTACAGCTCAACAATGTACTAAAACATGGAGGATTACAAAGGACGGATAGGGTTGTCACCACCTACCGCCTACCTCTACAACGTGTGGAGTACGCCGCAAACAAAGATAAACCCCAGCCTAGACACCATGTCTACGCTATTGATTACTACTCTAGTCTTGGGCAAGAACTTCCATCTTCATCAGGAGACTTAGACTAGAGCACCCACGAATGGACGATGATCCCTTAAGTAAATGAAGTAAGATACTTACTTAATGGAAAGGAATTCAACCATAGGAAATCACTAACGCTTACTCAACTGAACAATCATTCGTTGAGGTAAAAGGTCGGAGGTCTGTGTCAAGATACCTGACACTCCTCCGGACTACTCCTCACTATCTTCCCTAATTTCTAAGCACTAGAGAGCTAGGGCTTCGCCTTTGGAATGAAGCTTTGATCTTCTTGTGTGTGTGTTTAAGGTGAAGCCTTACCCTCCTATTTATACTAGTCCTAAGGCGGTTCTACGTCGGTTTCTTCCCGCGACTCACTCATAACTACCATAGGGTAGTAATCCAGAGCATCCACATGCAAGGAGATGGCGAGAGGCGGTGCTAGGGGGTCGGGCGAACTGGTGTTTCGGCCGAACCACCAGGGTCTCCTCTCGCACCCATCTTTTGCTGAGTGACTGATGTGTGGCCCTTTGCCTTGGATACCTACGCCAATGGTTGAATACATTGGTTTAGTACTTATTGTGGGCCCTTCAATCCATGGGATGCTGACGTGGCGAGCGTCGGTTGGTTGGAGTTGTGTTTCTTCGTCACGTAGGGTGTGCTTTTGCTCCATTTTAGTGTACTAATCACCTGCATACAAATATTCACCAACACTTGTGGAACTAACTAGTAAATAACCCTACTGCTATATTGATGTTCATCTTTTATTCGTTTTATGCATGGATTGATAGTCTGATTTTAGTATTTAAGGACCGTCAACAGTGCGGGAGCCTTCTCATGAACACAAGGATCTCCGAGTTCAGTATCTTGACCATTGATAGGGATGTTCTGCTCGGGGGCTCCGTTGTTATGGGGCGGCTCTAAGGGTAGACGAGCCTCTACGGTGCAGAGGCGCCTACATCAGTGTTGGTTGCCGGGTCGAAAGGGGCTTCTCGTAGCAGATTATTGACATCAGTCAAGTGCTCAGTAGGTGTAAGGATGGGGTCAGCTAGGACAAGAGTTTTATTTTAGGAGTCAATCTCTCCTCCCTCTCTGATATCCCGGCTATGACCGCTTTGACCTAAATCTTGAACCCTGCCCTTGATCATGTTCACGTCATGGTTGGAGTTCGATCCTGAAGAGTAGTGATCGTCTAAACCGTGAAGAATGGATGGTTCGTGGGGTTTGAGTCCGATATAGCCAACCAATCTGCTCAGATCTGTCAAAGCGTCGTCGCCCACCATGGGGTTGTCTATTGCTCTCGATGGGGGCCAAATGGACAACATGAAGGGGGAGAGCTGTCTAACAGAGCAGGGTCATGGACTTGATAGTTTTGAGGAAGATCTTGCACTCTGTCAGAGGATGGTCCTTAGTCTTATTGATGGGGCACCATGCACAGTACGGGGGAAGCACGTTGAATCCCACGAAGCTTACAACCGTTGAGTTCAACCTTCACGTTGAGTACAACCCAGCAACCTTCCATAGTATGGGTCCTGGTTTTGTGGATGGGGCACCATCAATTGTTGATCTTGGCAGCGGGTTTCTTCGTCGGTGCTTGATTCATAGCGTGGGCTGGAGGGTTGACCGGCTCAGGAACTCCATTAGTGGACTCCGTTGTCAGCACCTAGTTCTCGGTGGGAGTCAGACGAGGAGCCGTCGGAGTTGTAGTGAATACTAGGAGCGTGATTGTTTCGACTTGGACAAAGTGGAATGCTTGCTAGGTTGGATCTCCCAAGCTGAAGCAATCGTAGAAGCCCTCATCCAAAAATTCATCTCTTGGGTTCATCTCATCGAGGTCCTTGAGCACCAAGCCCCCTACCTGGTGTGCCACTGTCGATAGGCTATACCCGACAATGGTATATGTAAAGTATAGGGAACATTGATACTAGGATATATGCGAGATTGGATCTAGAAAATAAAAGACAAAAGTTTAGACTGGTTTAGGCCCTCGATAAGAGTAATAGCCCTAATCTAGTTTACATGTATATATGGGAAGAATATCACACGGATTACAATAGAAGAATGGACTAGCTACTTGGACTCGTCGACTAGAACTTGTCGAGTACGACCCAACGAGAACTTATCGGCAACTAGGGCTTCACCTTCCTCCAGATTGCTTCTCTGTATGGCTTTAGCTATGGTTTATGATTCGATTATCGTTCCTCACATGAGGGGTCTTGTATTTATAGCAGCAGTTGACTTCTTCAAGTAGAATTAGAAGATCCCGAATCTTTTTTAGTAGGACTCTGACACCTACTCTGGCGAAGAAAATTTTCTTCCGGGCTCAATTTATTATCGTATCTAAGGATACCTTCTCGTATAACATTAGGTATGTGGTATTTCTATATAGCACAAACCTACGTATAGGAGGTACGTCTTATCTACTACCCTAACAATAAACTAGTTTCATTAAATCTAACATTGAATATTGAATATATTTTGATAGTTTTTTATTTTGTGTTGAAAATATTACTATATTTTCTATAAATTTGGTCAAACCTGAAAAAGTTACTTAGAATAAAGTATCATATATATGAAGAGAAACGGATTCACTTAGAGCGTATTTTGATTTAAAAAAACACTTAAATATTTTGACCAACACTAACAAAATTATAACTATATTAATTTACTATACAAAGTTGACGAATAAATTCTTACTTCAATGTCTTTTCACACAATAAATCTTTTATAACTATTTAAGATCACAAATCAATGGTGAAATGAAGATGTTTCGAAATCAAAATACGCTTGCTAACTGTGTTGCTAAACTCGTAGTATCATTTATAGTTCTAATACATGAACTAAGGGCTTGCTAACTTTGTTGCTACTTTTAACCCTTTACCAAATCGAATTTGATAGAATCAGATGTGTTTTTAAAGTCTTATCAAATTTTCGTAGGGTTTTTAAGGGTGGAAACTTCTGAAATACCAAAATTTGATAAAATATCAATATTAGGAATGTGTTTATTTTGTTGGCCTACCAAAACTTGAAAGAGTTGAAATTGGTAATAAAGTGAACAAACGATTTAAGAAAAACCAGTTAAATTAGTGGCCATGAAGCACACAGCCATTGATAAGTGTTTAAAATGGACGACCAAATAGGGCCCTAAAATTATAGGGGCATATTTTTTTATATTTTAATCTATGTCAATACATTATCTCCCTTTGACTTTTTATTTATAAACACTACTTAAAAACTCTCATAGGTGTCGGTTTATTAAAACCGACACCTATTAAAATAATAGGTGTCGGTTCTAAAGAAAATCAGCATCTATATTATCGGTATCAGTTTGTTAAAAAAACTGACACCGATAATATATTATAGGTACCGGTTCTAAAGAAAAACCGACACTACACTATTAATATCAATTTTTTAAAAACCGACACCCAAAACCGAGCCGGCATTTAAGAGCCGAGCCGGCAAGGAGATGTCTCCGTATCTCGATCTCTCAGTCCACTCTCTCCCTCTCTCTCTTACTCTCTCTCTTCCTCACATCTCTCGGCCGCTAGCTCGATGAGATGGGGACGGAGGGGCGGAGGGGCAGTGCGGTGATGGGGATGGGGTCGCGGCATCGCCAGCATCGACCAGGGCGGGGACGAGCATCGGCATCGGCGGATCTGGCCGTGGTGGTCTCGTCGAGGCGGCGCCAGACGACGGGCTCGCCGAGGGGAGGCGGCGGCGGCAGGTGGAGGAGCCCTCCCCTCCGCCAAATCCGGCGGGAGGGGAGGCGGCGGCAGGGCATCCACCGTTGCCACGCCGCCGACCGTCCAGATCTGGTGAGACCCCATCACTACACTTCTTGCTCATCTAACTAAAATAGAAATATGATGCCTATATATACCTATATATGCTGACATGAATAAACCTATGAATATTATGCTCTTCTAGTTTGTCCGATGCATAAGTTAATTTTTTTTGAGGAGAAACGTGGAAGAAACCATGAAGAAGATGAACAACCCAAGAAGAAAGTTAGATTAGGTAGTCCAGCAGCTCACTGGATTTCTGTTTATAATGCCAGGCGTGCCATGAAGCAAAGGTATTTGTTTATATCATCAAAGATTAAACTAGATATAAAGCATGATCGATTAGTATTTGTTTAGGCTAGGTACTTGCTTTTCTTGGATGCAAACAATAGTAGTTTGAAACACAAGTTACTGCCTTATCTGTGATAAATTAAATATTTTCTTTAATCGTTTTTTAATTGTCAAATCAAACTTGACATTTTCTTAAAAGTAGCTTTGGGTATCTGACGGACCACTTAATTTTAATTCAAGATAACAATCTATCCAGTGTTCGTGTTAAATTTAGATCAGATATCATGTTACTCCTGCTCCATGAGTCTGGACAAACTATTTTTCAAACATGCACCCTTTCAGACCCAATACAGATGATCTTGATTGCTACCTATTTATTATTTGTCACATCTGAATTTTGATAGCCCAACTCCTAGCATGATATATTTAACTCTGCTGCGCTGATTAGAACATTCTAAAAGTGACCTGGAATAATCTGAGTGCAGCATATATAGTTGTAAATCTAAAAAATTAAATAACTCTTACTAACTAGACATCGTGTGCCTGATATGCTTGCTGTATGGAACTATGGATTATGAAACCATGAAAATTCTCTGCATATATATGTGAAACACAGCTTGTAAGTGCTAGTGATCATGGATTTTAGTTTGTGCTTGTTTTTTCCTTCAAAATTTACAATATCATCTGGTTGTGATTCTCTGTGCATTGCTTTCTCTTGAACAGGCCTTGAAATTTGGTTGATGAATCATTGCCACTCTTTTGCAGTGTAAGGTAAAGTACAATCTATTGAAGTGTGATAATTAGTACTTGGATTATTTGTTTGATGAGGAGTCCTAACTCTGATTCAATTATACATAGGACTGGATAATGGATCAGTGGGAGAAAAATTTCTACATTACAGCAATAGCTGGATCAGCTAACGGAAGTTCTTTAGTTGTGATGTCCAAAGGTCTGGGATGCGTTTCTTATTAGTCATTTTACTAGTTGAATATCCATATCCTGACCATTTCTTTGATGATGAATTATCCATATGTTTCATTTGGACTTGAGCATTTTGTTGCTCCCTCTGAGTATTTAGTTTGATATATTCATTATTGCAGGAACTCCTTACTCCCAACAGTCATACAAGGTTAGTGAGTCATTCCCCTTCAAGTGGATCAATAAAAAGTGGAAAGAAGGTTACAGAATAACCTCAACGGCAGCAACAAATGACCAGGCTGCTTTTATCTTGAGCAACAAATGTTTGACTGTAAATAAATATAAATGTTTGATAATGGTGCATGAAGTCCAAAGTTTTGATTATAAATATTTTATGACAAGTGAGCAATACGAATTTAATGCTAATATGAACCAGCACATATAATGCCTAACAGGTGCCAGCACATATAATGCCTAACAGGTGCCGACAAAAATATAGGAACCGACACTTATTAGACATTATAGGTGTCGGTTCTTATTAAAAACTGGCACCTATTCGACCGAACAGGTGCCGGTTTTAAATAAGAATCATTCGAATAGGTGCCGGTTGAAGAACCGAGGGGTTTCGAACCGACATCTATTAGACTTTCTGTACTAGTAAAAAGTTAAACTTTTTTGAAAGTTTGATCAAGTTTATAAAAATATAGTAATATTTATGACACTAAATTAATATTGTTACATCTAACTTTGAGCATATTTTTTTATATTTTTTGTTTTATTTTAAAAATATTGCTATATTTTTCTATCAATTTAGTCAAATTTGACTTAAAAATCAGAGGTAGTATTATGTTTAAAGACTTTTTCCTCTAATTTTAAAAATGTGTCACTCTTAACACTTCATTGATTTCTAGAACGGACTTTTTGTTTTTTTTAAAAAAGTGTTAGATTATAAACATGGCAATCTAAACAGTTCTCATCATATAAACATTCCTTGCAGAGATTAAAGATTTCATTCTTTGGTTTATAAAAACATAGAGACTTTGAGCTATCTTTTATTATCGATGTTTCGTTTTGGATCATATTTTAACCAATTTTTCACTTTGGAAAAGGTATTTTTACCTAACAATTTGGACCATTCTTAACTCTTTTATTAGGTATATCTAACTTATCGTCTAACTGATCTTATATATATATATGAGACTTTATTGACGAATAGGAACTTACATATTCGAGATCGTTTTGACGGTGGTCCAAAGTGAGATTATTCGGTTAAAAAAATAAAATATTTGGTTAAAAAATGACCCAAACTAAAACTGAAACTAGGCAATAAAATAAAATATAGTCCAAACTAAAATTTACTTAAAAAAATAAATCACCACCTATGACTAGAGGTGCAATCCTACCCGCGGGTATGGTACCTAAGGGTTTCGTACCTAACGGGTATATCTATGGATAGTAAAATTCATCCGTGGGTATGCTCGAACCCGAACCCAAAGTTTATGGGAGTAGGTATGGGTTCTATTTTAAACTTGTGGGTTTACTGAACCCGCGGACATATCCGAACCCGCATCTAACCCGCCCGAACCTGCCCGAAACATACAAAAGTACCCTAGGTCGGTCAGGTTTGGAATCTGGATCCACGCATGAGCCACTTCTTTAGTCTCCCACTCCACTCCACGGTGGCGGCGCACACATCCAATCCCTTAGCACCGTGGACCTCGACCCTCCTGCCGCTAGTGCCCTCCGGCCTCCCTGCCGCGGCCCCTGAGCCCTCCGGCGGTTGCACCTCCTCGGTAGCCGACGCCCTTCAATCCGGCTCCCTCCCGGCCGCCGACGCCTCCTCGGCCCTCCCTGTCGTCGGTGTCCCCTTGGCACCCTACCTGTTACTGGCGCCCCCTCGATGCCCTCCAGGCCGACGACCTTACGGCCGGCGCCCAATCCCACGCAACCACCGCCGTCAAGTGTCCAGTTATTCTTATCTGCATTTTCATTTCTTTAATTAATACTAGCATAAAAAAGTTCATGTGTGTTAGCGTGTACTCTTATCACTTTGTTTTTATTTTATTATATATAAATATTTAAGGTAGGTCTCTTCTTGTGACTTTGATTCCTGTAATTTCTAGTACACGGGTCTTCTGAAACCCATGGATACGCCAAACTCAATCCATGGATATGTCAAACTCAATAAATACGGTTTGGGTTTATATACGTCCGTGGGTTAAGAGTTTTTTTTTATCCGCACCCCGAACATTTCGGTGGATGCCATCCCTACTTATGACGTGGAGTAATTCTTTGGCGACTCTGTGTGAGAACGAGGCCGGCAAGAAGCGAAGCTCTCAATGGTAGCCCACTACCGCTTCTTTCCCCTCGGACCAGCCCCACTACTGAAGTGAAACCACCCTCCGCCGCCACCCTCGCCTCATCGCCGTCGCCGCCGCTCCCGTAGTCACCGCCGCCACCGCCCTCCTCCAAGGCACCGTCGTCTCTTCCCAATGCTATCGCCCCGCCCCGTCGCTTTACCACATCCGGCTGAGGCGTATCTACTCAAGACAGGACACAAGTAAGGGCTGGGAAGGAAGCCGTGCTTGCGATTTGCGACCATGGAAGGAGGCGGCGAGAGGGAGAGTTCCAAGCGCGCGGCAGAGGCGGAGTACCACTGCCATGACTTTGAGTGGGAGGACCTCCGGGCGGAGGTGGAAGCCAACCCTGCCTTCTCCTACCACGTCTCCCCATATCCGACGACCGTCGGCACCTCGGAGCCACCGCCGCCGCCCTCGGAGGCCTGGAGGAGCTTCCACCGTCGCCACACATCCGGCAAGTTTTTCAAGGTTTCAATCTCCGCTCTCCTCCCTGTTACCTTGCGCAGATATGTCTTCTTTTTTTTTCGGACTGCGCAAATGGTTCGGAATTAGGATTTGTATTGTGGGAGATAGATGTTCTTCGTCGTGGAGACTTCCATACTTGTTGAAGCTGCCTTCTTGTTGTTGTGATGTGAGTTAGGTAGGCATGACCGCATGAGATCTAGGGACTAAGAGTGCCACCGTGTCCCACTGTTTCTCGAGGCATGAAATTAGAACGGAACTCCCCATGGTAATGCAATCCCTTGCATAGATCGATGGCCTGTAAAATACTCCATACATTTTTTACCAGATCGTCCAATCGGAGGCGATGGTTTGGAATAATATGCTGCTCTGTTTATTCTCCCATGTTATTCATGGCTTGAGGGGCATATATCATGATGGATGTTAAGGGCCTTGTGGACCTCTTCGCAGCGCAGCATCTTGTTCGTATGAGTCCTATACTATTAATTCATACCATAGGGTTGCTATTTACATCAATCGTGTTTAGGTGACCTTGTATTTTTTTTTCTCCACATTTTCCAGTTTGCCGCTATTGTGCTTTGGTACAATGATACCAACTAGACTTTTTCTATGAGTAGGTAAGGACAATATGAATTGATGTAGTAAGACACTATAACAAAAATTTTAAGGAAACAAGTTCGTTACAAATACTTTCGCAAATCATGCTAACCTGATCATCTCATTTTGTTAGGAAAGGAGGTATTTGCTAAAGGAGTTTCCAGAACTTCTTAACAGGAAGGATAGTGCAAAAGTTTTAGAGGTGGGTTGTGGGAATGGAAGCACTGTTGTTCCCATTCTATGGTAATGTTCTCCAAAGCATTGTTCTATTTTGTAAAAAAATATCTATTTGTTGTTACAAATGCAAATCGTTCAATACTTATTTTTTGTTATAGAGTAACTACTCATTGATGTAGGACTAAAGCCACAAATATATTTGGTAACTTTTTAACACACAAGCTGGTGATTAAACAGCTAATGGCCACTAGTTTGCCAGTCAAATTGCCAGTATGCTGGTCAGACACATATTCTCTTGACATTTCTTACCTGCCAACGTGTTGCATAAAATAATCGTACCCAATACAAACAAAAGCAATTTCTTGCTTTTTGCTTAGACTTCTTGGAATTCCATCTCCATGTTAGGCATGTGCATATTTCTCATTTAAGAAATTATCCAATCCAGCACAAAGTCTATGAAGTTGACTTCATTCCCCAGCGATTCAGCATAATATCAAAGCAAATCAAGCGATCTCCATGAGATGCTTTTAATTGCCTGTTGCCATTGGCATGCAGCTGATGTAGTCTGTGGTTCTGAATATTTCCTTGTTTAACTGCCAGTTCTGTACTGTTTACCTATTATGCTTTCTAGCTGAGAGTTGGTTTGGAACTTTGGATTTGTCATGTTCATGTATCTTTGAGGATAAAGCATAGTTTTTCCTATGGGCATTTGAAAACTGTTGACACCCAGCGTCAACAAATACTTCTCCTTTCAATTTTTCTGCATCTGAAGTTCCATCCATCATACATTATCATGGAGTGTAAAATTTTCTTTCTTCCTTTTCTTTCTTTGTTTGTAACATCTGATGATTTCATTGTTACAATGTCATACTTTTTGTTAACTAGAAAACTTGTTAAATTACCACTATATACAATCTTTTAGGAGCATATACATATATGGGAAGGAAGTTTCAGACAAACTGCCGAGTGGAACGTGCTTGCCATAACTTCAAGTTTATGTAGTTCATGGTTTAAGTGATTGCCTTGTCATAACTACTAATGATGACTTCGTTGCTATCTACTCTTTCTACAGCTCTAGTCCAAGCACGATTGTATATGCTTGTGATTGTAGCAAAGAAACTCTGGAGAAGGCAAATGAGATTGTTTGCAGCACAAAAGGAGTTGATGTCAAGGATAGGTTCCATCCTTTTTTACTGGATGCTTCGGAGGAAACTTTTCCGGATTGGTTGTTCTGCAAATGCTGTCGAAGTCCATGTGCGAAGGATGTTGACCTTTTACTAGTTTAATTAATTATTTTCAAATTTTCCTTTACCTAAATTTTCTATTCCTATAATGTTGATTCGATGGTACTTTTTCCTTCCAGGTTCAAGTAATTGCAATATGATGGAAGAATACCCTGCCTTTCTCAGAGACAATCCATGTTATGTTGGTGGCATGGATTTTATCACTATGGTTGGTAGCACTATCTTTACCCTATTTTTTGTCAAAGCACTTCCATTAGCATTAGAATGTTGCCATGTTGTGAGTTCTGAATGTGTATGGTAGGAAAGTCAAACCTCCACTTATTCGCTTGTTTACATGAAGTTTGTACATATGCCTTTCAGATATTCACATTATCAGCCATACCTTTTAACAATATGCCAGCTACACTAGAGCGTTGTGTATCTGTTCTAAAACCTGGTGGCCTTATTTTGTTTAGAGACTACGGTAATGCCCTGGCCATACTGTTGTATTATATCATTGATCAACAATCCTGCTGACATCTCTTTATTGTATTAGGACTCTATGACATGACAATGCTTCGGTTTTCACCTCACCAACGAGTGGGATTCCGGGAATACATGCGCTCAGATGGCACCCTTTCATACTTCTTCACATTAGATACTGTGAGAGAACTCTTTCGTTCCTCTGGACTAGTAGAGGTAACTCAGATGTTTTGACATGTTCTCAGTTTTGTGGTTACTTTGAATTTCCACCTTTCTTTGCCCTTCCATGTGCCCCTCATGGAAGGATTCAATATTTTATGAATTAAAGATGTATGCCTTAATCGATTGTTTTGTTCCTTGTAAGAACTTCTGTGTAGAACTGTAGATAATAATTAATGCACCAGAATTGCTCTTATCACTATTAACATTACTTTGTACCAAACCCAACGTGGCAATGTACCATAGTTTCAGTTTCACTCCAAAATTTTCCAGCTTCATATGATTAAAATCATGAAATATCTTTTCAGGCTTCCCTATATTTGAGTCATCTAGGTGCTTTGATTCAGTTTCCTTGTATGTCTATAATTTATGAAACCCCTGACTTGCATTTGCCTATAATTGTGCAGTTGGATCTCGAGTACTGCTGTGTCATATCAGTGAATAGAAAGAACGGGAAGAAGATGCAACGGGTATGGGTGCATGGCAAATTTCAAAAACCCTAAAGTTGTTAACTTGAAATGTGATAACTACCGACAGTCGATGAATCGATGTGGTAATATAAAGGAGACCTTAGATTGTAGGGTTTTAGATCTTGCCGTTTATTCCTGTGGTCCCTGAGAGGAGAAACCATGGCCTCGTAAACTTGACTGAAATTGAGACACTAACTACAAAGCTAGCAAGACTTACTGTTTTAAACATTAAATAAAACTGTGCTCGTGCATTGCAACGGGTGAAGTTAATTTTAATTTTACTTTGTACATGCACGTCTTAGTGGATACACATCAACCGCCATCGTTCTGAGTGTATAGGGAGTAGAAATTCACCATACTCCATCAAATTGAACCTTCTATTGCCGTGCAATGAATTAATGCTCACTACACTCAGATGTAACGTAATCATTTGTTGTTTTAAATTCACTCGGTTTATGATTATAAGAAAGACATTGATATCACCTTAAAATAAAATTATTTTTTACACTCCTATATTTATGGTCACTATAAGCTTATTTATTTTATGTAGGTTATGTAATATTTACCCTATCATGGACGCGATGTTTATGCTTGTTTAGTGCATCTTCAAATGCCTATTTGACCAGCTAGAAAAAAAATAGTCATTTGCCTTTTACTCCAGCAGTCTCTTCATACTCTCTTCAATCTTCTTATGTGTCTCACATATCAATCAATGTATTTCTTTCTCTTTCCTCTACATCTTTCCCTTCCCCATCCACTCGGCGTTCCCAGCGAGGTTGAGCGCGCGAAGGCTGTGTAGTTGGTTGACCTGCTCGGGCAGGTCGCTCGTGATGCCGTTGCCGGCGAGCGAGAGCACGTGGAGCTTCGGCGCGTGCATCAGCTTGACGGGGATGGTGCCGTTGAGCGCATTGCCGGAGAGGTCAAGATTGAGGCACGTTCCCGGCGAGATTGAACGCGCCTCACTACTCTTTCCGTCGTCGTCGCCCCCGAATCTGAGACCCCATCTCCGACGTCTGGCCTCCGTATCTCCCTCTTCCACGTGCGTCAGGTCAAGATTGTCCCCGATCCGTGTGCTTCTTGCTTGCGCGTGTTGTCACGTGGATCTGGCTCGCCCTAGAGCTAGATCTGTGGTGGTTGGGTAGAGACAGAGCAGTAGCGAGGCATGAGGACGTGGCGGGGGCGCTACCAAGGACGGCGGACACGGTGGAATGGGAGGAATGGAAGGAGAAATGTACGTGGGAACGGGAGGAATGGAAGGAGAAATGGATGTGGGGCTCATTGTTGGCCAACGACTTTTGGCTGGCCAAGTTTAGTTAGTAGAAGTTGGCCAACGACTTTTGGCTGGCCAAGTTTAGTTAGTAGAAGAAGGGTTTTAGTCAGCGGGATATTTTGGCTATCTAGTTGGAGAGGTTGTTGAAGGATTTTTTCTTTGCTATAATGGCTAAAATTTGGTGTGGAGAGTAATTTGAAGGGATTGTTGGAGATTCTCTAAGGGAGCAAATGACGTGTAC
This sequence comes from Oryza australiensis, assembly GCA_019925245.2. Taxonomy (NCBI): domain Eukaryota; kingdom Viridiplantae; phylum Streptophyta; class Magnoliopsida; order Poales; family Poaceae; genus Oryza; species Oryza australiensis. The sequence continues at coordinate 170,767 of JAIFGZ020000472.1, read as the reverse complement.
GGCGCACTAACACGGCCACTCAATAAAATCGTCATGCGATTTGTCGTCATGTGCCCGCGAATTTGTGGCTTCGCAAGACAAACACATCGAGCCTAGAATGGTTGGACCAATTTCATTGTCCCGTGTGCAACGAAAACTTGATGGCGTGTGCCTCCTCTACTAGACTACTACTCATCGTCCTTTTAACAATACGCACCGTTCCATCCGATAACCGTCGACCAAGCCGAGCAGAACATCTCGCCTCTTTCGAATCCCCTATCCTGGAGTACCTCAATGGTGTCAACTCTGCCCAGTGTTATCTGGGCAGCAGAGATCACAGGTTTACACTACTACATATTCAATTTTTCATATGCGCATGGATGACCCGCCTAGACCCAGGTGTATGTGAAAATCGGACTTTTGTATATGGAAACTTAAACCGTCCAATTGCAAAAAGAAAAAATTACAAAAAAATTCTAAAAATTGAAAACCTACCTGAAACCCCAACCCTAGAATCCAAAAGTTGTCGCCGTCATCGTCATTGTCGTCCTCGTGCTCGTCATCGTCCTCCCATCGCCGTCGCCGTTGTCATCGTCCTCGCCTTGTCCTCCGTCGGCGCCGTCGATCGTCGTCCTCATCCTCCCGCCTCCACGACCGGTGCATCTGCGCACGTGAGGAGTGGAGAGGTGGCGGGATCTGCACTGGAGGGGGAGGGGTGACGGATACGCTGCTCCCATTGTCGTCGCTGGCGGATCCACACGCGTGGAGGACGAAGCGGCGGCCAGATCCGCCCCTCCCATTGCCACCGCAGCAAGATCGACTCATTCCCGCCGCCGCCACTCTCGCCTCACCCGAGCCCACCGTCCTCGCCCAAGCACACCGCCGACACCGCTCTTGCCTGAGCCTGTCGCTGTCCTCACTCAAGCGTGCCACTATCACGCGAGTTCACCGTCGCCACCAGAGCCTGAGGCCGCCGCCGTAGCGAGGAAATGTGAGGAGTGTTGACGGGAAAGAGTGGGGAGAGGGGTGGGAGAGTCGAAGAGGGAGTGTGAGGAGTGGACGGGAGAGAGGACTTAGTGGGAGAGAGACAAGGGGAGAAAAAAAGTGTGGGAAGAAAGAGAGCAGTATTGTGAAAATAGACTTTTTTTCGTATGTGGGCCTGTTAATAGAAAATTGATTTTTGCATTTGAAAATTGATCGTGGTTCTTGAACCGTGCTTGGGAGATCGATTTTTAGGCAAGAGCAGTTATGGTTCGTCTGCAGTCTAAGGGGTCTCGTTCTGAAAAATCAATTCTATAGTAGTGTTAATTATATATAGTCTCTATCTTTAAAATCTACTAGAACAAATATCATATAAAATGTAACAGCTTCAAAAATCCATACTTTTAAAAACCTGTAAATTGACATAAAAAATTTTTGCGAATAAAGTTTATAATGTAGTATTCAAAATCCCTAAAAATTTATTAGCATTCTTTATTTATTCTTTCTATTTTAATTTTAAAACCCCAAATTTATAAATTATTGCCTTTGTTTTTGAAAAGTTTTAATTCAAAAGAAATTTCCAAAAATTAAAATTAAATTGGTTTCAAACTCTAAATTAAATCATTTCTAAACTTTCTCTAATTTTAATTTAAAAATCAAATATTAATTAAACTCTTAATTTCCATTTCTAAAAAAACCTCATTTGACCTATACATTGAGAAAAATTCTCAAAAACTGAAATTAATTGATTTTAAACCCTAGAGTAAAAATCCTTTCAAATTTTTATAAATTTTCTTTTTCCTTTTTATTCTCCTTTTTCTTTGCTTTTTCCCTTTTTGTTCTTCCTCTCCTTCTCTATCTTCTTTCCTTTCTTCCTCCTCTGCTCTAGCTAACCACGGCGCCGCAGCTTCTGAACCACAACACTATGGGCGCCGGCCTTCGCCACCGGGGAATCAAACAGACATCAGCCATCACTATCCACTTGTATATGTGCCATGCTATGATTGGTCCATCGTTGTCATTTTTCTAATCCACAACAAACAGACATTGCCACGCCGCCATTGCTATGAAGCTCCAAACTGACTTCGTAATGCTATAAATAGAGCATTACAGATTAAACTTGATATACAAAACTTCTTCCTCACTTCTCCTCCATCATTCCCCAGGTTGCCCCAATTATCATGCAACGAGCTGCTCAAATTTTGAAGAAAGACCGAGAAAGAACTGAAGAACCCTAGTATAGTCTCCAAGAACAATTCTTTGAAATTCATCGCAACCAATCGGTTCCTCTTCAAATTAGAGGTACTTTTATGTTCTATACATCAAGAGCTTGTATTCCCCCTGTGGAGATTATGGCAATAGGGTATTTACATGGTAAGCTTATCCGACTAGAGGTAGGGATTGATTGCGTCTGTCATATCTGTAAACCAAACATGGCTTGGGTGTTACGATTGCCGATAGAGATAAGGCAATCGGCCTATAGTCACGGTTTGGTAAGATTGAGGAAACCGACTTATAGTAAGATAGGGGTTTCGATCTGTAAGCCCTCCTCTCAAGACTATATAAGGGGTAAGGGCGTCCTTGAGGGATATTCCAATAGGAGATCGCTTTTAGCTTTCGGCCTTAGATCACGAGATCAATAAAGACACTCGGCGGATCGAATCCACCAAACAGAGTAGGGTATTACCTCACGAGAGGGCTCCGAACCTGTCTAAATCTTCTTCTTCTTCTAACCCATTGTGCTTGGCGATCTCGACTGCGACCCCGAAATTATATTGCCGAAACCAAGTTTCGCGTTGGCGCGCCAGGTAGGGGCCGCGCGTTGAGACTTCTTCAACAATCTCGTCGACAAGCGTGATGGGATCCCCTTCAAGATCCGACGACTTCGCCGCCTATTTCGTCCACAATTCCTCATTCGACTCGGATTCGCACTACCGGAAGGAGAAATCCACTCGATGCCGTTCGGACTTCCGAACAGCGCCAAGATCTACAACGATGTCTTGAAGACCAAGATGCAATCTACTTTCTCCGACGACGGATTTCGCTCGGCACCATTCGGATTACCGAATACGCCGAAATCTGCGCCAATCTTCTCGCCTCCCGACGGAGACGATCTACTCGGACGAAGACCTCTCTGCCGTTTGGGTTACCAAACGCCGCCGAGATCTACAAGAAACTTCTCTCCCGAGTCGGGACGACCCACTCGGAGGAGCCCGCATCCCCAAGCTCGACCCGGACCGGAACGACCTGCACTCCGGGCTACCCAGATCAAGGGAGGTCGTCGTCATCCTCCCATCATTCGGCTCCCGCTCATCTTCGGAGCTCAATGGATACCTCGCCCACCGGCTCGACGACCTCTATGGCATCCCTCCGATGAAGCCGACAACTCCGACCGCCGCATGGACTATGAGCCGAAGTGCTTTGATGTCCTCATGGCCGAGCCGACGAGTCCGACTCGGCCATGGCCGAGGCTTGGCAAGAAGAGCGAGCCAAGGTTGAGCACGAGCGCAAGACGGCCGAAGAGGAGAAGCAACGCAAGGACGAGGCCGACAAGAGGAAGCGGGATCTATGTGCAATGGACGATCGCCCGGAGGCCATCCTCCAAACGCGGGTTCGCAACACCAACATCTTCCAAACGCCACGCGTAACGCGTTGCCGCGCCACTCTCTTGGACACCGTCATGGAGACGGCACCCGCCAATGTGACTCCGATACTCGACAAGATTAAGACCATCGTCGCAGCCACGCCTAACGGCCACCCCACCACCTCGCACGAAGGCCGACCGAGTCCGTGGCGAAACGCCCGACAAAAGTCGACTCCCGCCTCTAAGGTCGAGACTATAAGAGTCCCGAGCCGATCGGTCGACAACAAGGCCAAGAGGCCCACCCCGCGAGTCCACGCGTAAGTACCAGAGCAAACGGCGACTCCCGCGACAAACGACATGGACGTCCACCGTCCACCATCGCATCCGCCGCAACAACAGCTCCACTATCCAACCAGCCAACCAAAGACCCCGCCGAGTGATTCGCGGGAAGTCCTCGATCGCCGCTACCAGAGCGGGACCGATGCACTCGGGAAGATCGGAGGATCACCCGATAGCGGCGACGATGGAGTACTGGCTTTCACTCGGAGCTTCGCCGAGTGCACGGCCGAGTGGGTTCAAGCCCACAGGATTGAAAGGTACGACGGCAAGACCGACCCCGAATCTTGGCTTACCGTCTACACCCTCGCCATCCGTGCCGCAGCGGTGACAATAAGGCCATGGCCAATTACCCGCCCGTGGCCCTCGCTAACTCGCCGTAAACCGGCTCACGAGCCTGCCAAGAGGCTCAATCGGCTCGTGGAGCGAGCCGAGGACCACTTCATCGCCAACTTCCGTGGAACCTTCGAGAGGCCCGGCACACACTTCGATCTATACAACGTCATCCAAGCCTGACGAGCCTCGAAGGATTACATCCGCCGTTTCTCCGAGAAGCGCAACAAGATCCCCAACATCACCGATGACATCATCATCGCCGCCTTCCGTAAGGGAGTCCGTGATGAGCCGTTAATCGGGAAGTTCGGACGCAAGCCACCGAAGACGGTGAAACAGATGTTCGAGACGGCGAACTCCTACGCAAAGTCCAACGACGCCATCAAGGCTGCCCGTCAAGACCGGTCCGATAGGAGGGAACACAAGCAAGCGGGAGGGAGCCGCAATCCTAAGAAGGATGGCGGCAACAAAGCAACCGGGCCAAAAAGATCGCAAGCGCCGATCCGAGGACCTAGTGGCCGCAACCTCCAACACTCAACGCCGTCCCGAGTCGCCGCCTACGACGCAATCATGAACGCCCAGGCACCCATCATCCTAATCATAAGCACGCGGCGAAGGATCGCTTCATCTACAAACAGTTCGCAAGCAAGACGCGACGCAGCTCAACAAAAAGCTGGCCGATGAGGCTGGTCCGTCGGGCGCCAAGAAAAACAACGCGGCCGAGAACGCCGAACCTTTCCAAGACCCAGTGAGAGAGCTCAATCATATCTTCGGGGGGCCGCTAGCCTATGAATCCAAGAGGAAACAGAAGCTAACCGACCGAGAGGTCAACGCGGCTCAACCCGAAGTCCCTCAGTACCTGCGATGGTCGGAGGTGGCCATCACTTTGACCGCTCGGATCACCCTGACCGAGTGGTTCATCCGGGGCGCTATCCACTCGTCCTAGACCCCGTGGTCCGCAACATCAGGCTCAAGCGCGTCCTCATCGATGGGGGCAGCGCCCTCAACATCCTGTTTGCCAAGACCATGGATGAGATGCAGATCCCGAGGGCCGAACTGAAGGCAAGCTCAGCCCCCTTCCACGGAGTCATCCCGGGGCTATCGTCTACTCCACTCGGGCACATCTCCCTCCCTGTCACCTTCGGGGCCCGAGAGAACTTCCGAACGGAGAACGTCACTTTTGAGGTGGCCGACTTTGAAACAGCATACCACGCCATCATTGGAAGACCTGGGCTTGCCAAGTTCATGGCGATCCCACATTACACCTACCTCTGCATGAAGATGCCGGGTCCCAACGGCGTCATCACTCTTCGCAGCGATGTGAAGCAAGCCTTCACCTGCGATAAGGAGAGCTGCGACATGGCCCAATCTCACGAGAGATTGCGTGGCCAACAAGAAGTCCAATTGGCTGCACCAACTTCGGCAGAGGGCGAAGTCCCCGCAAGAAGATAGCCAAATCGGGATCCGGCGACGCCAAGACCAAGAAGATCTCCCTTGATCCGTCGGATCCTTCGAAAGCCGCCGTAATCGGCGTTGAACTAGATCCCAAATAGGAAAGCGCGCTCGTCACCTTCCTCCAAATAATAAAGATGTTTTTGCTTGAAAACCATCTCGATATGCCCGGAATTCCTAGGGAGGTGATCGAGCACTCTTTGCACGTCAAAGATGATGCCAAACCGATAAAACAACGATTACGCAGATTCGCACAGATCGAAAGGACGCTATCAAAGAAGAACTCGCAAAGCTCTTGGTCACGGCTTCATCAAAGAAGTCCTTCATCCCAACCGGTTAGCCAACCCGCCCGGTCCGCAAGAAGACGGGGGCAATGGCGCATGTGCGTTGACTATACCGACCTCAACAAAGCCTGCCCCAAAGATCCGTTCGGGCTACCTCGCATCGACCAAGTCGTCGAGTCAACAGCCGGCTGCCAACTCCAGAGCTTCCTGGACTGTTACTCGGGCTATCATCGATCGCTTAAAAGAATCCGACCGCTCAAGACATCGTTCATCATGCCGTTTGGGGCGTCTTGCTACATCACAATGCCTTTCGGCTCGAAGAATGCCGGTGCCACATACCAACGCATGATCCGAGATGCTTCCGACGCAGACGGCAAGAACGTAGAAGCCTACGTCGATGATATTGTCATCAAGACTAAGCAGAAAGAAGACCTGATCGCTGACCTAGAAGAAACTTTTGCAAACATCCGAGCCTTCGAATGAAGTTGAACCTGAGAAGTGCACCTTCGGCGTTCCATCGTGCAACCGCTTGGCTTCATGGTGTCACATCGCGGCGTTGAAGCCAATCCAGAAAAGATCAACGCCATCTTGAGCATGAAGCCCCCGAGTAACCAGAAGGACGTTCAGAAGCTCACTGGTTGCATGGCGGCACTAAGCCGCTTCATCTCTCGACTCGGCGAACGAGGCATGCCCTTCTTCAGATTGCTAAAGAAGACAGACGACTTCCAGTGGACCGCGGAAGCTAACAAGGCCTTTGAGGATTTTTCAAAGAGTTCCTTACAACGCCGCCCGTCCTGGCCTCGCCTCAGCCCCAGGAACCTTTGCTGTTGTACGTTTCAGCCACTCACCAAGTGGTTAGTACGGTCCTCGTGGTCGAATGCGAAGAAGAAGGATGGGCTCAGAAGATTCAGAGGCCAATCTACTTTGTTAGCGAAGTGTTGGCAGGAGCCAAAACTCGCTACCCTCAGGTACAAAAATTACTCTATGGTGTCCTAATAACCGCGAGGAAATTGGCACACTATTTTCAGGGTCACTCGGTCACCGTCCTCACTTCTTTCCCACTCGGCGATGTCATCCACAACCGGGAGGCGACCGGACGCATCGCCAAGTGGGCCTTAGAGCTGACGCCGTTGGACTTGACTTTTAAGGCGAGGACGTCCATAAAGTCACAAGCCTTGGCGATTTCCTGGCCGAGTGGACTGAGCAACAAGAGAACGTACCTCGGGAAGACCTCCAACACTAGACCATGCACTTCGACGGATCCAAGAGGATCACCGGCTTGGGAGCAGGAGTTGTGCCGATCTCCCGACCGGGAAAGGCTAAGATACGTCCTTCACCTCCACTTCTCCGCCTCGCACAACGTTGCCGAGTACGAAGCTCGCTACACGATCGCGTCTCGCAGCCACTCGGAATACGTCGGCTCATCGTGAAAGGTGACTCCCACTGGTCGTCAATCAAGTAATGAAAGACTGGTCCGTCTAAATGACACCATGGAGGCCTACGGCAAGAGGTCCGCAAACTTGAAGACAAGTTTGACGGGCTCGAACTCTCACACGTCTTGAGGCATAACAACGGCGTAGATGAGTTGGCACGCCGGGTCCAAGCGCGAAGCGCCCCAGCAGACGTCTTTGTCGAGCACCTTTATGAACCAACCATCACGGCAAAGACAACTTCCAATGAGCAAGCTGCGAACGAAGTCGCCATGGCCGACGCCGACGGCGGATGCCGCTCATCAAATTCTTAACCCAAGAATTACCGGAAGACCGGGATGAAGCGAACGCGTCCGGCGTCGTTGCCAAGCATATGTCATGGTTGACTCCGACTTATACAAGAGAAGCCCCTCCGGAATCCTAATGAGATGCATCACACCCGAGGAAGGGAGACAAACTACTTCAAGACATCCACTCGGGCATATGCGGAAGCCACGCGGCAAGCACGCACTCCGGTCGGCAAAGCTTATAGGCAAGGCTTCTTTTGGCTTACCGCGGTCTCCGACGCGGACAAAGTCGTATGAACTGCGAAGGCTGCCAATTTTTCGCCCGACAGAGCCATGTCCCGGCCAGAGCTTCAAACAATCCCACTTTCCCGGCCGTTCGCGGTATGGGGCCCGACATGGTTGACCCTTCAAGAAAGCTCCGGAGGATTCACACACCTCTTCGTCGCAATCGACAAGTTCTCCAAGTGGATTGAAGCCAAGCCGGTCGCCACAATTACTGCCGACAAGGCACGGGACTTTTCCTCAACATCGTGCACCGCTTCGCGTCCCAAATGTAATCATAACCGACAACGGACTCAATTCACGGAGGCATCTTCAAGGAATTCTGCGAGGACTTCGGAATCAAGATCTGCTACGCACGCCTGCCCATCCCAAAAGCAATGGACAAGTCGAACGAGCCAACGGCATGGTCCTCCAAGGCATCAAGGCCCGCGCTTCGATCGCCTAAACCCTTACGCGGCAAGTGGGTCCAAGAGCTTCCCTCGGTCTTATGGTCTCTGCGGACCACACCCGGTCGGGCTACCGGCCAAACTCCCTTCTTCTTGGTCTACTGCGCAGGCCATGTTGCCAAACGAGATGGAGTACGAATCCTCCGAGTCCGCAGCTTCAACGATGAACGCTACGACCCCGACCGAGTGGATGACCTCACCCGATTGGAAGAGGCCCGCGAGGCAGCCCTCATCCAGTCGGCCAAATATCTTCAAGGGCTCAGGCGATACCACAGTCGCAACGTTCGGGCACGAGCTTTCATCGTGGGCGACCTAGTTCTACGCAAGATCCAAACCACCAAAGACCGTCACAAGTTATCCCCTTATGGGAAGGACCGTACATAATCGCTGAGGTGACTCGGCCCGGTGCATACGGGCTGAAGCGTGAAGACGGGTCTATGGTGGAGAACTCCTGGAACATCGAGCATCTTCGACGATTTTACGCTTAATTTGACTAAAGTTTCATGTTTTCCTTGACTACCAACCTCAAGCAAGATGACTTCTTGAGTTAGCAGTCGGGGGCTGCACATATGTCAATAAAGCTTAAGTTTTCCTCATCAACTTCTGCGCATGATTTGGTTTATCATTGTTTAATGTTCTTCGATTCGAGTTCAGTGTCTAAGGACTGAGAGTTTTCTGATGACCTAATCGAGCCTAGGCTTGGTGACAGTCAGACGAAAATTACTTAAGAAATTTCACACAAAAACTCAGATCAAGGCATTAACATAAATAAACTAAATATATCACAAGTTCCACATCAGAGCATCACGATCACACGACATTTACAAGACAATGTTCGAAAGATAAATCAAATCCGAAATTGTTCACTACATCGACGGAGATCTTCTTTGCCGACTCCTGCGCCTCACTCGCATATCCAAGGCCTCGCTCATCTCGTGGTCCCGTCGGCGAAGCCCTCCCGACCGAGTGGATATCCACTGGGGTAAGGGACTTGGTCTCGTGCAAGAGCCGCACTGTGCCCCATGTTGGCGGCTTCAGTGATGTTGGCTAGATACGGTCGAGCCCTTCGCAGCTTGTCAAATACTTCAATTGGGTCCAGTGAGCTGGTCCCGACTCCATGGTGGAACAAAGATAGCAAGATTACGCAAGCGACGTTGGCGACCTCTTCCTGGATCTTTCCGGTTTGTTTGACCCGCTCAAGCGTGACGTCATATTGAGCTCGGGTCTTAACCTTGTAAGCCGCCAAAAGCATCCGATCATGCAAAGCACTCGGAAATAAAGCAAAGACAAGGAATGTTACTTCAAAGAGGCTTACCTTCAAACTCGGCCTCCGGTTCGGCTTTGTCGAGGCCGATCGCCTCCACCTGACTTGGAGCGAATGAACCTCCGACGAATTTTCTACAAGAAAAGAAGATCATCGAACTGTGGACAACATGAGAATCTTAAAGAAACTCGGAGAGACAAGCTTACTCCCGATTGATCCTCGGAGGTCGAGGTTCGCCTCCCGAAGCTCCGCGATCTCTCTCCTTAAAGCCGCCTCCTCGATGCGGCTTCCTCCGAGTGGTTTTCAGCTTTGCCGAACCTCCTCCAAGGAGCTCGGTGAGGAACCGGCTTCTCTAGCACCTTGACTTCGCCATGGAGCGGCGACTCCTTCGCGCGTGAAATCGAAGAGTGACCGACCGGAAAAGGATGATAACACAATAAAAGAAAAAGACTAAGGCTTACGTTGAGTAGCCGAGTCGCTTCGTTCAAGCTTTCGACAAGGGCATCCCTTTCTTCTCTCTTAGCTTGCCTGTCCAGGATGATGCCTTGCCTCTGACCTTCCGAGTCCTGCCACTCGATCTTGATTGGGGAACCTGTGTTTCGAAGACCGTAGCTCGGGATTTCCTCCACCGTGGCCGGCGGATAGGAAGAACAAATGAAGACATGAAAGATTCAAACTAAAGGAACAAAGAGAAGATTCTGATACAAGACTCACCGGCTTCAGTGGCTGCGCACTTGGGTGGAACAGCCCGGCTGGCCTCCTTCCTCTGGCTCTTCGCCGAGTGACCCTCAGTCGGGGCTGGCCGAGCCGTGGCCTGAGGTCTCCCGGCCGTCGACTGGCTTCCAGTCGGGACGTCCCGGCTGGCGGTCGGGGGCTCCTTCCTTGGGGGGCATCCTTCTTCGGAGGCGAAGGTTCTTTGCCCGAGCGCTCTCGCTCGGATGCGGGCTCCGAGGTTTCGCTCGCAGCTTCGGGCCTGGAGCAACGGCGGGGTCGGCCCCTCACCCTTCCCGCAGGATCTATGTCCTGGGCCTCCCGCGGTAATGAACATAGCCGGGTAAAGACAAAGAGAGCTTTCAAAAAAGTTCGGACTTCGGTCATGAAGCATACCAGACGACCGGCGGATCTTCGGCGCCGTCCTCGCGATCGCCTTGGAGGAGGAGTCTCGGCTGGAGGAGCCGGGAAGTCATCGTCCGAATCCTCAATAATGAGCCTCCTTTTGCTTGCCCGTTTGTTTGTGTCCTCACTCGGGGCCGCCCGCTTTCCAATTGGATTGCTTTGGATCTTAATCCCGCCAGCCGGCTTCTTGGCTGGGCGACGCGGCGCGTCATCGTGGGGCACCTTGTATGGCTTTGAAGTAACAGAAGCATTTTCCTGCGAGAGAAGTTCGCACAACACTAAGAAAGAAGATATCAAGATTGAAAGACATTATGAAGCAACCAATGACTTACCTGGAGGAGGAGGCCTGGTGGATGCCGAAGGAAAGAACCTAGCAGAATGAGGGCACGCTCAACTGCGATTCCACTCCGAGAAGATCTTGTACATCCGGATCTTCAGGATGTCGTAGCTGAGTGGATCTGGATCTTCCCGATTGGGGTCCTTCCCGCCTTCGTATTCAAAGGCTGGCCTTGACCTCTCCTTGATTGGAGCCGCCGGCACCTGGATGAAGTGCCGAGTGATCGCTCGTCGCGAAGACCCTTCGCTTCATTGCCGTGATCTTTGCAAGCGCTTGTTGGCCTCGTCCCAATCTTGGGCCACCGGAACGGTGCTCCAAGTAGTCCGGGACAGGGGAAGGCCGACGAAAGCGGGCAGCCGGGTTCGAGGTTGCTAATATAGAACCACCCGCATGCGATCCCTTATTGGAAGATTTTAAGGGAAGAGAGAAGTACTCCTTGCGGAGAGATCCGCGGAGTTGGAAACCTGCCCCGCCAACGATGCATGGGTGGTCTTTATTCGGATGTGGTTTAAGATAAAACATGCGGCGGAACAGGTTGGAAGTGGGGAAGGATGCCGAGGAATGCTTCGCATACATGAATGAAGAGGGCGATGTGAGGCATAGAGTTGGGGTTCGATGGTAGAGTTGGAGACCATAGTAATCTAAAAGCCCCTAAGAACTCGGAGGTGGGAAGGCTGAACCCGCAATAGAAGAAAGAGGTGAATACAACGAGCTCACCGGTGTTCGGGGTTGGGAAGTCCTCACCCACCGCCGGGCGCCACCCCACGATCTCCTTTGGGGGAAGCACGCCATGCTTCACCATCTCCTTGAGGGTAGATTCCCTCACATCCGATGTGGCCCATTGGTCAAACGGGATCCTCTTTTCCTCCGCCATGAGTGTGGTGTGGATGGGAAGTGGATCTGGTCGGAAAGGATGGCGATTTGAGCAAGAGATCTTGGAAGATTGGCTGCGGAAGCTGGTTGTGGCAAGAAGCAAGCTTTTGGATGGATGGATTTGGGAGCACGCGAGTCTAGGGTTCTTCGCAGGAAACTGGTGAACCGTGCTGCGAAAAGAGGAATCTTTTGGAAGACGAAGAGACGGGGACGACCTCGAGCCTTTATAAAAAGATATGAGGGTTGCGCTAGGTTTTCTTGTGATTGGGCCGAGCCCATGAGAGAATCTGCGGCCCAGTTAAGGTGTGGCCCGACGCGTGTCCTTAGGGACTTAAGCGGATGAGCTTAAGAAGATTTGCCTTGGCAATATGCGCGTGTCCGAATGCCCTATACCTTTGGAAATCCTTTCATACCGCGGTTTGCTTGACTTCATGAGAAGCTAGCACGATGTAACTTGGAAGGTGACCAACAGTTAAGCTTTTTATAGCTGCCTTGATGACAAGGGCTGTTTGGTTTTTTAGCATTTGACTAATTGATTAGATCAATGCTATTTTTCCACCTTGGTGAAGATCTTTATAGATTAAGACCAGTATTATAGCGAAAGCTATTTAATAACTTGGTCATATTTTTCATACGATTGAAAGAACTCATTTTCTCACGAGGGATGATTAAAATATTTGTTCCGGGATGACTCGGGCAGATCCACTCGGATAAGCATGAGCTTATCGAGTGTTTTTCACCCACGAGGGTTAATTGGGTTATTTGTTCTGAGATGACTCGGGCAAATTCACTCGGATAAGCATAAGCTTGTCGAGTAATGAGGTTGCTTTAGTTTGAGCTAAGCATCTACATGAGAACGATTTTTTATAGTTCTTGACTATATGCTTAGTCCGTTTTTGACTAACCACATAGTCGGGGCTACACCTAATTAGGTGTATCAGAGATGCACCTAGATATTTATTTTTGGGAATTTTTTAGATATTTTCCAGCCCTTCACAGTTTTTGGAGCCACTCGGGAAGATTCAGGCAGAGATGATGGAATCACTCGGCGCCAAAAGCACTCGGTCAAAGAGATTTTTGGCTATGTGCTGTTTTGGTTTGAGGTTGAGCTGTCTCATCGACTGAAAAGGACTCGGGGGCTACTGTGGAGATTATGGCAATAGGGTATTTACATGACAAGCTTATCCGACTGGAGGTAGGGATAGATTGCGTCTGCCATATCTGTAAACCAAACATGGCTTGGGTGTTACGATTGCCGATAGAGATAAGGCAATCGGCCTGTAGTCACGGTTTGGTAAGATTGAGGAAACCGACTTAGAGTAAGATAGGGGTTCCGATCTGTAAGCCCTCCTCCCAAGACTATATAAGGGGGGTAAGGGGCGTCCCTTGAGGGATATTCCAATAGGAGATCAGCTTTTAGCTTTCAGCCTTAGATCACGAGATCAATAAAGACACTCGGCGGATCGAATCCACCGAAACAGGAGTAGGGTATTACCTCACGAGAGGGCCTGAACCTGTCTAAATCTTCTTCTTCTTCTAACCCATTGTGCTTAGCGATCTCGACTGCGACTCCAGAAATTATATTGCCGAAACCAAGTTTCGACACCCCAAATTTTTTTGAACCAAATTTCACCAGAAACCGTCGCCGGCGAGCCCACCATGAATCCCCTGTCTCTGCCTCCACCTTGCTCATGCCGCTGGACCACTCCGATACAAATCCGGCCAAGCCAACACTTTAGTTAGTTTACTTACAACTCATAGATGCTCCCATGCATAACGTCTTGGCCGGGCTGTCACCAGAACATTGTCGCGGCGAGCTCCTTGCCGCCGCTGTGAACCTCGCCATTGCCAAGCTACCTCACCATATCTCCTACCAAACCAAGTTCAAAAACAGGTTCCCCATGTCGCATAGATGGAGGTAGAACCATTTTACTCCGAACATCAGACACCCACGCCGTTGTCCATCCCCACCCCGCCGGCAGCCCCACGGGAAAAAGAGAGCAGAAAGGAAGCAGAAGAACAGAACGAGAAGAGAGAGAAGCGAGGAAGAAAAGAGATTAGAAGAAAATAAAAAACAGGAAGAGGAGGCTGGCGCAGTGAGTTAATGACGTGTGGTGTGGAACAAGAGGTTGCTGGTTCGAACTCCAGTGTCAGGCAAAATTTTTTTATTTTATTAAAAGGAAAGAATAGAAAAGGAAAAATAAAATAAGAAGAAAGAGAGGGGAGAATAGAAAAGAAAAAAATAAAATAAGAGGAAAGAGAGGGAGAGAAAGAAAAAATAAAATAAGAGCAAAGAGAGGGAGAGAAAGTGAAGGCAACCCAGTGGTAGAGAAGAAAGGGTAGGAAAAGAAGTTCGAAGTTTAATACTAGGGTGAAGGCAGTCCAGTGGTAGAGAAAAAGGGTAGGAAAAAACGCTCTCGAGTTAAAATCGGCCTTAGGCCATATTTTTCTTATTTTTTCTATTTTATTTTTAGAGATAGAAAAGGCATAGGAAAAATTCTAGATGAATAGGTTGATCTCTTTGGTCCCAGGCCATATTTTTCTTATTTTTTCTATTTTATTTTTAGAGATAGAAAAGGCATAGAAAAATTCTAGATGAATAGGTTGATCTCTTTGGTCCCTTCAAAATATTATTTTTAAATTCTTGTATACTTTTAAACTTATTTAACTAATATTTTAATCTTTTAAAAATATTTGTTTTAAAATTTTTATATATTTGTATTTTTAAACCTAAAACCATTCTTTTAAACTTTTTAAATTCAAATTTTTCCTAGTTTCTTTCAAATTTATCTATATTCTTTTCGAAATACTCTTAACTTCAAATTCTTTATAAACCATTTTATTCTAAGTCAAACCCAAATTTTAAAAACTTTAGGATTTAACAAATAACTTTAGGAAAATAGTTTGACCCTTTTGACTCCTCTTAAAATCTATAATTTTTTTCATTTCATATATGAAATATTGTTATATAAAAGAAGAACTACTTATCGTATACTTAGTGCTAGAGGAATAAATGAGAAGAGAGTCTCATACCATATCCCTTGTCTTCATTTTTTAAATTATACAATCCCTCTTCGACTACTATATACCAGGAGGGGTTAAATAATATGTTATCAGCACGACGTTCTATCAGAGATCAAGAAAGAAGAATGGTAAGAACTTGCTGTAGGGAGTATCACCTCGAGGTAGCACTTGGACCAGAGTTGAAGTCAAGCTGAAGTCGGATTGCGAGTCCTCGGGACGTGGTTGGGAGCCCGACCTCCCCTCGGGGTCGACCGTCCCGACCTCCCCTGGGTCCGACCTCGACACTCCTTTCTCGACCTCGATTTCTCGATCCGACCTCTGACCTCATCAGGACAAGACTTGGTTTGCAAGGATAGTTGAAGGAGGCAAGGAGGGGACAACCCGACAAGGAATGACATCACCCGACAGCATAGTACAGGTGGTACCTGTACTGTGGATGGATCCCAGGCAGGATAAGACACAAGACACCCACAGCGTGCAAGACCTGGAGAGCATCCAGATACCTTTTCAGATGTTGTTTGTACTTACTTTTTAGATCTTTAGTATTAACTTTATTGGCCCCCAAGTCCCTTGTAACTGCCCCCTTGGATATTAAAAGAGAGGGCAGGACGGGCCAAGAGAGGGATCACACACAGACTGAAATCGCTCAGATCATAGCTTGTTCTTGGCCAGCTTGCTCTAAGCCCCAAGAACTCACACTTGTAATCCTAGTTCATAATCCACTCTAACAAAGAACACTAGATGTAGGCCTATTATCCTTCGGGAGGACTGAACCAGTATAAATCTCGTGTCTCTTGTTTTTTTGTCTCATCTTAGTGACTCGAGTCGACCATCAGATCCAAAGAGAAAGCACCTTCCTGACCACTCTCACTTACCTCCTTGGGCACCCCTCTTTGAGGATTGCCGACCCACCCGTCGACAGTTGGCGCGCTAGGTAGGGGAGTGTTTCTTCTTCGTTCTTGCTGACCTGATGGTTGTCGTCTTCTCCACCGACTTCACAGCACCCGTCGGGGGTGACGTTCATCTTCGGGACCCTGGTCTTTCACCCTGATGACTTTAGCCGCCTCACCCTCTCCCAGGTGGCTTTGTGTAAGCTGGAGCGTGTGACCGCACGACAACGCGAGGTGGGGAGGCTGAGGCACGCGGCTTCACGACTGACGGCCTCGAGCCCTGCGGATCGCCCGACTGCGTAGGCTTGGTGGCCAAAGCCCCTGACTGCCTGCCCGGAGTTTTTGAGGGCGGACTCAGCTTGGATTCGGGTCGAGTGCCCTAGGACACCGCTCCTCGCGTACGGCTTCCCCGCCACGGGGGATCCCATCATCCACTCCGTTCGTCGCCAGGCAGACTCCCACACTCCCCGGGGCGGTGAGCTCTCAAAAGATCGCCCGCCGAGCTTCTCCTCCTCGCTCGACACCGGCAAAATGGCTGTGCGGACCAGTCTTCACTCCGGGCAACCACTGGCTGGCGAACTTCGTCATGATGGTGGGTACGGTTTCCAAAGATGAGGTCACAGGCTCCCAGGAGTCTAATGCCCATCGAAATGCCCGTCGTCACCGCAATGCGTGATGGGTTGCGTGGCGCAAGCAGGCCCAGCGCCCTTGCATCCAACCGCGGAGCCTGGAGTCCGACTTCACCATGGAGTTCGAGGGGCAACAGGTCTTCCGGACACCGGAAGCCAGCCTGGTGGCCATTGAGCAAGCGCTTAATGGCCTTCCCGACTCTCTGGAGGTGCGGAAGGCAAAGGTCATGACCTAGGTGACCGCCGCTCAACTCAACGTCCCGGGCCCGTCCGAGCGCCCCACGGGGAGCGCATGACGTTCAAGATCTCGGTAGCAGCAGAGTGCTAGCCACTCCATCTCTCCGTGCCCCTCCAAGGGCAGAGCCACGAGGGACAGGGCCGTCCCCGGTGGTTCGGGTGGCCGCCCTAGGAACGCCCATACGGCAGAGCACCAGGATAACTCTTACACTGGGGACATGCGTGAGATCATCATGCAGAAGACCGATGTTGTGGACCCCCATTTTTGGAACGGAAATCTTTCGTGTTCATAGTACCTTTTCCCTGGATCGAGTAGTTGGGTACCCATGAAATACAATACTGAATAATCAGGTGCAAATGCACGAATAGTCTTACACCAAAATTATTACAATAATAGGCCCAAAGGCAATGTCCAACACATAGGACCTCATGGTCCAGATACAACCCAAAAGTAGAAATTAGATAAGGCAGCGGAATAAAGGCAGCGGCTTGTCGATTGCCATAGGCAACGACCGGAGACTAAGACCTAGCAAGCGCTATCAGCTTCTTCGCCCTCCTGGTAGTAGGCATATGGATCCTCCAAGTCTTCATTTCAACCGTCTGAAGGTTTGTGCGTATAGCAAGGGTGAGTACCAACCGTACTCAGCAAGCCAACACGGAAGTATATGATAGGGTCATTCAAAGAATGGCTGGTGTTCTTTTGCATAAAGCCAATTTTCACAACTCTTTTCACAAGCCTAACAACTAGCCAAGTTTTAGTTCTATAGTTCATTAAATCGGCGACGGTTCGTCTACCATCCATCGTGATTCCAAGGATGGCTTCCGTCTCCGGTTCGTCATGGTTTTCTGGGAGTCCACCCCTTCTCGTATCTCGAGAAGTTGATCCACCAAAGTGAATAAGAATCATCATGCAAACCCATCCCATCATTTTAAAGTTTAAAGTCTAGCCAAGCGAAAGTCTTGTCACGATGCTCAATATCCGCGAGCACGGCTATTCGAATAGATTGATTCATTCACACCGCAGGTGGATATACACTTTACCCGTACTCCGCGACGCCCAACAAATGAGCCTACGTCCCAACACATGAGACGGTCATGGCAAAGCCTTTCGATAACCTCACTTCGACGCATCCCTCTCCATGAACTTAAGCCCTCATGCACTCTAGCCGTCATTTTCTAGCAGTGAGAGGAGTTCGGCGCACCGGGGTAAGGGAGACTTCATTCATCAAGTTATAATAAATTCCAATTTCCCATCATCCCTTTCAAATCTCATCTCATACATAAGAACCACTATGCAAGGGTACCACCTCCGCTCGGCTATCTACTTCGCTAGGTCTATACCCATTCGAGAAGTACGGTTGTACCGGCTCGTTTCCGGCTATCTCATGGCTCGGTCCTTAATTGACCGGGTCGGCACTTGCCTTTTCCGGAATCCACCCAAATCATCCATACCGCCCGATCTAAAACATCTCGTTTAGTACTTTCAATTTTCATCAAAACTCATTTCATCATTCTCATGGCAATGTGGCGCTCATGTCTCCACATGCCGTATCTCATCTACCTTCCCCAAGGTAGTTGCCCAAGCATAAAGCTCTTTATAAAAACACGAGTATGCATGAACCTACTAATAGCATGGCTAAGCATTTTGCCGAAGTTATCCTTCGGTTGTATGTATCACATCGGAGGGTTATAAGGAATAATTCAAAAGATAATCAATAACAAGGTATGTCATAACAAGTATAGGTAATTCTCTATGTATAGCATGTTAGTGATATGCCCTAGAGGCAACATGGAGATGTTGGATATTACGTCAATGTTTATGTATTAATGAATAAAGTGTTATTCAGTTCCATGAAATAGACATCTTGTATTGATCAATAAGTACGTGACTTATTTATGAGACTCTTTATGTATGAATCTATTTCTAAACGATCCTCGATCATATGTCATATTGTTGGAACAAATATGATTCTAAGATCGGCATGTTTATTGATTGATGATCATGTCTCATAGATCATGGGTATGGAGATACCAAATCAATAAACATGGACATATGTGTTGGAGAACACATTGTTGGATAGACCCACCATGAGACACTACAGAATTAATGTGCCATTAGTTGGTCTTAGGTAGTGTTGGTACAAAGTCCTTAGACTCCGAGATCACCATGGATTCCAACATGTGTAGTAGCCTACTTTGGGACTACCAAACGCTATTCCGTAATCGGGTAGTTATAAAGGTAGTTTTCGGGTTTGCTATGAAACATGGAGTGGGATGTGAGTGATCAAGATGGAATTTGCCCCTCCTTTGGAGAGATATCTCTGGGCCCTCGAGGTAATGGATTATGGAAATGCATGGCCATGCTAAGTTGATTGAGGAGTCAATCAACGACGGATAATCCAATACGGTTCGAGTGAATGGTTAAGCTATTGAAGGGATGGCACACATCTTGCCTATAGCTTAACCGGTATCGTGAGGCAAAGGGATTTGTGTACACATTACGGGTTCGAGCCGATATTATATTCTTGTATACTATGGTGTCAATATGTGCCGCTAGGCGCCGCGTGATGTGTCGGCCGAGTTGGACTCGAGCCGACGATCGGCTAAGTTAGACTATAGCCGAAACCGAGTATACCTGAACCTACTGGGTCACACGCTTAAGGGGATAGAATAGATATTCGAGTTGGACTCGGATACGGCTCGATCGGATAGGGATCCGATCGGATAGAGTCCTATGGGCTTACGACGTGTGGGCGGCCAACTCTATGAGATACGGATGAGATCCGATTCAAAATAGAGTCCTAATCGGCCACTAGTCCCAGTCGGCCAACTCTATATAAAGGAGGGAGGGTGGAGAGCTGCGGGACGTCAATTGCATTGTGTGCAACAGTCGCCGAGATCAATCTCCACGGAAATCCTCCCCACTTTCGAGCCAAACCCTAGCCTTGCATCGCGTGCTAGCACACGTGTGTTCGGCGTTCGTCCCCGGACGTGTGGATACCGGAGGCGCTGCTACGTTGCACGCTGTTCATCGGCCGGTGAATCGGCGCGGTCGAGCGCATCGGAGCGAGGCGCGAGAACACGCGGACGACTCGGATCGGCTACGGCATTCGCGAATCGGCTGATTGGTGAATCGGTGTCCCCGGAATCGGTGTCATCGGCTACACGTTCGGATCGGATTGCCCCGATTGGCTATTCCGCGCACTCTACTCCAATCGGTAACGATCTATCGGCCCTTACTTGCAAGTGTTCCGGTTTGCGTGGTTAAAAGTTTTTGTTTTCGGCTAGCGTAGCCACCGCGTAACCCTTCAAGGGGTATCGAGCTAATCTTGCTTAGTTCGGGTTTTAGATTGGATCTGGAACAAGTTTTGCGCACGGGTTGATTAGATCAATCGGTTTTACGGGATTTGTTGAGGAGAGTTGATGGTAATTGCGTTCCTTGATAGTGTATCGGAACGGCGTAATGTGATTACGTCGAAGCAATTTCCATATAACTCGGTTTGAGTCGGCTTCGAGATAGCGTTCCTTGATAGTGTATCGGAACGGTATAATGTGATTATGCCGAAGCTATCTCGTAGTCCGATCTTGTTAGCTGCCTCGTGCCTACGCAAACCATCTCCCTTGATAGTGTATCGGGACGGCATAATATGATTATGCCGACATGGTTTCCGTAAGCGATTTCATAGATTGGATCTATCGTGTGGTGTTCGGGCGCGCCGAAGCCCGCGAGGGCGGCTTCCCCTCGACCCCCGCCCGCTAACCGGCTAGCGGGACCGCCGTGTGCGTGCCCCCTATAGGTTGTCTCGATGTCGTAGCTCGCGATAAGTAGAAAATGTTTCTATGCCTAACTTGTTTTTGCAGAGAATGCTTTGAGATGGTATGGCCCTATTGTATGTATGAGATGTATGAGATGCATGTGATGCATGTAATATTCTTTCATATGTGCAATCCCTGTAATATTCTTTCATACGTGCAATGCTTGTAATATTCTTTCACGACCTGCGAGTCGATGTAATCTTCAATTAGAGCTTCTATAGTAGTAGCTTAGTTTGAAGAAATCAAGCATTCGGCACTCGAAAGAACGGTGATGAAGATGGAGATCCTGTACACCGGCATGGAGATGGAGATCACCATGTGAAGGGGGCCATACTATTTCACTATATGCTATTCTTCTTGCTTTCGATGTGATATGTTTGTTTGATAGGATAGCATCCCTCGCAAAATTAAGTAGTAATGATGCCCTTCCAAATGTTGCACCGTCCACCGTTATGCTCGTCAATGGTGGGTCCGCAAAGCAGAGTGCCATTCTCTATCATAACACGAGGGGGTATATGTCGACATATACATGCAGGAGCATTTGGTTTACTTAACAAGGCTATCAAAACAGTTTTGGGCCTTGGGGCATAGGTTGGGGCCGGGGCATGGAGATGCCACACCAACAACAAGAGTCACATAGAGATGTGATTAGCAAGGAGTTGCTTACCGATGTTACTAATTTTCTAGCACCGATGCCAAAGCTCACTAGAAAATTAACTAACATGTGGATCTTGACCCAATACGTAACCTAGAGGGAAGGTGGAAAATACGTAATGGGAGTCTAATGTTAAATTGTTTAACAATAGACATAGCATAAACATTGTGCTAAACTTTGCTTTTTCGGTTGTAGAATAAATGGCGGCTAATACTACACCCGGACCTTTAATTTGCGATCTATTCTCGAAAAGGAAAAATTAAATGGAACAAACTTTATGGATTGGTATCGCAACTTGAGAATTGTTCTCAAGCAAGAGCGTAAGGAGTACGTTCTTGAAGTACCTTATCCCGAGGATTTGCCAAATAATGCCACCGCAACCGCATGAAGGGCTTATGAGAAGCACACTAATGATGCCCTAGATATAAGTGTCTCATGCTTGCTACAATGTCCCCGAGCTTCGAAGCAATATGAGAGCAACGATGCTCACACTATTATTCGGGGACTGCGTGGCATGTTTGAGAACCAAGCTCGGGCCGAGAGGTTCAACACCTCAAAGTCCTTGTTTGCGTGCGAGCTTGTTGAGGGAATCCCGTCGTCCGCATGTGATAACGATGTGATTCTCCGCTCTCCCTCCGAGCTTTGAGCCATTCATATTGAATTATCACATGAACAATATGGATAGGACCTTGCCCGAATTGCATGGGATGCTAAAGACAATGAGGAGAGTATCCGAAAAACGGTCATCATGTGATGATGATGCGAAGGCTAAGCGCAAACCACTGTCAAGAAACTTTGCACCAAGAGGAAGTTAACTCCCGATGAGATCGCGAGTGCCTCTAATGCAAAGAAGGGCAAGAAGGGTCGGCGGCATCGATGCCGTTTGCTTCTACCGCAAGGAGATAGGCCATTGGAAGAGGAACGCAAGAAGTACATGGAGGATCTCAAAAAGAAGCAAAGTACGACTTACGCCGGTATTAATGTTATAGACATTAATCTTGCTACTTCACCTACGACTCTTGGGTATTTGATACCGGATCGTAGCTCATATTTGCAAATCGTTGCGGGAATGAGAAGAAGTAGAGGATTGAGAAGGGGCGAGGTGAACTCGCGCGTCGGCAATGGAGCAAGCGTTGCTACGCTTGCCGTCGCACGAAGACCACTTCATCTACCTTCGGGATTAGTTTTGGAATTAAATAATTGTTATTGTGTTCCAACACTATGTCAAAACGTTATTTCCGCTTCATGTTTGCAAGCGGAAGGATATGATTTTAGATCAATGAACAATGGTTGTTCAATATATCTCGAGATATGTTCTATTTTCGTGCTCCATTGGTGAATGGATTATACGTTTTGAATCTTGAAGCGTGTCCCATCTATAACATTAATACGTAAAGGCAACTCTCTAATGATATAAACTCCACGTTTATCCGGCATTGTCGCTTAGGCCATATAAATAAGAAACGCATGGAGAAGCTCCATAAGGATGGATTGCTTCACTCTTTTGATTTTGAATCATTTGAGACATGTGAGTCTTGTTTACTTGGTAAGATGACAAAGGCACCTTTCACGGGACACAGAAAGAGCAAGTGACTTGTTGGCACTCGTACATACCGATGTATGTGGACCAATGAGCTCAACGGCCGAGGTGGTTATCGATACTTCATTACCTTTACCGATGACTTTAGTAGATATGGTTATATCTACTTAATGAGGCATAAGTCCGAATCCTTTGAAAAGTTCAAAGAATTCCGAATGAAGTACTAATCATTTAGGGAAAGCAATCAAGTTTCTACGATCGATCGTGGAGGGGAATACTTGAGCCAAGAGTTTGGTAATCATCTCGAAAGATTGTGGAATTGTTCCACGCTTGACTCCGCCAAGAACTCCACAATGGAACGGAGTGTCCGAACGGAGAAATCGCACCTTGTTGGACATGGTGCGGTCGATGATGAGCCAAAGTGATCTTCCGTTATCTTTCGGGGATATGCTCTTGAAACAACGCGCTCACACTAAATAGAGTTCCATCTAAGTCGGTTGAAAAGACACCATATGAGATATGGACAGGGCAACCCCTAGTTTGTCTTTTCTCAAAATTTGGGGATGTGAGGCTTATGTAAAACGCTTTACGGTCGACAAGCTCACACCCAAATCGACAAGTGCTTCTTTGTGGGATATCCTAAGGAAACTAAAGGATATTACTTTTATAATCGGGAACAAGGCAAAGTGTTTGTCGCCCGATATGGTGTCTTCTTGGAGAAAGAGTTTCTTTCAAGAAGGGTTAGTGGGAGCAGGGTGCATCTTGAAGAAGTTCAAGAAACACCGAAAAATGTTTCACGACCACGTAACCACAACAGAGGTGCAAAGTGTTGTGCCACCGGTTGTAGATACACCAGCCCCACGAAGGTCGAAAGATCACGTCGTGCACCCGAGTACACAAGTGCGGAACAACGTGATATTTTGTTGTTGGACAACGATGAACCTAAGAACTATGAGGAAGCGATGGTGGGACCCGATTCCAACAAGTGGCTTGGAGCCATGAAATCCGAAATAGAATACATGTATGACAATCAAGTTTGGAACTTGGTTGATTCACTCGATGGTGTCAAAACCATTGAGTGTAAATGGGTTTGTAAGAAAAGGCCGATATGGATGGAAATGTTCACATCTATAAGGCGCGATTGGTGGCGAAAGGTTTTAAACAGATTCAAGGAGTTGATTATGATGAAACCTTCTCGCCCGTCGCAATGCTTAAATCTATTCGGATTATCCTAGCGATTGCTGCATATTTCGATTATGAGATATGGCGATGGATGTCAAAACGGCTTTCCTGAATGGAAACCTAAGCGAGGATGCATACATGATACAACCTCGTGGTTTTGTCGATCCAGAATCGTCGGAAAGATATGCAAGCTACGAAATCCATTTATGGATTGAAGCAAGCATCTCGGAGTTGGAATATTCGTTTTGATGAAGTAATCAAAGGGTTTGGTTTCATCAAAAATGAAGAAGAGGCCTACGTTTACAAAAAGGTCAGTGGGAGCGCAATTGTATTTCTAATCCTATATGTGGATGACATATTGTTGATTGGAAATGATATCCCTATGCTAGAATCCGTCAAGTCTTCATTGAAAAATAGTTTTTCCATGAAAGACTTAGGGAGGCAACATACATATTGGGCATTCGGATCTATAGAGATAGATCCAAGAGGCTAATTGGATTAAGCCAAAGTACATACATTGACAAGGTGTTGAAAAGGTTCAACATGCATGATTCCAAGAAAGGTTTCTTGCCTATGTCACATGGCATTAATCTTAGAAAGAATCGGTGTCCTCGGACACATGATGAGCGGAATAAGATGGGTATGGTTCCATATGCTTCGGCAATTGGATCCATCATGTATGCCATGCTTTGTACATGCCTGCATGTCTCGTACGCTTTGAGTGCTACGAGCAGATACCGCCGATCCGAGTGAAGGTCACTGGATCGTAAAAGAATATCCTTAAGTACTTGAGAAGAACTAAGGATATGTTCCTAGTCTATGGAGGTGAAGAAGAGCTCGTTGTAAGTGGTTACACCGATGCTAGCTTCCAAACGGACAAGGATGATTATAGATCGCAATGGGTTCGTGTTCCGCCGAACGGAGGCGCGATCGGTGGAAGAGTTCCAAGCGGGATACCGTTGCTGATTCTACAACGGAGGCCGAGTACATTGCTGCTTGAAGCCGCAAAGGAGGCCGTTTGGATCAAGAAATTCGTTTGAGCTTGGTGTGATGACTAGTACGACGGTCCAATGTCTCTCTATTGTGATAATAGTGGAGCCATTGCGCAAGCCAAGGAGCCGAGGTCACATCGAAGTCCAAACACATACTTCGGCGATATCATCTCATCCGCGAGATAGTGGACAGAGGTGATGTCAAGATATGCAAAGTGCACACGGATCTCAACATAGCCGATCCGCCGACAAAACCTCTCCCTCGCCGAAGCATGAGGCGCACACAAGAGCAATGGGTATTAGATACTTACATGATTGACTCTAGTGCAAGTGGGAGATTGTTAGTGATATGCCCTAGATGCAACATGGAGATGTTGGATATCACGTCAATGTTTATGTATAAATGAATAAAGTGTTATTCAGTTCCATGAAATAGACATCTTGTATTGATCAATAAGTACGTGACTTATTTATGAGACTCTTTATGTATGAATCTATTTCTAAACGATCCTCGATCATATGTCATATTGTTGGAACAAATATGATTCTAAGATCGGCATGTTTATTGATTGATGATCATGTCTCATAGATCATGGGTATGGAGATACCAAATCAATAAACATGGACATATGTGTTGGAGAACACATTGTTGGATAGACCCACCATGAGACACTACAGAATTAATGTGCCATTAGTTGGTCTTAGGTAGTGTTGGTACAAAGTCCTTAGACTTGAGATCACCATGGATTCCAACATGTGTAGTAGCCTACTTTGGGACTACCAAACGCTATTCCGTAACTGGGTAGTTATAAAGGTAGTTTTCGGGTTTGCTATGAAACATGGAGTGGGATGTGAGTGATCAAGATGGAATTTGCCCCTCCTTTGGAGAGATATCTCCGGGCCCCTCGAGGTAATGGATTATGGAAATGCATGGCCATGCTAAGTTGATTGAGGAGTCAATCAACGCGGATAATCCAATACGGTTCGAGTGAATGGTTAAGCTATTGAAGGGATGGCACACATCTTGCCTATAGCTTAACCGGTATCGTAAGGCAAAGGGATTTGTGTACACATTACAGGTTCAGAGCCGATATTATATTCTTGTATACTATGGTGTCAATATGTGCTGCTAGGCGTCGCTGTTGACAGGTCGGCCGAGTTGGACTCGAGTCGACGATCGGCTAAGTTAGACTATAGCCGAAACCGAGTATACCTGAACCTACGGTGGTCGCACGCTTAAGGGGATAGAATAGATATTCGAGTTGGACTCGGATACGGCTCGATTGGATAGGGATCCGATCGGATAGAGTCCTATGGGCTTACGACGTGTGGGCGACCAACTCTATGAGATACGGATGAGATCCGATTCAAAATAGAGTCCTAATCGGCCACTAGTCCCATCGGCCAACTCTATATAAAGGAAGGAGGGGTGGAGAGCTGCGGGACGTCAATTGCATCGCGTGCAACGAAGTCGCCGAGATCAATCTCCACGAAAACCCTCCCCACTTTCGAGCCAAACCCTAGCCTTGCATCGCGTGCTAGCACACGTGTGTTCGACGTTCGTCCCCGGACGTGTGGATACCGGTAGAGGCGCTGCTACGTTGCATGCTGTTCATCGGCTGTGGGTGAATCGGCTGCGGTCGAGCGCATCGGAGCGAGGCACGAGAACACAGTCGGACGACTCGGATCGGCTACGGCATCTGCGAATCGACTGATTGGTGAATCGGCTGTCCCCAGGAATCGTCATCGGCTACACTGTTCCGGATCGGATTGCCCTGATTGGCTATTCCGCTGCACTCTACTCCAATCGGTAACGATCTATCGGCCCTTACTTGCAAGTGTTCTTGGTTTGCGCGGTTAAAAGTTTTTGTTTTCGGCTAGCGTAGTCACCGCGTAACCCTTCAGCATGCATGTTTAAAGTTTAAAGTAATATCATTTCGCAATTGGCATCGATATGTCCAAAGAGTGTGATGACTTGCCTTGCTCGCACGCTTGTTGCGCGGGGTCTTCAACGGAGTCGATGCCTGCTTCTTCAGGTGATATCCGTACGTACGAAAGATCAATTGAATTCAATTAGAATTCAATAAAATACCGAGAGATCGAAAAGAACCATACAAACCACGAAAACGACTCCAAATGTTTGGCCTAGAATTCTACTCGAGTTCGGGCGAGTATTGCTAGGGAAAAATCCGAGTTTTGGAATCGAGTCAATGCCCTAGGGTTTTCGCAAAAACGACGATCGTAATTATTTGAGAAAATAGATTTGGAAATATCAACGGAGGGGTTTGTATTCGAGGTTTTGAAGGTTCGAGCACAAAAGTGAAACATATTTATATGGCGAGAAAGAATTAAATGAAATCCGGATTTAAAAACGACACGAAACGAAATCTCGGAAAAGTCCGATTCGAGTTTCAAATTTTGCTCCGAGAAAATATACAGGAAAATAATTTATTTTTGCCCAAAATTCACTCAAATCCTTTCAAAATATTTTTCCAATTTTTCCATAATTTTTCCTATTTTTCTCTATTTTTTTTTTTTTCTTTTCACTCTTTTCTTTTTCTTTTCTTTTTTCCTCTGCACTTTCTTGTTCATTGCCCGCCGGCGTTCGGCCGGGCGCACTCTCTCCGCTCTCTGTTACGGCCGGTGGCCGCGCAAACGCGAGGGGCGGCGGCTCGGGGCTTACGGCGGCGAGGATGGCAAGGAGGGGGTGGCGGAGCTCCGGCTCACGGCGGCTGCGCGGCAACGGCGGCGGCTTGCGGCGGTGGCGGCGCTTGGTTTTGCGGCGACGGCGCTCGGGAGAGAAGAGGGGGCTAGAGGCGGTGGCGGTGTGGGGAAACGAGAGGGAAGGGGAGCTTTAAATAGGCGCGGCCGAGCGAACGGGATAGGGGGCCGGCGCGGCTTTGCACACGCGGCGTTGCCGGGGTGGGGCCGGGCACGGCGCGAGTGCACGGACGACGTGCGGCGACGTGGGCGATGTGGCATGACGCACGGGCGGGTACGGGCGGCAACGCGTGGCGCGGCGAGGCGCAGGGTCGGGCACGGCGGCTACGCGGCGGGCGGGCGGGTCCGCGCGGCGAGGGCGACACGCAGCGGGAGTGCGGGGCGGGGCGGGTACGGCGGCGCGTGTGGCGGCGAGGCGCGGGCGCGGGCGGACGGGCCGGCGCGGCGCGCGCGCGCGTGCGCGCGCGTGGCGGACGCGGTGCGGGCGCGGTACGGCCGAGCGACGCATGGCGGGCGCGCGGCGGGGCTTGGTACGACGTCGAGCACTTGTGACCTAATGAACAGTGTACTTTCCGATTTTTCCCGAATTAAAATCCTATTTTCCCCATTTCTCTTTCTTTCCACTCTAAAAATTCAAAAATAATTCTAATATTCCTAGAAAAATTTTTAGAATTATATTTTCAACTTTTCCCCCACTTTTTATTATTCCAAATATATTTTTCATATTTATTTTATTTCTTCTTTTAAATTCAAGAAATTAGGTTTTTTGATTAAAATAAATTTCTAATTTCATATTTCCCCTTCAAAAATATTTTTATCATCCAATTCCAAATATTTATTGTCTTCCCTCCACCAATTAGGGTTTAAACCAAAATGTATCCTTTTAAAATACCCTTTTGCCATCCACCAAATTTTATATATGCCTTTTCAAAATTTTATATTTTGAAATCTTTTTCGTGAGCTGGGATTTCAAAGCTTAGGATTTAATCCAACTTTACATCAAAGTAATTCCAGAAGAAACTCTTATGCACTGAACTGGCAAATAAGATCGAAAAACACGATAAGAAGGAATGACTCCAAAAGGTTTTTGTGAGTTCCGATTTTTACGTTCCGATTTTAATTTCTTCGATTTTCGGGATGTTACAAACCTACCCCCTAACAATAAATCTCGTCCTCGAGATTTCTTACCGGTTTTGAGTAGGTGTGGGTATTCGCCTTTAGAAAATCCTCGCTTTCCCAGTGGCCTCTTCTTCGGTGTGATTGCTCCATTGCACTTTGTACATGCGCCATGACTTGGTTCGTGTCCTCTTTTCTGCCTCGTCCAGTATCTTTATTGGATGTTCCGGATATGTGAGATCACTGTTGATATGGATGGTTTTCAAAGGAGCTTGCTCTTCTGGCACTCGCAGGCATTTCTTCAACTGTGACACATGGAACACTGGGTGGACATCGGAGATGTTCTCGGGTAACTCTAGCTAATAGGCCACTTCACCTCTTTTAGCGCTTATCAGGAATGGGCTCACGTATCTTGGCGCAAGTTTCCCTTTGACCTTGAACCTTTGAGTCCCTCGTAGTGGTGAGACCTTTAGGTACACATAGTCACCTACATTGAACTCTAAGTCCCTTTGACGAGTATCCGCGTAGCTCTTCTGTCGAGATTGGGCCGCTTTCAATCGGTCCCGGATTAGACGGACCTTCTCCTTGGCCTCTTTGATTATGTCAGGTCCAAACACGGCTCGTTCACTGATTTCTGACCACATCAATGGGGTTCGGCATCGCCGACCAAATAAGGCTTCATTTGGTGACATCTTTAGACTTGCTTGATAGCTGTTGTTGTAGGAGAATTCGGCGTACGGTAAACATTTTTCCCAATCCTTGGTAAAATCTAACGCACAGGCTCTCAACATATCCTCAAGAACTTGATTTGTCCTTTCGGTCTGCCCATCGGTCTGTGGGTGGTAAGCGATACTGAAGGCAAGGTGACTTCCGAGTTCCTCATGAACTTTGCTCCAGAAATGGGACGTGAATTGGGTACCGAGATCCGATATAATTCTTTTTGGTACACCGTGAAGACACACAATCCTACTCATGTATAGCTCTGCTAGCTTGGTGCTATTGTAGTTAGTCTTTACGGGGATAAATCTGGCGGTCTTGGTGAGCCGATCTACTATTACCCAAATGGAATCATATCCCGCTGCAGTTTTGGGTAGTCCAACGATGAAATCCATGCCTATCTCATCCCATTTCCACTCGGAAATTCTGAGTGGCTGCAGTAATCCTGCCGGTCATTGATGTTCGATTTTTACCCTTTGGCACACATCGCATACGGCTACGTATTCGGCTACGTCCCTCTTCATATTTGGCCACCAGTATTCCTCCTTCAAATCCTGGTACATCTTCGTGCTTCCCGGGTGTAACGAATAAGCTGATTCGTGCGCTTCTTTTAGGATCAATCCTCTCAAACCACCTTGTTCAGGCACACATATTCTTTTCTTATACCACAGGGTTCCCTTGTCATCTACCGAGAATTCCTTCGCGTGCCCAGCGGCCATGCGCTCTTTGATCGCTTGTGTTTCTTCATTACCCTTCTGAGCTTCTTCTATTTGAGTCCTGAAAAGAGGTTAGATTTCTAGTGAGTTCACTTCTCCGTGAGGAATCAGGTGTAGGTTGAGTCGAGCCATCTCTTCTTGAAGCTCATTGGCCATGCCTTCCAGTCTCATATGGTTGCATTGGGCTTTGCGGCTTAACGCTTCGGCCACTACATTCGCCTTGCCGGGGTGGTAATGGATTCCTAGATCGTAGTCCTTGATCAATTCCAACCACCGTCTCTGACGTAGATTGAGATCGGACTAAGTAAAGAAGTATTTCAGGCTCTTGTGATTAGTGTATACATCACAGTGATTCCCGATCAGATAGTGCCTCCAGATTTTTAATGCATGAACAACTGCCGCTAATTCCAAGTCATGTGTGGGGTAGTTTTCCTCGTGGGGTCGTAACTGTGTTGAGGCATCCATCTTGCATCAATACGCCTCCCAGTCCTTGTTGAGACGCATCACAGTATATCACGAAATCCTTACGGTTGTCAGGTAGGGTTAAGATTGGGGCGGTGGTTAACTTTTCTTTTAGTTGGTCAAAGGCCTCCTGACACTTCTTGTTCCATACGAATTTCTTCTCCTTCTTCAGAAGTTGAGTCATGCGTCGGGCTATTGTGGAAAACCTTTCGATGAACCTCCGGTAATATCCGGCCAATCCCAAGAAACTCCTAACCTCTCATTTCGACTTGGGTGCCTTCCATTCGTAATGCTTCGACCTTGGCAGGGTCTACCGCTACTCCTTCGGCTGAGACTACATGACCAAGAAAGGCGACTTCCTTAAGCCAGAACTCACATTTACTAAACTTCGCATACAACTGGTGGTCTCGTAGCTTCTCCAGTACCAGTCGTAGGTGCTCTGCATGTTCCTCATCGTCTTTGGAGTAGATAAGTATATTGTCGATAAACACCACCACGAATTTATCCAGATACTCCATGAATACTTTGTTCATTAGATTCATGAAATACGCCGAGGCATTGGTCAACCCAAAAGACATTACGGTGAACTCATACAAGCCATAACGTGTAGAGAATGCTGTTTTGGGAATATCTCCGGCTCTAATCTTTAGCTGATGGTATCCTGACCGAAGGTCAATCTTTGAGAACACTTGTGCACCCTTGAGTTGGTCAAATAAGTCATCGATTCGAGGTAGTGGGTACTTGTTTTTGATGGTCACTTCATTTAACGATCGGTAATCTACACACATTCTCATACTTCCATCCTTCTTTTTGACGAAGAGTACTGGGGCTCCATAGGGAGAAGAACTAGGGCGTACAAATCTTTTTTCCTGTAGTTCTCTGATTTGCTTCTTGAGTTCTTCTAGTTCGTTAGCCGGCATTCGGTAAGGTCTCTTGGATATGAGGGCAGTACCAGGCATTAGGTCGATGATAAATTCTATGTCACGATCAGGGGGCATTCCGGGCAATTCCTCAGGGAATACGTCCGGGTATTCTTGCACTACTGGCATCCCGCTCAAAGGTAGTATGGTGAATACTCCCGCAGCTTGCTCACATAGCATTGGGTTTTGGTCCATGGTTATGTTCATTGATGATCCCCATGGGGTGGATACTGTGACTTTCCTCCGGCTACAGTCTATGACTCCATTGTTCTTAGTCAACCAATCCATTCCAAGTATGATATCAATAGTTTGTGGTGATAGTACCATAAGGTTTGAAAGGAATATCACGTCTCTAATCCGTATGGGCACATTGATGCAAGCATGGGGTACGGTTATGTTTCCCCCAGGCGAGTGTACCAACATGGGTCTCTTAAGTTCTACCTGGTGTAGATGGTGTTGTTTGCTTACTTGCGAAGATATGAATGAATGCGATGCCCTAGAATCAAATAAGACTTTAACTAGGGTAGAGTTGATAGAGAACATACCCATCAGCACGTTCTGATCCTCCAGCGCTTCTTCGGCACGCACATGATTCACTTGTCCGTGCCGGAATCCGGTAGCAGTCTCATTGGGTTGCGGCATCCTAAACAGATCGCGTCCCGCAGCAGGAGCAGTGGTTCCTCGTAGAGCCGTTGCATTGGCGCCGGTACATACGGGAGTGTTGTGTGGCTTGGGGCAGCTGTTGGAGTAGTGCCCAAACTCTCCACAGTTGAAGCAATTCACATTTCTTCTTCCCGGAGCGGCCAGAGTTGGCGTTGGGGTACGGAACTGGGGTGCAGTCGGCCTGCTGACGTGGTCGGGTGCAGGGGACGACTGGTTGCCCTTACGGTTGGCTTCCATCCGGACGGGGTGGTTCCCTTGGGACACTGAGGCGCTCCCTGAAGTGGGCGGGCCATAGCAAGCCTCTTCTTGCGATTGTTTTCCACCATCTTCTGGTCATGTTCCAATCGTACAACCTTGTTGATAAGGCTTTGGAAGTTGACGTGATCTTCGCCGATCATTGGCCCTCTCAGCTCAGCGCTCAATCCTTTGATAAATTTATCGATTTTCTCCTCTTCGTTTTCCAGGTCACCGGTGGCATATCGAGCGAGTTGCGTGAACTTGTTCAGGTATTCCTGCACTGTGGTGTTGCCTTGGCGCAACCTTCGGAATTCGTTCTTTTTCATTCTCATGACCGCGGCGGGTACGAAATTTTCATGAAAGGCGGCTGTGAACTCCTCCCAGGTTGGTTCTTCAGCGTCTTCTGCCCGTGTCTCTTTGTAGGTGTCCCACCAATCACTTGCGGGGCCCTCCAATTGATTGGTAGCAAAAATGACTCTGTCGGCTTCTCGCGCCCTGACGAGGGTCAACTTCTTTTCTATTACTCTCAACCAGTCTTCGACATCCATTGGTTCGTCGACCGTGGAAAATGTAGGCGGCTTAGCTCGCAAAAATTCTCCCAAGCTTGATCCTCCGTGATTCCCTTGGTTGTTGGCGATAGCTTGAAGCAACTGGGTTTGCAAAGCCATGACCTCCGCTAGGGTGGAGGGATTAGGCTCCGGTGGGTTCTCGTTGGATGTTGAAGCTCTGCGACGATGCGCCATCTGAAGGAGGTAGATGAGTTAAGAGATTGGACCCACTTAAGGTCATGGTTTCTAGGTGATTTCACTTCAAGTTGTTTTTAAATGATCTTTGAATAGAGCAAGCATGGTGGAATAAACTCATTAATAACATGCCATAAAACATTACATAGGTCCATAGTGATTACATTAATGGGGATACAATGGACTGCACATACACAGTCCCACATGACACAATGCGAAAGCTAACATCGTACTACTGCCATCGTCTACTAGGGGAAGGGTGTGATCCTTGCTGCCAAAGACCATCCAAAGCAAGGTCAAAGTTGGGGCAGTCCTCTCGCCTAGTCATCCAATGTAACATCCTAAAAATCGAAGAAACCTGAAATCGGAACGTAAAATGGAACTTTCAAAAACCTTCGCTTGTTGCTTCTTCTCGGGTTTGTTGCTTCTTATTTGCCACTCGGTTGCATAAATTTAGACGTGATCAATTTTCCTTTCGGTGTTTTTGGATAATTTGGAGTTGTCGAAATGAAAGATGCGAAAGTCCGTAACCGGGAATTTTAAAAAGAAATCGGGAAAGCGCGGATCTATGAAAACGCGATTTGGGAAAAATAAAATGAAAATTATGGTTGGGAGAAGATAAATTAGGACACAAAATAAATAATAAAAATTCTCGGGAGTCGTACTTGAAATCCGGAAAATTTTGGAAAAATAAAGGGGAGGATATTGAAATTTGAAAAGAGAGATTTTAAATAAATAAATATGAAAAATATTGTGGGAAAATAAAATTGGAAAAAAATTGAAAATATTGTGTTAAAAATTATTTTTGAATTTTATGAATTTATTTTGGAATTTTGGAGGAAAGGAAAATGGAAATTGGAAATTAAAATTTAAAATCGGGAAAATCAAAAAGAGCACTGTTCATAGCACGCCAAGTGTTCGACGCCGTACGC
This sequence comes from Oryza australiensis, assembly GCA_019925245.2. Taxonomy (NCBI): domain Eukaryota; kingdom Viridiplantae; phylum Streptophyta; class Magnoliopsida; order Poales; family Poaceae; genus Oryza; species Oryza australiensis. The sequence goes on along the minus strand of JAIFGZ020000472.1, from coordinate 136,591 downwards.
GCCGCACGGCCCCGCGTGCGCTCGTGCACGCACGGCCCCTACCCCGCGCGCGCCACGCGCCGCGCACGCGCCGCGCGCCGGACCCCGCGCGCCGCGCGCGCCGCGCCCGCGCGCCCGCCCGCGCACGCCCGCCCGTACGCCCCGCGCCACGCACCGCGCGCTCGCCGCCACGCGGCCGTGCCGCGCCCGGACCCCCACGCCGTGCGCGCGCCGCGCCGGATCCCGCCCGCGCGCGCCGCCTCGGCCGCGCGTCGCGCCCGCCGTACCGGGCCGACCCCGCGTCGCCGCGTGTCTCCACCCCGTGCCCACGCCACGCCGGCCCTCCCCACTCCACCCCGCGCCCGCGCCGAGCCCCTCGGCCGCGCTATAAAGCGCGCGCCCCGCCTATTTGCCGCACCGCCGCCGCTCCATCTTTCCCGTTCCCGAGCGCCAAAGCCGTCGCCGCCGTGCGCAAATTCCCCCTCCGTGCCCCACCGCTCCTCCCGAGCCTGCCGTCGCCGGTAAGCCCCCTGCTCCGACCTTTTGTCGTGCTGCCGCCGCCTCTGTTTCGGCCGGGCACCGGTCGAACAGTTGGCGGCCAATGAACAGTGCGACAGTGAAAAAGAAAAGAAAAAAAAGAAAAAGAAAAAGAAAAAAATAGGGAAAAATCAGGAAAAATTTTGGAAAATTTGGAAAAATATTTTGGGAAGATTTGAGTAAAATTTTGGGCAAAAATAAATTATTTTCTTGTATGCTTTCTCGGTGCAAAGTTGAAAATCGAAATCGCACTTTTTCCGGAATTTCGTGTCGCGTCGTTTTTAAATCCGGACTTCGTTTAATTCTTTCTCGCCATTTAAATAGGTTTCTCTTTTGTGCTCAAGCCTTCAAAACCTCGAGCACGAATTCCTCCGCGGACATTTCCAAACCTAACCTCTCAAATAATTGCGATCGTCGTCTTTGCGAAAACCCTAGGACATCAACTCGATTCCAAAACTCGGATTTTTCCTAGCGACCCTTGTCCTAACTCAAGTAGAATCTTAGGCAAAACATTTGGAGTCGTTTTCATGGCTTTTATGGTTCTTTTCGATCTCTCGATATTTTATTGAATTCTAATTGAATTCAATTGATCTTTCGCACGTACGGGTAGCACTGAAGAAACCGGCATCGACCACGTTGAAGACACCACCCCTCAAGCGTGCGAGCAAGGCAAGTCATCACACTCTTTGAACATATTTATCCTACTTGTGAAATGATGTTGATTTTAAATTATAAATTGCATGCTATACACAAACAAGTACCTATGCTTGATATTCCCGCTTTGATATTGATCACCATTAGAATTTATTCTTTGTAACCTTCGATGTGATATGACCGGAGGCTAACTTCTGCAAAAAATGCTTAGCCCCGCTTATACTAGATACTGCATACTCATGATTTTACAAGAAAGCTTTGTGCTCGGGCAACTACCTTAGGGAAGGTAGTTGAAATGCGGCTTGTGGAGACATGAGCGCCACATGGCCATGAGAATGATGAAAATTGAAAATGATATACAAATGATTTCGACCGGGGCGCGGATGATTTGGGTGGATTCCGAAAAGGCAAGTGCCGTCCCTGGTCAATTAAGGATCGAGCCATGAGATAGCCGAGAAACGAGCCGCACAACCGTACTTCTCGAATGGGTATAGACCTAGCCGACTAGATAGTCGAGCGGGGCAGTATCCTTGCATAGATGGTTCTCTATGATGTGGCTTATGTGATGAGAATGAGGCTGCGGCCTTTGTTGTGAATGGTGGAATTAAATCGATATTAATTAAACTTAAAGATTGAGGAAGTTTTCCCTTACCCGTGCGCCTAACTCCTCTCACCGCTAGAAAAGGACGGCTAGAGTGCATGAGGGCTTAAGTTCATGGAGCGGGTACTGCCAAAGCGAGGTTATCGAAAGGCTTTGCCGTGACCGTCTCATGAGTTGGGACGTAGGCTCATTTGTTGGGCTGTCGCGGAGTACGGGTAAAGTGTACATCCACCGCAAGTGTGAGTGAATCAATCTATTCGAATAGCCGTGCTCGCGGATATCGAGCATCGTGACAAGACTTTCGCTTGGCTAGACTATAATCTTAAAACTACTGGGATGGGTTTGCATGATGATTTCATTCGCTGGTGGATCAACTTTTCGAGATGCGAGAAGGGGTGGGTTCCCCGAAAATCATGACGACTCGGAGGCGGGAAGACATCCTTGGAATCACGATGGATGGTAGACGAACCGTCGCCGGATTAATGAACTATGAAACTAAAACTTGTTTTGGCTAGTTTTTAGGCTTGTGAAAAGAATTGTGAAAATTGGCTTTATGCAAAAGAAACTCCAGCCATTCCTTGAATAACCCTATCATGTGCATCAATTCCGTGTTGGCTTGCCGAGTACGGTTGGTACTCACCCTTGCTATACGCACAAACCTTCAGCTGATGGAAATGAAGAGCCGGAGGATCCATACGCATACTACCAGGAGGGTGAAGGAACTGATGGCGCATACTAGATCTTAGCTCCGGTCGTTGCTCTGTGTCAAATGACATGCCGCCTCTATTCCGCCGCCGTATCTAATTTCTGCTTTTGTGTTGTACTCGGACCATGAGGTCCTGTGTGTTGAACATTGCCTTCGGGCCTATTGTTGTAATAATGTCGCCGTAAGACTATTCGTGCATGTGCACCTGATTATTCAGTACTGTATTTCGTGGGTACCAACTACTCGATCCAGGGAAATGGTACTAAGAACACGAAAGATTCCCGTCTCAAAAACGGGGGTCCACAGAGCTGGTATCAGAGCCATGCGACCGTAGGCTAAGACCAAATGGCGCCCTACCCCTGACCAGTTGGCTAAAGGGAAATATCCCTACATAGGATCATTTTCAAACTATTATTTCTGAAAATACAAATATACCTTTTCTACATCCGTATTTCCTTTTATTTACCAAATGAATATAATGATAGCTCTCTCCCTCTAACCCTAAGTTGCCTTCAAAAGCAGATGTCGAACCATGACGGAGCTTGGGAGATCACTATCCCACGAGACGAGGGTTTGTGGCACAGCTTTAGTCCCCGCCGTGTTGTTTAAGATACCCGGAACCACCCACCTACCAAATCAAAAGGCATGGCTCCGAAGGATATCCAGCTTGGGGGCGGCCGTTTCCGTGGAAGCCCGCATGGGAAGTGAAACATCTTTCTGCTTCCACACCCGCTACCACCGGGATTTAGCGGAAGCGCCATCCAGATGCGGCCCGCGAAGCATTTCTTCGCCTTAATGTGATACATCGTGCTGAACTCACGGTGACGAGTTCGTGCACCATCCCTATCACGAGGAAGGCAACCCGGTTTGCACCGTGAGGCCACCCCGCTGCTACAACCCGATGGTCACACGTCTATCACGCTGGGCGGAGACAGCAGATGACTACTACGAAGAGGCCTTGCTTGAGATCAACGATCAGCAGTCACGCCTCAATGATCTGGTCGAGAGCCACCAGGCGTGGTGATCAAATAAACATGCTGCAGACTCACCGCAAGCCAATGGTGCCCAATATGAGCAACTCTCGGACGCTACATGGCCCGTGGGAAGCCCCGGTAGAGCTGGAGGAGAAGCTCAGGAAGAGTAAGCAGCAAGTCGACCAGCTGGAGGAGCAGCTGCGCACCCGCCCTGTCCACGCTGCAGGTACTTCCACCGAGATTGTACCAACACCTCCTGCTCCTGTGCCCGACCACTATTACCTTATGACTCCAGCATGCTTGGATACCTTTCAAGCCATGATGGAGCAAGCTTTTATGTTGAGCACGAGCTCCGCCGTGCACGATAGACCCCACCGCCGCCACGTCCATGGGACCCACCTCGAGCTCCGTAGCGGTGCCATCCGAGCTGGATCGGGAGAGGAGAACCCCATCCGATCCACACCGACTCGGAGTCCGAGGCGTAACCTATGGAGGTCAAATGGGAGTCCAGCGATGCCGATTCAATGGAGGAGGAAGCTCCCCCTCGTCGGCTGACTCACACTGGAGGGCCCCTCACCCGCGAGACCGCTCGCAAGAGTACGCGGCCACCGAGCAGGAAGATTCGGCATGACTCCGAGGCCACCACCTCCGAGCCATGGGGCCTCCGATTTGCTTCGGCAATGACCACCCACTTCCCGCACTGGCTCTCTTGCGGATGGTTGGACGACTAGGCGGGAGGACCACCCGGCTTGATCTCGCTCCGGACGGCTCGGCAGCAAGGACCACACTCTATCCCCCTTAACTAGTTAATGCAAGTAAGACGATGTAGTTGTTGTTATCATGGCATGAAGGATGTGCATGTACAAATCATGTACCCTTTGATGTAATATGATGGACCTAAGTATCGCTTTGTGGTATCCTAATTAATGAGCTTATTATTATTATACCATGCTTGTTGATTGAAGATCATTTAAAAACAACTTGAAGAAAAATCCCCTAGGAACCATGACCCTAACAGTCCGATCTCTTAATTCATCTATCTTCTTCGATGGCGCATCGCCGCAGAGCCGCAGAACCAACGAGAACCCGCCGGAACCCAACCCCTCCACTCAGCGGAGGTTATGGCCTTACAAACCCAGTGCTCCAAGCAATTGCCAACAACCAGGGAAGTCGAGGAGGATCAAGTTTAGGAGAGTTCATGCGAGCTAAGCCACCAACCTTCTCCACGGCCGAAGAACCCATGGATGCTGAGGACTGGTTGAGGGTGATCGAGAAAAAGCTAACTCTCGTCCGAGTTCGAGAAGCTGATAGAGTTGTCTTCGCCACTAACCAGCTAGAGGGTCCCGCAAGTGACTGGTGGGACACCTACAAGGAAACGCGAGCTGAAGATGCCGGAGAACCGACATGGGAAGAATTCACGGCGATGTTCCGTGAGAATTTCGTGCCAGCTGCAGTTATGAGGATTAAGAAAAAAAGAGTTCCGCAGACTACGTCAAGGAAACACCTCAGTACAAGAGTACCTGAACAAGTTTACCCAGCTTGCCCGTTACGCCACAAGTGACCTGACAGACGAGGAAGAGAAGATGGATAAATTCATCGAGGGACTAAATGATGAGCTGAGAGGACCGATGATCGGACAGGACCACACCAGTTTCCAAAGCCTCATCAACAAGGTCGTTCGGCTTGAACACGACCAAAAGATGGTAGAGAATAACCGCAAAAGAAGGCTCGCTATGGCCCGCCCATTTCAGGGAACGCCACAATGTCCCAAGGGAGCCACCCCGTCTGGATGGAAGCCAAACGTTCCGGCAGCCGGTCGTTCCCCCGCTCCCGACCATGTCAGCAGGCCAGCTACACCTCAGTTTCGTACACCAACGCCAACCCTAGCCGCTCTAGGAAGAAGGAATGTGAGCCGCTTCAATTGTGGAGAATTCGGGCACTACTCCAATAGCTGCCCCAAACCACGCAACACTACCGTGCGTACCAGCGCCAATGCAACGCCCGTCCGAGGAACCCCCCCCCCCCGCAGGACGCGGTCCTTCAGACCCCGCTACCCAACGAGGCTGCCACCGGGTTTCGACGTGGCCAGGTGAATCACGTGCGGGCTGAAGAAGCTCAGGAGGACCAGAGCGTACTGATGGGTATGTTCTCTATCAACTCTACCCCGCTTAAAGTCTTATTTTATTCTGGAGCCTCGCATTCGTTCATATCTTCCCAAGTAAGCAAACAACACCACCTACACCAAGTAGCACTTAAGAGACCTATGTTGGTACACTCACCGGGGGACATAACCGTACCCCATGCTTGCATCAATGTGCCCATACGGATTAGAGACGTGGTGTTTCTTTCAAACCTTATGGTGCTATCACCCCAAACCATTGATGTCATACTCGGGATGGATTGGTTGACCAAGAATAATGGAATCATAGACTGCAATGAAGGGAAGTCACGGTATCCACCCCATGGGGATCACCGATGAGCATAACTATGGATCAAAACCCAAAGCTATGCGAGCAAGCCGTGGGAGTATTCACCATGCTACCTCTAGGTGGGATGCCGTAGTACAAGAATACCCGGACGTATTTCCCGAGGAACCGCCAATGCCCCGGATCGCGACATAGAGTTTATCATCGACCTAATGCCCGGACGCTCCCATATCCAAGAGGCCTTATCGAATGCCGGCCAACGAGTTAGAGGAACTCAAGAAGCAAATTCGAGAACTACAAGAGAAGGGATTTGTACGCCCGCTTCTTCTCCTGGGAGCCCCAGATTTTCGTCAAGAAGAAGGATGGGAGTATGAGGATGTGCGTGGACTACCGATCGTTGAATGAAGTGACTATCAAAAACAAGTACCCACTACCTCGAATCGATGACCTATTCGATCAACTTAAGGGTGCGCAAGTATTCTCAAAGATTGATCTTCGGTCGGGATATCATCGCTGAAGATTAGAGCGGAGATATTCCTAAGACGGCGTTCTCTACACGTTACGGTTTATACGAGTTCACGTAATGTCCTTTGATTGACCAATGCCCCGGCATATTTTATGAACTCGATGAACAAGGTATTCATGGAATACCTGGATAAATTCGTAGTGGTATTTATCGACGATATACTTATCTACTCCAAGAACGATGAGGAACATGCGGAGCATCTACGCTGGTCCCGGAAAAGCTACGAGAGCACCGGCTGTATGCAAAGTTCAGCAAATGCGAGTTCCGGCTCAAGGAAGTCGCTTTTCTTGGCCACGTAGTTTCAGCGGAGGAGTAGCGGTAGACCCCGCCAAGGTCGAAGCTGTCACGGAATGGAAGGCACCCAAGTCGTGACGGAAGTTCGGAGTTTCTTGGGCTTGGCGGTTATTATCGACGGTTCATCGAAGGGTTTTCCACCGTAGCCCGGCCTATGACTCAACTTCTGAAGAAGGAAAAGAAGTTTGAATGGAACGAGAAGTGTCAAAAAGCGTTCGACCAACTAAAAGAAAAGTTAACCACCGCCCCAATCTTAACCTTACCTGACAACCAGAAGGATTTCGTGATGTACTGTGATGCATCTCGGCAAGGACTAGGAGGCGTGTTAATGCAGGATGGGAAGGTCGTAGCGTATGCCTCGCGACAGTTACGACCCCACGAGGAGAATTATCCCACACACGACTGGAACTAGCCGCGGTTGTTCACGCATTGAAGATCTGGAGACACTATCTGATCGGGAACCACTGTGATGTGTATACCGATCACAAGAGCTTAAAATATTTCTTTACTCAGCCTGATCTCAACCTACGACAGAGACGATGGTTGGAGTTGATCAAGGATTACGATCTAGGAATCCATTACCATCCCGGCAAGGCAAATGTAGTGGCCGATGCGCTGAGCCGCAAAGCCCAATGCAACCACATGGGATTGGGAGGTATGGCCAGTGAGCTCCAAGAAGAAATGGCTCGACTTAATCTCGCACCCGATTCCCCACTGAGAAGTGAACTCACCGGAAATCCAACCCCTTCGAGGACTCAAATAGAAGAAGCCCAAAGAGGGAATGAGGAAACCCGGAAATCAAGGAACGCATGGCCGCGGGCGTGCTAAGGAATTTTTAATAGACGACAAGGGAATCCTGTGGTACAAGAAAAGAATCTGCGTGCTCGCACGAGGTTGTTTGAGAGGGTTGATCTTAAAAGAAGCTCACGAATCGGCATATTCGTTACATCCCAAGCACGAAAATGTACCAGGATTTGAAGGGAGAATACTGGTGGCCCAATATGAAGAGAGATGTAGCCGAATACGTAGCCGTATGCGATGTGTGCCAAAGGGTGAAAGCCGAGCATCAACGACCAGCGGCTTGCTGCAGCCGCTCAAGATTCCCGAATGGAAATGGGACGAGATAGGCATGGATTTCATAGTGGGACTACCCAAATCTGCGATCGGTTACGATTCCATTTGGGTAATAGTAGATCGGCTCACCAAGACCGCCGATTTATTCCCGTAAAACTAACTACAACAAGTGCCAAGCTAGCGGAACTATACATGAGTAGGATTGTATGTCTCCATGGTGTACCGAAGAGGATTATATTGGATCGTGGTACCCAATTCACGTCTCATTTTTGGAGCAAAGTCCACGAGGCACTCGGAAGTCACCTCGCCTTCGCACCGCTTACCACCCACGATCGACTGGACGAAAGGACGAATCAAGTACTAGAAGATATGCCGAGAGCCCGTGCGTTGGATTTCACCAAGGATTGGGAGAAATGTTTGCCGTACGCCGAGTTCTCCTACAACAATAGCTATCAAGCCGGTCCGAAGATGTCACCAAACGAAGCCCTATTTGGTCGCCGATGCCGAACCCCATTAATGTGGTCGAAACCGGTGAACGAACCGTATTCGGGCCGACATAATCAAAGAGGCCGAGGAAAAAGTTCGCCCGATCCGTGACCGATTACAAGCCGCTCAATCATGACAAAAGTGCTACGCGGACACCCGCCGAAGAGAATTAGAGTTTAAAGAAGGTGACTACGTGTATTTGAAGGTCTCACCACTACGGGAAACTCGGAGGTTCAAGGTCAAAGGGAAACTCGCACCAAGATACGTGGGCCCATTCTTGATAAACGCTAGGAGAGGAGAAGTGGCCTACCGTTGGAGCTGCCCGAGAACCTCTCCGATGTCCACCCGATTTCCATGTGTCGCAGCTTGAAGAAATATTTGCGGGTACCGTAAGAGCAAGCTCTTTTAGAAACCATCCATGTCCACAGAATCTTACCTACCCTGAGCATCCAATCAAGATACTAGACGAGGCGTAAAAGAAGACACGGACCAAGTCATGGCGCATGTACAAAGTACAATGGAGCAATCACACGGAAGAAGAGGCTACCTAGGAGAGCGAGGAGTTCCCGAAGACGAATACCCACACCTACTCAAAGAATGGTAAGAAATCTCGGGGACGAGATTTATTGTTAGGGTAGGTTTGTAACATCCCGAAAATCGAAGAAACTGAAATTGGAACGTAAAATCGGAACTTTCAAAAACCTTCGCTTGTTGCTTCTTCTCGGGTTTGTTGCTTCTTATTTGCCACTCGTTGCATAAATTTAGACGTGATCAATTTTCCTTTCTGTTTTTGGATAATTTGGAGTTGTCGAAATGAAAGATGCGAAAGTCCGTAATCGGGAATTTTAAAAAGAAATCGGGAAAGCGCGGATCTATGAAAACGCGATTTGGAAAATATAAAATGAAAATTATGGTTGGGAGAACATAAATTAGGACACAAAATAAATAATAAAAATTCTCGAGTCGTACTCGAAATCCGGAAAATTTTGGAAAAATAAAGGGAGGATATTGAAATTTGAAAAGAGAGATTTTAAATAAATAAATATGAAAAATATTGTGGGAAAATAAAATTGGAGAAAAATTGAAAATATTGTGTTAAAAATTATTTTTGAATTTTATGAATTTATTTTGGAATTTTTAGAGGAAAGGAAAATGGAAATTGGAAAATAAAATTTAAAATCAGGAAAATAAAAAAGAGCACCGTTCATAGCACGCCAAGTGTTCGACGCCGTACGCGCCGTACTGGCCCGCCCGCGCGCACTCGCCACGCGCCGCGCCGCGCTCGCGCACGCACGGCCCTACCCCGCGCGCGCCACGCGCGCCGCGCCGCGCGCGCCCACGTGCGCCGGACCCGCGCGCGCCGCTGCGCACGCCGCCCGTACCGCCCCGCGCCCGCGCACCGCGCGCCGCCACCACGCAGCCGTGCCGCGCCCGGACCCCCACGCCGTGCGCGCGCGCGCTCGGACCCCGCCCGCACCGCGCGCCTCGCAGCTCGCGTCACGCCCGCCGTACTCGGGCCGACCTCGCGCGTCGCCGCGTGTCTCCACCCCGTGCCCGCGCCACGCCGGCCCTCCCCACTCCACCCCGCGCCCGCGCGAGCCCCTCGGCCGTGCCTATAAAAGTGACGGCGCCCGCCCTATTTGCCGCACCGCCGCCGCTCCTCTTTCCCGCTCCCGAGCGCCAAAGCCGTCGCCGCCGTGCGCAAATTCCCCTCCGTGCCCCACCACTCCTCCCGAACCTGCCGTCGCCGTAAGCCCCCTGCTCCGCCCTTTTGTCGCGCGCCGCCGCCTCTGTTTCGGCCGGGCACCGGCCGAACAGCTTGGCGGCCAATGAACAAGGCGACAGTGAAAAGAAAAGAAAAAAAGAAAAAGAAAAAGAAAAAAATAGGGAAAAATCAGGAAAAATTTTGGAAAATTTGGAAAAATATTTTGGGAAGATTTGAGTAAAATTTTGGGCAAAAATAAATTATTTTCTTGTATGCTTTCTGGTGCAAAGTTGAAAATCGAAATCGGACTTTTCCGAATTTCGTCTCGCGTCGTTTTTAAATCCGGACTTCGTTTAATTCTTTCTCGCCATTTAAATAGGTTTCTCTTTTGTGCTCAAGCCTTCAAAACCTCGAGCACGAATTCCTCCGCGGACATTTCCAAACCTAACCTCTCAAATAATTGCGATCGTCGTCTTTGCGAAAACCCTAGGACATCAACTCGATTCCAAAACTCGGATTTTTCCTAGCGACCCTTGTCCTAACTCAAGTAGAATCTTAGGCAAAACATTTGGAGTCGTTTTCATGGCTTTTATGGTTCTTTTCGATCTCTCGGTATTTTATTGAATTCTAATTGAATTCAATTGATCTTTCGCACGTACGGGTAGCACCGAAGAAACCGGCATCGACCCCGTTGAAGACACCACCCCTCAAGCGTGCGAGCAAGGCAAGTCATCACACTCTTTGAACATATTGATCCTACTTGTGAAATGATGTTGATTTTAAATTATAAATTGCATGCTATACACAAACAAGTACCTATGCTTGATATTCCCGCTTTGATATTGATCACCATTAGAATTTATTCTTTGTAACCTTCGATGTGATATGACCGGAGGCTAACTTCGGCAAAAATGCTTAGCCCCGCTTACACTAGATACCCGCATACTCATGATTTTACAAGAAAGCTTTGTGCTCGGGCAACTACCTTAGGGAAGGTAGTTGAAATGCGGCTGTGGAGACATGAGCGCCACATGGCCATGAGAATGATGAAAATTGAAAATGATATACAAATGATTTCGACTGGGCGGCGATGATTTGGGTGGATTCCGAAAAGGCAAGTGCCGTCCCCGGTCAATTAACGACCGAGCCATGAGATAGCCGGAAACGAGCCGACAACCGTATTTCGAAAGGGGTATAGACCTAGCCGACTAGATAGTCGAGCGGGGCGATATCCTTGCATAGATGGTTCTCTATGATGTGGCTTATGTGATGAGAATGAGGCTGCGACCTTTGTTGTGAATGGTGGAATTAAATCGATATTAATTAAACTTAAAGATTGAGGAAGTTTTCCCTTACCCCGGTGCGCCGTAACTCCTCTCACCGCTAGAAAAGGACGGCTAGAGTCCATGAGGGCTTAAGTTCATGGAGCGGGTACCGCCAAAGCGAGGTTATCGAAAGGCTTTGCCGTGACCGTCTCATGAGTTGGGACGTAGGCTCATTTGTTGGGCTGTCGCGGAGTACGGGTAAAGTGTACATCCACCGCAGTGTGAGTGAATCAATCTATTCGAATAGCCGTGCTCGCGGATATCGAGCATCGTGACAAGACTTTCGCTTGGCTAGACTATAATCTTAAAACTACTGGGATGGGTTTGCATGATGATTTCATTCGGTGGATCAACTTTTCGAGATGCGAGAAGGGGTGGGTTCCCTAAAATCATGACGACTCGGAGGCGGGAAGACATCCTTGGAATCACGATGGATGGTAGACAGAACCGTCGCCGGATTAATGAACTATGAAACTAAAACTTGTTTTGGCTAGTTTTTAGGCTTGTGAAAAGAATTGTGAAAATTGGCTTTATGCAAAAGAAACTCCAGCCATTCCTTGAATAACCCTATCATGTGCATCAATTCCGTGTTGGCTTGCTGAGTACGGTTGGTACTCACCCTTGCTATACGCACAAACCTTCAGCTGATGGAAATGAAGAGCCGGAGGATCCATACGTGTACTACCAAGAGGGTGAAGGAACCGATGGCGCATACTAGATCTTAGCTTCGGCGTTGCTCGTGGCAAATGACATGCCGCTGCCTCTATTCCGCGCCGTATCTAATTTCGCTTTTGTGTTGTACTCGACCATGAGGTCCCGTGTGTTGAACATTGCCTTCGGGCCTATTGTTGTAATAATGTCGCCGTAAGACTATTCGTGCATGTGCACCTGATTATTCAGTATTGTATTTTGTGGGTACCAACTACTCGATCCAGGGAAATGGTACTAAGAACATGAAAGATTCCCGTCTCAAAAACGGGGGTCCACATCCAACCAACCACAGAACCAAGTGCGAAGGGGGTGATCCTTAGCTGAAGCGAATCGAAGTTCGCATGGCTCGAGGTAGTGGCCTCGGAGTCATGCTTGATCTTCCCGCTTGGTGGTCGGGTACTCTTCCGGGCGGTCTTGCGGGTGAGGGGACCTCCGGTGTGAGTCGCGACGAGTAGGTGCGCCTCCTTCGCCGGATCGCATCACCGGACTCCCACTTGATTTCCATAGGCTCGTCTCGGACTCGGAGTCGGTGCAGACGATCTGGATGGGGTTCTCCTCTCCCGAACCAGCTCAAATGGTACAGCCATGGAGTTCGAGGTAGGTTCCATTGAGGTAGCAAGTGGGATCTATCGGTATGGGGCCGACTCGTGCTCAACATAAGGCTGCTCCATCATGGCTTGGAAAGTGTTCATGCATGATGGAGTCATGAGGTAGTAGTGGTCGGGCACCGGGGCAGAGGTATTGGTACAACTTCGGTGGAAGTACTGCGGCGGGGACAGGGTGGGAGCGAAGTTGCTCTTCCAGGGTCGACTCATTGTTTGCTCTTCCCGAGTTATTCTTCCACTCCACCAAGGCTTCTCCACGGGCCATGTAACGGTCGAGAGCCGCTCGTGCGGGCACCGTTAGCCCGTAGCCGGGTCTCGCAGAAGTTGATCGATCCCCGTAGCTTTGGTGTTCCTCGACTAGATCATTGAGGCGTCGTTGCTGGTCGTCGATTTCGAGTAAAGCCTCTTCATAGCAGCCAATCCGCCGTTTCGCCTGCGGGATAGACGGGTGACCATCGGATTATAGCAGCGGGGTGGCTTCTACTGGTGCACCGGATTGCCTTCCTCGTGGTAGGGGTGGTGTACAAACTCGCCACGGTGAGCTCAAGCACGGTGAATAGCGTTGAGGCGGAGGAACGCTTCACGGGCCACGTCTTGAAGTGCCGCTTCTACCAAATCTCCGTGGTAACGGGTGTGGAAGCAATAAGGTGTCTCACTCCCCATGCGGGCCTCAATCGAAATCGCGCTCCCATACCGGGTATCCTTTGGTGCCATGCCTCCTAATCTGGTAGGTGGGTGCCTCGGGTACCTTAGGCACCACAAGAATGACTGGAGTTGCGCCACGAATCCTTCATCCCGTGGAACGGTGATTTTCCAAACTCCGACATGGTCCGACATCCGCTTTTGAAAGCAACTTAGGGTCAGAGAGATATAATACCAAAACAATTTGAGTAAAAGGAATAGGGATAAAGGTATAGGAAAAAGTATGTTTGTTTTTCAAAAATAATAGTTTGCGAAATGGTCCTATGTAGGGATATTTCCCTTTAGCCCTAACCGTGGGTATGGCGCCGCTGGTCTTATCCTACGTCGCATTGCTCGATACCACTCTGTGGACCCCTGTTTTTAACGGAAATCTTTCGTGTTAATAGTACCATTTCCCTGGATCGAGTAGTTGGGTACCCACGAAATACAATACTGAATAATCAGTGCAAATGCACGAATAGTCTTACACCGAAATTATTACAATAATAGGCCCGACGGCAATGTCCAACACATAGGACCTCATGGTCCAGATACAACCCAAAAGTAGAAATTAGATAAGGCAGCGGAATAAAGGCAGCGGCTTGTCGATTGCCACACGCAACGACCTTCCCCAAGGTAGTTGCCCAAGCATAAAGCTCTTTATAAAATCATGAGTATGCATGAACCTACTAATAGCATGGCTAAGCATTTTGCCGAAGTTATCCTTCGGTTGTATGTATCACATCGGAGCGTTACAAGGAATAATTCTAAAGATAATCAATAACAAGGTATGGCATAACAAGTATAGGTAATTCTCTATGTATAGCATGCATGTTTAAAGTTTAAAGTAATATCATTTCACAATTGGGATCAATATGTTCAAAGAGTGTGATGACTTGCCTTGCTCACACGCTTGTTGAGCGGGGTCTTCAACGGAGTCGATGCCTCGCTTCTTCAGTGCTATCCGTACGTGCGAAAGATCAATTGAATTCAATAACAATTCAATAAAATACCGAGAGATCGAAAAGAACCATACAAACCACGAAAACGACTCCAAATGTTTGGCCTAGAATTCTACTCGAGTTCGGGCGAGTATTGCTAGGGAAAAATCCGAGTTTTGGAATCGAGTCGATGCCCTAGGGTTTTCGCAAAAACGACGATCGTAATTATTTGAGAAAATAGATTTGGAAATATCAACGGAGGGGTTTGTATTCGAGGTTTTGGAGGTTCGAGCACAAAAGTGAAACATATTTATATGGCGAGAAAGAATTAAACGAAATCCGGATTTAAAACGACGCGAAACGAAATCTCGAAAAAGTCCGAATTCGATTTTCAAATTTCGCTCCGAGAAAATATACAAGAAAATAATTTATTTTTGCCCAAAAATTCACTCAAATCCTTTCAAAATATTTTTCCAAATTTTCCATAAGTTTTCCTATTTTTTTCTCTATTTTTTCTTTTCTCTCTTTTCTTTTTGTTTTTCTTTTCTTTTTTTCCTCTCGCACACTGTTCATCGCCCGCCAGCGTTCGGCCGGGCGCACTCTCTCCGCTCTCTCTGTTATGGCCGTCGCAAACGCGAGGGGGACGGCGGCTCGGGCTTACCGGCGACGGCGACGGCAAGGGGTGGCGGAGCTCCGGTTCACGGCGACGCGCGGCAACGCGGCGGCTTGCGCGCGATGGCGGCGCTCGGTTTTGCGACGATGGCGCTCGGGAGAGAAGAGGGGGCTAGAGGCGGCGGTGTGGGGAAACAGAGGGGAAGGGGAGCTTTAAATAGGCGCGCCGAGAGAACGGGATAGAGGGCCGCGCGGCTTTGCACACGCGGCGGTGCCGGACGGTGACGTGGCACGGCGCGCGGCGGTATGGGGCGGCAACGCGTGGCGCGGCGAGGGCGCGGTCCGGGCACGGCGCGGTGACGCGCGCGCGGCGAGCGGGTCCGGCGTGGGCGGGCGCAGCGCGCGCGGCGCGGTGGGGCGGTGCGGTGGCGGCGCGTGGCGGCGAGCGGGGCGCGGGCGCGGGCGGGGGCGGCGCGGCGCGCGGCGCGTGGCACGTGGCGTGGCGCGCAGTACGGCCGGGCGCGCGGCGGGCGTCGCCGGGGGCCCGGTACGGCGTCGAGCATTTGTGACCTAATGAAGAGTGTACTTTCCGATTTTTCCCGAATTAAAATCCTATTTTCCCTATTTCTATTTCTTTCCACTCTAAAAATTCAAAAAATTCTAATATTCCCAGAAAAACTTTTAAAATTATATTTTCAACTTTTTCCCCACTTTTTATTATTCCAAATATATTTTTCATATTTATTTTATTTCTTCTTTTAAATTCAAGAAATTAGGGTTTTTGATTAAAATAAATTTCTAATTTCATATTTCCTCTTCAAAAATAATTTTATCATCCAATTCCAAATATTTATTGTCTTCCTCCACCAATTAGGGTTTAAACCAAAATGTATCCTTTTTAAAATACCCTTTTGCAATCCACCAAATTTTATATATGCCTTTTTCAAAATTTTATATTTTGAAATCTTTTTCGCCGCTGGGATTTCAAAGCTTAGGGTTTAATCCAACTTTACATCAAAGTAATTCCAGAAAAACTCTTATGCACCGAATCGGCAAGTAAGATCGAAAAACACGATAAGAAGCAATGACTCAGAAAGGTTTTTGTGAGTTCGATTTTTACGTTCCGATTTTAATTTCTTCGATTTTCAGGATGTTACGATGCCCGCAACACTATCGAGCGTCACGTCGCAAACCGGAGGCCCTAGAAGATGCAGCGCCGAGACGATTATGACCGGGCGCACGGTCCTCCTGAAGGCGCCACTGACACCGAGGCCGTACCATGGCACAACGACTTCTCAGCCTTCCTGCAAGCCTCCGATAGGTGACGTGGTCCAAGGGGTTTCACCCGATCGGGATTGATCCCTACGATGGCAAGACCGATCCCACCCTGTGGCTTCAGCTGTACTGCATGACTATCTGAGCGGCAAATGGTGATGCCCACGTGATGGCGAACTACTTCCCGGTCATGCTGGCCCCGACTGCCATTAATTGGTTGGTAGGGCTCCCCGAGGGCTCTATTGACTCTTGGGATACGCTCTGCGACGCCTTCGTCACCAACTACTAGGGCATTTGACAGCGCCCAGCCTTGCACTATGGCCTACGCCAAGTTCGGCAGGGGGCTAGCGAGTCCATCCGGGACTACATCGGACGCTTCTCGGAACATCGCAACACCATAGCGAGCATCACCGATGAAGACGTCATGCACATCTTCTCCGAGGGCCTCCGAAAGCCCTCCGAGTTGTTCCGTTTCCTTGTTAGGAATCGCTCGACCTCTGCAGCGGATATGATCTCCATCGCCAAGAGCTTTGCTGATGTCGAACGGCAAGAAATGCTCGTCCCAGATCCTCGTCCAAAGGGAGTCTCGGGGAAAGAAGCGAGTCGAGCCTGACCGGCGCTCACCAAGAAGAGCGGACCGCCGACTGCCTCCACGGATCAAGCGGGATGAGGTGAAACACAAGTTGACCCCCGAGGTCACGGCCATTGAAAGGCCGAGCTCGAGAGGAGAGACCTCGAGCGAATCGCTCCGGGAGGCACTAGACAAGCCGTGCTTCTTGCGCCTGGACGGTAATCACACCATCCGTCAATGCTACACCCTCCAGGATCGCTTGGCTCGGGAGACACAAAATCCCTAACCCCGAGGCCTCGGCGGAGGAGAGATAGAGACATGAAGTGCCGTAAGGAGGATCATCGAGGGATGACGGCTTCCAGGAGCCGACCCACATCGTCAACATGATCCTCGATGGTGAAGCAACGTCGGAGAGCCAACGCCAGCAGAAGCTTCTCTCCTGTCGAGTGAACGCCATTTCCACCGAGTCGTCTGAGCGCCTTCGGTGGTCGGAGATCCTGATCTCCTTCTCTTGGGCCGACCAATGGGCTGACGTCCCGAAGACAAATTGGTTTCTGTTGGTGGTGGACCCAGTGGTGCTCAAGGTGAAAGCGTGTCCTCATCGATGGGGGAGCGGCATCAACGTCCTCTTCCGAGGAACCTTGCACGAGCTCGGGATCTCCCTCTATGGCCCATGGACTCGCCGTTCTATGGCATCGTCCCTGGCAGGGCGAACTTGCCTTTCGGAACGATCTCTCTCCTTGTGACGTTCAGAACACGGGAGAACTACAGCACCGAGTTCGTCAGATTCTATGTGGCGGATTTCAAGACCGCTTACCATGCGGTACTCGGCCGCCCAGCCCTCAAATATGCTTACAGTGAGCCCTGAGCAATGCGTCCCCTGCTGGTCAGTTGAGGGTACATAAGAAGAGGAGTCTGTCGGCTGAGCTCGAGCTACTCGGGGGCTCATTCTTTGCCCGCTTCGACTGAACATGATGGGTCGACCCGACGTCCCTTGGGATAGGCGCCGTCGTGTTTTGGTCAAGTGCTAGGTGAATGAGCTCGGGCTTTTAATGACTATATCCTGTGTATATGACTAAGATGCCGTGAGCTCGACTTGCGCCACCTGCACAAAGGTCGGTCGATGGCTCAAGCCGCCCGCTTTGAGGGTCGAACACACGAGAGATTAGTCGGTCATCGACCTCGCACTCACTCGCTACGTACACAACTAGATGGCCTTGCTCGACCGAATGCCCCGGGATCCATTCCACGTTCAGCCCGCTTGGCCATAAGAGTTATACACGTACCGAGTGATCGCGGATCATCCCCCGTCCGCCTATTCGCTCTGTACACGGCTGAGTCGATCCAGGTTAGGCTAGGGTGCACTCCAGATCAATCTGTTGAGACCCTAAGCCGCTCGGCATCAGAGGTCGGTCATGAGGTGAATGGAAGGTTGTCTCTTCGCGTACTTGTTAACGACCGATTTGGTAAGCCAATTATCGATTTGGAACTAAGGCCGAAGCCGATTTGGAGGGAATCGGGATAGTTGGAAGCAGAGTGTGCTCCAAGTGCAGACCAAATCGGTTAAGGAGTTTGTCGGTTGATTACCGAATCGACTAAAGTAATCATTGGTCGATACCAAATCGGACAAGATGAGCCGATGTAGCCGATTTCGGTGAGATAATATTGGAATCATCTTCGGATTCATTTAAAGTGCTTCATGAGGATTGCCATACATGGATAGAGTCCACGAAAGACAATTGTATCAGTTAATTAGGATATTTTAAATAAGTTTCCTTATAGATAATGTCGGTAAGAGTTTGTTTTAGGCATTTGTGTGTAATATGAATTGTAATAGAGATAGGAGTCGTGTCCATCAAGGACTTATCTTGTATCTGGGTATAAATATGACCCATGACCTTGTAAATCAACAACAATCAAGTTCAATACAATCTCGATGCATCGCCACCCTTTTCTTTTAATAGTTTTGATGAGTTCTTGCTTCTAGTTGGGCTGCATCGAGTTCGATCTCCGACGAAAAGGTAAAAGCTTGTTATGGCGGCTTGCACTCTCGGGATTAGTGCTTTCATCATTATGATACTATAATCCTATTAACATAAATCATCGAGTTATCATATATGTTATATAATCTAGATCGATTTTGCGATCTAACTCTAATCGGCTAGTCTATGTTATCAGACAACAGCCGATAGGGTTAGATATCATCGTCGACATGGATTATATAACGTATCTACCATCTCAAAAGGTTTTCATAGATTTGTTTAGATCTTATACTTCTTCTTATGCTTAATGTTGCATCGATTAAGTCTGACCTATTAAGTAATACTTAGAATCATAATATCTATCTTATCTCATGATCACTCTTAGAGATAGTATCAGGGTTTCAGGCATCTTACTTGTTTTAGCTGTCTTGTTTTGTCCCATGCCCAAATTTCTGGCAGCGCTCATAGGATGATAAAACTCATATGAGACTTGTACATTCCTGCCTTGATGGATGCCGACTGGGAGGATGCAAGGGGAGACTTCTCAAATTTCTCAGAGTTTATTTCATCAAACCTGAAGTCACTAGGGAGCTAAAAGTCCTTGGAGTTCTCATATGCAAACCAGATCCTTGAAGCTATTGGGAATCCATCATAAAAATTGCCGAACCAATCCTTGAAGAGATCGGCTGAGAGCTTAGATCCGGAGTATGTAGATGTTGCCTCTCCGAAGGACATGCATCGACGTGTTAAGATTTCATATCCATCCTCGTCTGTCATCGGCTGTGCTAATGGGAAGCTGGCTTCGATCAAGTCTAGCCTCTGAGCAACTTTGTTGTATGCAAGTTTAGCCATATCTGCAACAGCCACCAGGGACCTCTAGTGCCGATAGCCGAACTCGTGGCAATTTTAGCTGATGTGTTATTCAACATCTGATAGAGATACCCTAGCAGATATTTTCCCAAAGGAATCTGCCTCTTTTCCACTAGGGCCTCGGCTATGTGTTGCCAGTTGGTTGTGGCGCCGCAGCTTGAACCACAGAATAGGAATTTTTCTAGCCACATGAGGAGGAAAGTTGCGTGTTCTCTGGGGTCTATTGGGCCAGTTCCCATGTTCTGGCTTATAATTCCATTCCAGCCTCCAATGGCTCTGGTCTTGAAGGAATATTGACACTTGGTGTTTAGGCTGACAGGGTTGACCGATGATGTCATGTCTAAACCCATGATCATGATTATATCCAAAAGGGTGGGAGTCATCGGTCCTTGGTTGAACAGAAAAGCATTTAAAGTGTTGGACCAAAAATAACTGGCAGCCGATAGCACGGGTTCATCTTTAGACATGCCGGCTATGGTTAGGGTTAAGCACTATGCTATCCCTAGTTCTTCCCAATGGCTCTGTTTGCTAGCCGACACCCTATTGTACCATGTTGGCCAAGTCTTATCAGTTGATGACCAGGATTTAAAAGTTCCGGTCCAATGTGCAGATTAGGGTTTGACAGCCTAAAGGGGATCCTATTGCTGTCGGCATTGATGAATTCTAAGGGGTCTAGGTTGCCGATCGGCCCTAAAAGGTATTGGTTGGGATGGATAAGGTTGGGAATCGCAATTTGGTGTGAAAGATGCTACAATGAAGAAGAAAGAAAAGGTTGAAATTTAAAAAATCCAAAGCCAAATTGCGAGAAAGAAGGGAGCTAAAGCCGATGGGGCTTACCTCTGGGAACTCGAATGATGGCGCCGTGGAAAGGGTGGTCGAAGTCGACATCGTTGGGAGTAAGTTCGTCGCCGCACGGAGGATGCTTGCGAGGTCGCCAAGAGCGTTGGAGAGGTCGCCGGTGGAAATTGAAGGTGTTTTGTGGCTGAGGCGGCAAAGGCAAAAGTGATGGCGTGAAAAGCTCTAAGGCGGTGGTGGTTATTTAAGAGGCGCGCGACCGATGCAAGGCACAAAATTTTCTCGGAGACAAGATCTTGCAAATCCGCAACATTAACAATATAGCGGACTTGGGGGGCATGTGTTAACAACCAGATTTGGTAAGCGAATTATCAGATTTGGAACTAAGGCCGAAGCCGATTTGGAGGGAATCGGGATGGTTGGAAGCAGAGTGCGCGCCAAGTGCAAACCAAATCGGTTAAGGAGTTCGTCGACTGATGACCGAATCAGCTAAAGTAATCGTCGGCAGATACCGAATCAGACAAGATGAGCCGATGTAGCCGATTCCGGTGAGATAATATTGGAATCATCTTCGGATTCATTTAAAGTGCTTCATGAGGATTGCCATACATGGATAGAGACCAGGAAAGGCAATTGTACCTGTTAATTAGGATGTTTTAAATAAGTTTTCTTATAGATAATGTCGGTAAGAGTTTGTTTTAGGCATTTATGTGTAATTTGAAATGTAATAGAGATAGGAGTCATGTCCATCAAGGACTTTTCTTGTATCTGGGTATGAATGTGCTTAGCTTTCTGCATCATCATCACATGATGACCGTTTTTCTGGATACTCTCCTCAGCTGTCTTTAGCATCCCATGCAATTCAGCCAAGGTCTTATCCATACTGTTCATGTGATAATTCAATATGAATGGCTCGAAGCTCGGAGGGAGCGACTGGAGAATCACATCAGTAGCCAACTCTTGGCTATGGGGAAAACTTAGTTTTTCCAGACTCTCAATGTAACCAATCAACAGACAGATAATTGGTATCATGAAGGGATGACACACACATCTTTCCTATAGCTTAATTGATATGATGAGGCAAAGGAATTTGTGTGCACATTACAGGTTCAGAGCTGATATCAATTCTTGTATCTATGGTGTCAATATGTGCTGCTAGGCGCTGCTATTGACGGTCGGCTGAGTTGGACTCGAGCCGATGGTCGGCTCAGTTGGACTCGAGCCAACGATTGGCTGAGTTGGACTCTAGCCGAAACTGAGTATACCTGAACCTACAGGGTCGCACGCTTAAGGGGATAAAAACAGGCATTTGAGTTGGACTCGGATACGGCTCGATCGCATAGGGATCCAATTGAAGGGTTACGCGGAAGCTACGCTAGCCGAAAACAAAAACTTTTTACCGCGCAAACCAGGAACACTTGCAAGTAAGGGCCGATAGATCGTTACCGATTGGAGTAGAGTGCCGGAATAGCCAATCGGGGCAATCCGATCCGAACAGTAGCCGATTCCCGAGACGCCGATTCGTCAATCGCCCGATTCGAGTCGTCCGGTTGCGTTCTCACGCCTCGCTCCGATGCGCCCGACCGCAGCCGATCGCTCCGATTGCACCGATCCGAAGCCGATCACGGCGCAACGTAGCGCGCCTCTACCGGTATCCACACGTCCGGGACGAACGCCGTACACCCGTGTGCTAGCACGCGATGCAAGGCTAGGGTTTGGCTCGAAAGTGGGGAGGGTTTCCGTGGAGATTGATCTCGGCGACTTCGTTGCACGCAATGCAATTGACCTCCGCCCAGCTCTCCACCCCTCCCTCCTTTATATAGAGTTGGCCGACGGGACTAGTGGCCGATTAGGACTCTATTTTGAATCGGATCTCATCCGTATCTCATAGAGTTGGCCACCCACACGTCGTAAGCCCATAGGACCGTATCCGATCGGATCCCTATCCGATCGAGCCATATCCGAGTCCAACTCGAATGCCTGTTCTTATCCCCTTAAGCGTGCGACCCCGTAGGTTCAGGTATACTCGGTTTCGGCTATAGTCTAACTTAGCCGATCGTCGGCTCGAGTCTAACTCGGCGGACTGTCAACAACGGCGCCTAGCAGCACATATTGACACCTTAGTATACAAGAATAATATTGGCACCGAACCCGTAATGTGTACACGATCCCTTTGCCTCACGATACCGCTTAAGCTATAGGCAAGATGTGTGCCATCCCTTCAATAGCTTAACCATTCACTCGAACCGTATTGGATTATCGCGTTGATTGACTCCTCAATCAACTTAGCATGGCCATGCATTTCCATAATCCATTACCTCGAGGCGCCGAGATATCTCTCCAAAGGAGGGGCAAATTCCATCTTGATCACTCACATCCCACTCCATGTTTCATAGCAAACCCGAAAACTACCTTTATAACTCCCCGCCACGGAATAGCGTTTGGTAGTCCCAAAGTAGGCTACTACACATGTTGGAATCCATGGTGATCTCAGGTCTAAGGACTTTGTACCAACACTACCCGAGACCAACTAATGGCACATTAATTCTGTAGTGTCTCATGGTGGGTCTATCCAACAATGTGTTCTCCAACACATATGTCCATGTTTATTGATTTGGTATCTCCATACCCATGATCTATGAGACATGATCATCAATCAATAAACATGCCGATCTTAGAATCATATTTGTTCCAACAATATGACATATGATCGAGGATCGTTTAGAAATAGATTCATACATAAAGAGTCTCATAAATAAGTCACGTACTTATTGATCAATACAAGATGTCTATTTCATGGAACCGAATAACACTTTATTCATAAATACATAAACATTGACGTGATATCCAACATCTCCATGTTGCCTCTAGGGCATATCACTAACAATCTCCCACTTGCACTAGAGTCAATCATGTAAGTATCTAATACCCATTGCTCTTGTGTGCGCCTCATGCTTCGGTGAGGGAGAGATTTTGTCGTGGATCGGCTATGTTGAGATCCGTGTGCACTTTGCATATCTTGACATCACCTCTGTCCACTATCTCGCGGATGAGATGATATCGCCGAAGTATGTGTTTGGACTTCGATGTGACCTCGGCTCCTTGGCTTGCGCAATGGCTCCACTATTATCACAATAGAGAGACATTGGACCGATCGTACTAAACATCACACCAAGCTCGAAACGAATTTCTTGATCCAAAAGCCTCCTTTGCAGCTTCGCAGCAATGTACTCGGCCTCCGTTGTAGAATCAGCAATAGTATCCTGCTTGGAACTCTTCCAGTGACTGCGCCTCCGTTCAGGTTGCGATCTATAATCATCCTTGTCCGTTTGGAAGCTAGCATCGGTGTAACCACTTACAACGAGCTCTTCTTCACCTCCATAGACTAGGAACATATCCTTAGTTTTTCTCAAGTACTTAAGGATATTCTTTACGGCATCCAGTGACCTTCACCGGATCTCGACGGTATCCGCTCGTAGCACTCAAAGCGTACGAGACATCTCGGGCGTGTACAAAGCATGGCATACATGATGGATCCAATTGCCGAAGCATATGGAACCATACCCATCTTATTCCGCTCATCATGTGTCCGAGGACACCGATTCTTGCTAAGATTAATGCCATGTGACATGGGCAAGAAACCTTTCTTGGAATCATGCATGTTGAACCTTTTCAACACCTTGTCAATGTATGTACTTTGGCTTAATCCAATTAGCCTCTTGGATCTATCCCTATAGATCCGAATGCTAATATGTATGCTGCCTCCCCTAAGTCTTTCATGGAAAAACTATTTTTCAATGAAGACTTGATGGATTCAAGCATAGGGATATCATTTTCCAATCGTAATATGTCATCCACATATAAGATTAGAAATACAACTGCGCTCCCACCGACCTTTTTGTAAACACAGGCCTCTTCTTCGTTTTGATGAAACCAAACCCTTTGATTACTTCATCAAAAAGAATATTCCAACTCCGAGATGCTTGCTTCAATCCATAAATGGATTTCGTAGCTTGCATATCTTTCCAGCGATTCTGGATCGACAAAACCCCGAGGTTGTATCATGTATACATCCTCGCTTAGGTTTCCATTTAGGAAATCCGTTTTGACATCCATCTCGCCATATCTCATAATTGAAATATGCAGCAATCGCTAGGATAATCCGAATAGATTTAAGCATTGCGACGGGCGAGAAGGTTTCATCATAATCAACTCCTTGAATCTGTTTAAAACCTTTCGCCACCAATCGCGCCTTATAGATGTGAACATTTCCATCCATATCGGCCTTTTCTTAAAAACCCATTTGCACTCAATGGTTTTGACACCATCAGTGGATCAACCAAGTTCCAAACTTGATTGTCGTACATGGATTCTATTTTGGATTTCATGCCTCCAAGCCACTTGTTGGAATCGGGTCCCACCATCGCTTCCTCATAGGTCTTAGGTTCATCGTTGTCCAACAACAATATATCACATTGTTCCGCACTGTGTACTCAGTGCACGACGTGATATTTCAGACCTCCGTGGGTGGGTGTATCTACAACCGGTGGCGCAACACTTTGCTCCTCCCGTTGTGGTTCCGTGGTCGCCGAAACGTTTCGGTGTTTCTTGAACTTCTTCAAGATGCACCCTGCTCCCACTAACCCTTCTTGAAAGAAACTCTTTCTCCAAGAAGACACCGTGTCGGGCGACAAACACTTTGCCTTGTTCCCGATTATAAAAGTAATATCCCTTAGTTTCCTTAGGATATCCCACAAAGAAGCACTTGTCGATTTGGGTGTGAGCTTGTCGATCAGAACGTTTTACATAAGCCTCACATCCCCAAATTTTGAGAAAAGACAAACTAGGGGTTGCCCGTCCATATCTCATATGGTGTCTGTTCAACCGACTTAGATGAAACTCTATTTAGTGTGAGCGCAATGCTTTCAAGAGCATATCCCCGAAGGATAACGGAAGATCACTTTGGCTCATCATCGATCGCACCATGTCCAACAAGGTGCGATTTCTCCGTTCGGACACTCCGTTCCATTGTGGAGTTCCGCGGAGTCAACCGTGGAACAATTCCACAATCTTTCGATGATTACCAAACTCTTGGCTCAAGTATTCCCTCCACGATCCGATCGTAGAAACTTGATTGTTTTCCCTAAATGATTCGTACTTCATTCGGAATTCTTTGAACTTTTCAAAGGATTCGGACTTATGCCTCATTAAGTAGATATAACCATATCTACTAAAGTCATCGGTAAAAGGTAATGAAGTACGATAACCACCTCGGCCGTTGAGCTCATTGGTCCACATACATCGTATGTATGAGTGCCAACAAGTCACTTGCTCTTTCACTGTGTCCCGTGAAAGGTGCCTTTGTCATCTTACCAAGTAAACAAGACTCACATGTCTCAAATGATTCAAAATCAAAAGAGTGAAGCAGTCCATCCTTATGGAGCTTCTCGATGCGTTTCGATTTATATGGCCTAAGCGACAATGCCGGATAAACGTGGGGTTTATATCATTAGAGAGTTGCCTTTCGTATTAATGTTATAGATGGGAGACGCTTCAAGATTCAAAACGTATAATCCATTCACCAATGGAGCATGAAAATAGAACATATCTTTGAGATATATTGAACAACCATTGTTCATTGATCTAAAATCATATCCTTCCGCTTGCAAACATGAAGCGGAAATAACGTTTTGACATAGTGTTGGAACACAATAACAATTATTCAATTCCAAAACTAATCCTGAAGGTAGATGAAGTGGTACTGTGCCGACAAAGAATCGTAGCAACGCTTGCTCCATTGCCGACGCGCAGTTCACCTCGCCCCTTCTCAATCCTCTACTTCTTCTCATTCCCTGCAACGATTGTCAAATATGAGCTACGATCCGGTATCAAATACCCAAGAGTCGTAGGTGAAGTAGCAAGATTAATGTCTATAACATTAATACTACGCGAAAGTCGCACTTTGCTTCTTTTTGAGATCCTCCATGTACTTCTTGCGCCTTTTCCAAGGGCTCTGTCTCCTTGCAGTAGAAGCAAACGGCATCCGATGCCGCCGACCCCTTCTTGCCCTTCTTTGCATTGGAGGCACTCGCGATCTCATCGGGAGTTAACTTCCTCTTGGTGCAAAGCTTCTTGACAGGTGGTTTGCGCTTAGCCTTCGCATCATCATCACATGATGACCGTTTTCTGGATACTCTCCTCACTGTCTTTAGCATCCCATGCAATTCAGCCAAGGTCCTATCCATATTGTTCATGTGATAATTTAATATGAATGGCTCGAAGCTCGGAGGGAGCGACGGAGAATCACATCGTAGCCAACTCTTGGCTAAGGGAAAAACCAGTTTTCCAAACTCTCAATGTAGCCAATCATCTTTATCACATGTGGTGACGGGATTCCCTCAACAAGCACTGCACGCAAATAAGGACTTTGAGGTGTTGAACCTCTCGGCCCGAGCTTGGTTCTCAAACATGCCACACAGCCCCGAATAATAGTGTGAGCATCGCTGCTCTCATATTGCTTCGAAGCTCGGGGACATTGTAGCAAGCATGAGACACTTATATCTAGGGCATCATTAGTGTGCTTCTCATAAGCTCTCCGTGCGGTTGCGGTGGCGTTATTAGGCAAATCCTCGGGATAGGGTACTTCAAGAGCGTACTCCTTACGCTCTTGCTTGAGAACAATTCTCAAGTTGCGATACCAATCCATAATGTTTGTTCCATTTAATTTTTCCTTTTCGAGAATAGATCACAAATTAAAGGTACTGGGTGTAGTATTAGCCGCCATTTATTCTACAACAGAAAAAGCAAAGTTTAGCACAATGTTTATGCTATGTCTATTGTTAAACAATTTAACATTAGACTCCCATTACGTATTTTCCACCTTCCCTCTAGGTTACGTATTGGGTCAAGATCCACATGTTAATTAATTTTCTAGTGAGCTTTGGCATCACTGCTATAAAATTAGTAACATCGGTAAGCAACACCTTGCTAATCACATCTCTATGTGACTCTTGTTGTTGGTGTGGCATCTCCATGCCCCGGCGCCAACCTATGCCCCAAGGCCCAAAACTGTTTTGATAGCCTTCTTAAGTAAACCAAATGCTCCGCTTGTATATGTCCGACATATACCCCTCGTGTTATGATAGAGAATGACACTCGCTTTGGCGCCACCATTGACGAGCATAACGGTGACGGGTGCAACATTTGGAAGGGCATCATTACTACTTAATTTTGCGAGGATGCTATCCTATCAAACAAACATATCACATATGAAAGCAAGAAGAATAACATATAGTGAAATAGTATGGCCCCCTTCACATGGTGATCTCCATCTCCATGCCTGTACAGATCTCCATCTTCATCACCGTTCTTTCGAGTGCCGAATGCTTGATTTCTTCAAACTAAGCTACTACTATAGAAGCTCTAATTGAAGATTACATCGACTCGTAGGTCGTGAAAGAATATTACAAGCATTGCACGTATGAAAGAATATTACCGGGATTGCACATATGAAAAATATTACATGCATCACATGCATCTCATACATCTCATACATACAATAGGGCCATACCATCTCAAAGCATTCTCTGCAAAAACAAGTTAGGCGTAGAAACGTTTTCTACTTATCGCAGAGCTACGGCATCGAGACGACCTATAAGGGGGTACGCACACGGCGGTCCCGCTTACGGAATTCATAGATCCAATCTATGAAATCGCTTACGGAAACCATGTCGGCATAATCATATTATGCCGTCCCGATACACTATCAAGGGAGATGGTTTGCGTAGGCGCGAGGCGCCTAACAAGATCGGACTACGAGATAGCTTCAGATAATCACATTATACCGTTCCGATACACTATCAAGGAACGCTATCTCGAACCCAACTCAAACCGAGTTATATGGAAATTGCTTCGACGTAATCATATTACGCCGTTCCGATACACTATCAAGGAACGCAATTACCATTAACTCTCCTCAACAGATCCCGTAAAACCGATTGATCTAATCAACCCGTGCGCAAAACTTGTTCCGATCCAATCTAAAACCCGAACTAAGCAAGATTAGCTCGATACCACGAAAGGTTACGCGGAAGCTACGCTAGCCGAAAACAAAAATTTTCTACCGCACAAACCAGGAACACTTGCAAGTAAGGGCCGATAGATCGTTACCGATTGGAGTAGAGTGCGCGGAATAGCCAATCGTGGCAATCCGATCCGGAAGCAGTAGCCGATTCCCGGGGACAGCCAATTCGCCAATCAGCCGATTCGAGTCGTCCGGTTGCGTTCTCACGCCTCGCTCCGATGCGCCCGACCGCAGCCGATCGCTCCGATTGCAGCCGATCCGGCCGATCACGGCGCGCAACGTAGCGGCGCCTACTCGGTATCCACACGTCCGGGACGAACGCCGTACACCCGTGTGCTAGCACGTGATGCAAGGCTAGGGTTTGGCTCGAAAGTGGGGAGGGTTTCCGTGGAGATTGATCTCGGCGACTTCGTTGCACGCAATGCAATTTACTGCCGCAGCTCTCCACCCCTCCCTCCTTTATATAGAGTTGGCCGACGGGACTAGTGGCCGATTAGGACTCTATTTTGAATCGGATCTCATCCGTATCTCATAGAGTTGGCCGCCCACACGTCGTAAGCCCATAGGACTCTATCCGATCGGATCCCTATCCGATCGAGCCGTATCCGAGTCCAACTCGAATGCCCGTTCTTATCCCCTTAAGCGTGCGACCCGTAGGTTCAGGTATACTCGGTTTCGGCTATAGTCTAACTTAGCCGATCGTCGGCTCGAGTCTAACTCAGCGGACTCACATCACGGCGGCGCCTAGCAGCACATATTGACACCTTAGTATACAAGAATAATATCGGCTCGAACCCGTAATGTGTACACGAGATCCCTTTGCCTCACGATACCGGTTAAGCTATAGGCAAGATGTGTGCCATCCCCTCAATAGCTTAACCATTCACTCGAACCGTATTGGATTATCTCGTCGTTGATTGACTCCTCAATCAACTTAGCATGGCCATGCATTTCCATAATCCATTACCTCGAGGGCCCAGAGATATCTCTCCAAAGGAGGGGCAAATTCCATCTTGATCACTCACATCCCACTCCATATTTCATAGCAAACCTGAAAACTACCTTTATAACTACCCGATTACGGAATAGAGTTTGGTAGTCCCAAAGTAGGCTACTACACATGTTGGAATCCATGGTGATCTCAGGTCTAAGGACTTTGTACCAACACTACCCGAGACCAACTAATGGCACATTAATTCCCGTAGTGTCTCATGGTGGGTCTATCCAACAATGTGTTCTCCAACACATATGTCCATGTTTATTGATTTGGTATCTCCATACCCATGATCTATGAGACATGATCATCAATCAATAAACATGCCGATCTTAGAATCATATTTGTTCCAACAATATGACATATGATCGTGGATCATTTAGAAATAGATTCATACATAAAGAGTCTCATAAATAAGTCACGTACTTATTGATCAATACAAGATGTCTATTTCATGGAACTGAATAACACTTTATTCATAAATACATAAACATTGACGTGATATCCAACATCTCCATGTTGCCTCTAGGGCATATCACTAACACCAATCGGATAGAGTCCTATGGGCTTACGAAGTCCGGCCGACCAATTCTATGAGATTCGGATAGGATCCGATTCAAAATAGAGTCCCGATGGGCCTCTAGGCCCAACCGGCAACTCTATATAAAGGGGTGAGGGGTGGAGAGCTGCTGCAAGCAATTGGAACTGAATCAATCTGATCACGCGTGTCTTCAGAAGTCGGCGAGATCAATCTCCACGGAAACCCTCCCCACTTCCGAGCAAAACCCTAGCCTTGCATCCTGTGCTAGCACAGGGGTGTTCGGCGTTCTGCCCCCGGACATGTGGATACATGTAGAGGCGCTGCTATGTTGCGGTGCTGTTCATCGGCTACGATTCGGCTATGGTGGAATCGGCTGCGGTCGGGCGCATTGGAGCAAGGCGCGCTAGCGCGGTCGGACAACTCGGCAAATCGACTACTCGGTGAATCGCAGAGTGAATCGGCCGTTCCGAGGAATCGCCGTTGGCTTGCGGAATCGGCCGTCATCGGCCGCTGCTCCGGATCGGATAGCTCCTGATTGGCTAATCCACTGCACTCTACTCCAATCGGTAACGATCTATTGACCCTTACTCGCAAGTGTTCCTGGTTTGCGCGATAGAAAAGTTTTGTTTTTAGCTTTCGTAGCTTCCACGTAACCCTTCAAGGAAGGCTTGCCTTGCAAGGCTCGCAGAGGAGGCAAGGACGAGACAACCCAACAGAAGATGATGTCACCTGACAAGGCTGCACTGATAGTACCTGCGAAAGACGGATCCTAAGGCGGGATAAGGCAAAAGATGACCATGGCACGTAGGACCCAGAGGGATCTCTATGTACTTTTCAGATATTGTTTGTGCTTGCTTTTTAGTCTTTAGTCATAGCTTTCTTGGCTCCCAAGTCCTCTTGTAACTGCCCCTTTTGAGCTAGAAAAGGAAGGGCAGGATGAACGGGTAGGGGGATCGTCTACTAAAAACTCTTCTCTAAGACTGAGTCTTTGGGAGCTAGATCCAATCCTTAGAGCCCCAAGAACTCTCTCCATTGTAATCCTTGTTCATACTCCACCCCAACAAAGAATACTGGACGTAGGCCTATTATCCTCCGGGAGGGCTGAACTAGTATAAACTCTCTTGTCTCTTGGCTCGTTTGATTCCCGGGTCGACCATCGGATCCATCTGTGAGACGCCCCCGACCACTCTCTTTTACCTCTTTGGGTAAACCCTTGGAGGACTGCCGATCATCCCGTCGATAACTCATGCGAACATGTGAATCTATCAAATCAACACACAGATTTTGTGTCTGCTCAATCCTAGTTGAAACAAGTGGGTCAACAACATTACTTACCAATTTATTTTGTAAGTTTAGATATGAACAACAATTCTCATTAACATTCAAATTAGGTGATTGTGTAAGTGCAGTAGAATGTATATCTGAATTTCTACCTTTTTTCATGTCATGATTCAGACTTTGGACAACATAGAGTTGGTTCTCAAGAATGACTACCTTCTCATTTCTCTTACCAAGTATCATGGTGTTATGACGAGCAATCTCTTCCTCCTTTCCCTTGCACACCTGCACTTTTGGAGAGACAACACTAAGTATAGACATTAGTGGGTTAGTGTTAAAATCATCCTCACATGTGTTGCATTGAAGCTCTCTCTTTTTGTGTGGTGTATCCCTCACACTCATAATGTTGATGCTCTCAATTTCACATTTAGTGAAATCACACAACTTACTTTTGTTTTCACTCTCACTCAATTTGGTTATGTGGCTCTCATTCTCACATAATGAAGCTGATAGTACAACACATCGTGGTGTCACATTCATGCTTGGAATAGCCTTGGTATGAAATTTCATATTTGTTGGAACATGATGAACTTAATCTTGGACGGATTTATCATTTGTACTAGGTAGCACAACACTAAGTTCTTTCTTCTCATATTTAGCTCTCAAACTATTATTATGATCGACCTTCAAATTCATATTTGATGAACCTTTAAAAATCGAAGTGTCACTAACCTCTTGATGACATTTTGGCACTGATTTTTCACCATGTTGCATAGAAAAATTGTGAATAGTTTCAGAATATGCGTCTTCACCACAATCGGCACTAGAACAAAGCACAAGACTTGTAGGATCTGCAACACTTGTGTTCACGCATTACGATGGTGCTTATTGCTGAATAATTCTCATATTTGCATAATGTGGAACTACAACATCTTCCTTCAATTCAACACACAAAGGATCAGCTTCCAATAGAGAAAGATGTTCTCTCATTTCACAACTCGGTTTATGATCTTCCGCAACTTGCATAGTGCCTTCTTCTAGCTCAACTTGTGGGGCATGTGCAGCAGAATTTTCTTCTTTATGTTGCTCAAAGTTGAGACAACCAGTGATGGGAATATTTACAACTTCCTCCTTGTCAATTACCTTGTCAACTTGGGGAACAAAGTTGTCTTCTTGCTGCATAATAGAGTCCTTGCAATTTAATTGTGAATGTTCACCCCTTTTAGCACTAGAGTTAGCTAAAGAAAACTTTGGGACAACATATCGTTTCTTCTTGCATGGAGTTGATGCTTTCTTCTCTCCAACAATAGAAGATACAGAGGGTTGTAGCTTAGCACATATGCCCTGACACAATGTAATGCACATTGTGATTTTGTCTTGCTGCACCTTCATAATTTTCTTCTCCTCTTTGATTGCACAACTTAGAAGAACTCGCGTACTTCTAAAATGTTTTCCCTCAATTGCAGCAACAAAATTAGGATTAAGACCTCTCTTGAACTATGTCATTGCATTCATGTCGTCAACAATATTTGCTCGATGCAAGGAAGAATATAGCTCATCATAATATGCTTGGACAGATTTACTACCTTGCTTCACACGCTGCAAAATTCTAGGAGTAATAAATTAGCCCACATTCTCTTGGAACAAATTTTTTTTCTCATGGCCTTCTTCAAATATTCCCAATTCTTGATGAAATGCTTATGTTGATATTGCTTCCACCAATCAAGAGCATAATCTTCAAACTCAAATACAGCTCATGATATCTTCTAGGCTTCTAATAAATCTTGGACTTCAAGTTCAACCTCCCTATGTTCAATTAAAGTTCAATCTCCATTTGTTCCTGCCAATTAAGAAATTCCTCCGGATCAGTACTTTCATAGAATGGAAGATTGGTATATCATCAGCCTGTCATGGTTAATGCATATGCAAAACAACAAGCTTGTCTGTGGTATAGGATAATATATGTGAAATCTCACAACCTCACCTCTCTTACCAACCGAAGTTCTTATGAATTCCTACGGATTACAGAGGGCCAATGTGCGGTGGTAACAAGAAAGTGATGGTTAAGCGAACACAAGATCAGAGTTCGTATGACGGTGGCTTGTACGTGGAGCTTGGTGGGGAATAATTCGCGATGAAAGCAGTCTGAACTCTAGTTATTGTAAAGCTAAATCGTAGTCCAAACTAGAAGATCAATTCCTAGTGCTGACCGCAAGATATGAGTGAAGTAAATGGATCAAACACACACGCAAAGATAATTCCAGATTTGATGCAAACAAGGAGTATGCATAGGATGCAAGTGTTGTAATCAAACCCAAGCAAAATTTTGCACCAAAGGATGAATAGCAATCTGGTTATGCCACTTGATGAAAAATTCAGAACTTTTACACATGAACAAACTGATCTTTCAACTCTTCTTTCTTAACCTTTCTCAACTCTTTTTTTGCAACTTTTTTTCATCTTTTTTGACACTTTCTTTTTTAGAACTAAGAACAAGATCAGATATAGCACTTGCACACTTTTTTCTTAGAAACAAGGCACAACCGTCGGCTATAGCTTGATAAGATCAAAGTTAACATGAAGAATGATACTGGTTTCTGATTTTCTTTTTAGGGATTTCAGATATATGAAAGAGGTACAAGGGACACACAAAAGATAATATGATCAGCAACTAAACATGACTCTAATGGACTGAAACTTAACAAAACTCAATAGAATAGCATATTGAAACAAAGGGCTATGGCAAAATATTTTTATGGCTTTTTGGTGGATAGGCGAACATAAAATATATGTAGCTAAGGATAAAGAATCCTACTATGGCAACGAAAGCTCTGATACCAGATGATGAAGGCTTCTTCCTGATTTTCACGACGTAGGATCCTGTCGACGTGTGGGTCGGCAGTCCTCCAAGAGGGCTACCCGATGAGGTGAAAGAGTGGTCGGGGCGTCTCACCAGCGGATCTGATGGTCGACTCAAGAACAACACGAGCCAAGGTTTTTAGATAGGTTTGGCCCTCCCGGAGGATAACAAGTCTATGTCCTGTGTTCTTTGTTGGGGTGGTGTATGAATAGAGTTTGAGTACAATGGACAATGTCCGAGAGAGAGAGAGAGAGTCTTGGGTCTCTAGAGAATCTAACCCCTTGTGTGCACCACTGCCCTCCCTTTTATAATCCAAAGGGGCGGAGTTACAATGAACTTGGCGCGCAAGAAAGCTTGGCCCTAAAGTACAAAGCAAGTACAAGCTAAAGCTGAAAAGTAGAACAGAAATCGCCTTGGGATCCAACCATCACGGCAGGTACCTTGTGCGCAGTGTTGTCAGGTGACGTCATCTTCGATCGGCATCTCCCTCGTTTGTCCTATTTGCGAGGCTTATAAAGGAGGCCTGCTTCCCGAGGAGGGGCGACCGACCTTTGTCCTGGTCGGGGCCATGCATGGAGGTCGGACTAAGGAGCCGAGGTCGCGCTCACCGACCACGCCTAGGGTCTAGCTCCTGGCCCAGTCTGAAGACTTCCAATCTGGTCCGCTCGGCCTTCTTTCTTTAGTTTGGGCTAACCCGGTGTCACGCCTAGAAATTTATCCCAAATTTTCAGACTATTTTGTGTATTAAATCCCTGTCTAGGAATCAACCAGGGTACACAAAAATAGTCTGAAAATTTGGGATAAATTTTCAGGCATGACAAGTTGATATCAGAGCCATCTCGACTATAGGTTGAGCCAAATGGTCAAACCCTAAGGACAAGTTTTCTGAAAACCCTATTTGTGAAAAAGTCTCTTCTATCCCTCTGGAGTGTTTGCAAAATAATTTGTCAAATTTCTTCCCTTTCCTCGCCAACTCTCTAGTTGTTAAGCTTGGAGCACCAACTAGAAGCCTTCATAGAAGTCAAGTCAAGCCCCAAGCTTCAAGTAAGAAGATCAAACCAAGCAGCCCAGAGTCAGCACTTCTCGAGGATCAAGTGAAGTCTCTCCGGAGCATACCTAAACCCAATCCTCCCTGGAAGTGTAGTATCGGTAGTTCCTAGGTCGTGTGTTGTTTGCTGTGTGTAGGTGCATGGTTTACGTCAGTGGTGGGGATATGACCATACTAGGTTGTTTGCCTAATCAACTTGAACCCTAAAAGTCTACTCACATCAGATCAGTAATAAGTGGGTTAAGGCCTTATCTTTAGCAACCCCTCTCTTCCACCTCTTTCGTCTTAGCAGCAGTTGGTCAGTGCCAAAGAGAATGAGGATAACAATAAGAACAACAGTATCAACAGCAAGAAATGCAAGCTCAGATGCAAGTTCAGGGTCAATATCAAAATCAAGGCCAGCTTACCCCGATGCAAGCACCTGTTACTCCTACTAGTGTATCGCCAAGTTTTCAGAAGACGATGGCACCAATCCCGCCATCATGTTGGAAGGAATTGCATACCACCGACTATGATTACAACGAGCAAGTTTGGGATGCAAGAAATAGTTCATGGGACATGAACGCCGGGACATCAGCCGAAGATGAGATGAAGTGTTGTTAACGTCAGAATTTGGTAAGCCCCGGAGTCTCAATCGGCTGAGATGAAGTGCTCTTAGATTCGGTTTGGGAAGATCTTATCCAGAAGACATCGAGTTCAAGAAAAATATGGCTTGTACTATTAATTAGGAAGAATTTGTTAGCTTTCTATTTTATCTTTAGGAAAGTTTGTTAGTGTCCAATAAGGACTCGGTTTGTTTCCTTTTATCTCTAGGAAAGATTGAGTCGTATTCTAGGATCTTTGTTAGCCCGTGGGTATAAATATGTAAGCTCGGGGTTCATGTAATCTATCCTCACGATCAATATAATTCGACGAATCACCACCTTTTACCTTTTCCACTTTGTTCATCATCCGGCGAGACTTGGCACCTGACGCGGGGCTGCATCGGTTAGGGTCGATCTCCGACGAAGGGGAAGTCCAAGTGTTGCCTATCTGGTATATCGTCTCTATCTTTAGTTTCATTACTGTTTATAGTCACATCGAATTAGTTAGGACTTTCTCGGTTGACCGATATTCTGATTAAGTTGATGTTTCTTTAAACGTAATGTGAGTTTAGATAGATTTGTTATATCCATCACACTAGACAGATCTATCAGCTCATTGAGTATTAGATTATCATATGCAATCTTGTGTTGCATCGGTTAGGTCCGACCTACTAGATTGTTATTGATAATCTAAGTCTTCGTAAGCCGATAGGTTGATGCTAATGTTTCATCGGAGGGTTAGCCGATCTTATCTGATGTTTTAAATTTCCTGTTGATGATTTTGCCGTCTTGGTTAAATGTAACACATGACCACTTTGATTGGTGCCATATTGGCTTGTTTAAATCTATCAGGCAATCATCAACCTTATGTTGCATCGGTTAGGTCCGACCTATGAGGTTGTAGTTGTAAGTTAGATTTATGTAAGTCGGTAGGCATCTATCATTGTTTCATCGGAGTTTCAGCCGATGAGTTATCTGGACGTTGCAATCGGCTTACAAGGATTATACATAAAGTTGGTTTTAGTCGATTGCAGCAAAGGTTTCTAATCACATTGGATCTAATGCCATCGGACCCCAGCCGATGAATGATTCAATCTTCATGTCAATGTCTATTTCATCATGTGATTGGTTTATGCTATACTACATTGCTATATCATCATGTTATCGTCAGCCGATTGCCTTTATATAGATGTTTGCTCAGCACACAGCCGATGGATTAAAACCCTAACTGTATCAGTTGGTATCGGCATTAGCTGGAATCGCGCCATCGGCCTATCAGCTGATCGGCTGTTTTGGCTATCGGTCTATCGGCCGATATGCTTTATGTTTCGCTGCTTTGTATGTCTTGTTAGTGGTAGGATCAAACTAACTGGAACGCCCACGCTTCATTGATTTTAGGAACTGCACTGGAGCTAAGCAGATCTCCCAGGCCAGCGTGTGTTTGGCGTCAACACATCTTTTGGCATGCACGGATTTGGCGTCAACAAGTGCTCAAGAAGGAAGAAAGATTCTGGTCAACTTATCATCAAGAGTTTTGATACGCCTCAATCAATCCAGAAGCAGAGCAGTCTTGTCAATTGTTAGGTCTGATGGGAAAGTCACAGATAGCCAGAATGACAAGAGGAATTGGAGTCACTGTTACATGGAACTTCCCATCGTCAACTGGACGTAGTATTCTAAACCTTCCCGAATGAATGGGCACAGTCAGTATTTTATTCCTATGGACTAACCTAGAACCAAGTCTACAGATCCGAGTTCCAAGGAAAACAAATAAGTTGATTATTCTAAAGGTAGAAACTGTTAGTGATATGCCCTAGAGGCAACATGGAGATGTTGGATATCATGGTCAATGTTTATGTATAAATGAATAAAGTGTTATTCAGTTCCATGAAATAGACATCTTGTATTGATCAATAAGTACGTGACTTATTTATGAGACTCTTTATGCATGAATCTATTTCTAAATGATCCCTGATCACATGTCATATAATTGGAACAAATTGAATGGAACAAACTTAATGAGGCATAAGTCTGAATCCTTTGAAAAGTTCAAAGAATTCCAGAATGAAGTACAGAATCATTTAGGGAAAACAATCAAGTTTCTATGATCAGATCGTCGAGGGGAATACTTGAGCCAAGAGTTTGGTAATCATCTGAAAGATTATGGTATTGTTCCATAGTTGACTCCGCCAGGAACTCCACAATGGAATGGAGTGTCCGAACGGAGAAATCACACCTTGTTGGACATGGTGCGGTCGATGATGTGCCAAAGTGATCTTCCGTTATCCTTCTGGGGATATGCTCTTGAAACAGCTGCGCTCACACTAAATAGAGTTCCATCTAAGTCAGTTGAAAAGACACCATATGAGATATGGACAGGGCAACCCCCTAGTTTGTCTTCTCTCAAAATTTGGGGATGCGAAGCTTATGTAAAATGTTTACAGCCTGACAAGCTCACACCCAAATCTGACAAGTGCTTCTTTGTGGGATATCCTAAGGAAACTAAGGGATATTACTTTTATAATCGGGAACAAGGCAAAGTGTTTGTCACCCGACACGGTGTTTTCTTGGAGAAAGAGTTTCTTTCAAGAAGGGTTAGTGGGAGCAGGGTGCATCTTGAGGAAGTTCAAGAAACTCCAGAAAATGTTTCAGCGACCACAGAACCACAACAGGAGGAGCAAAGTGTTGTGCCAACAGTTGTAGATACACCAGCCCCATGGAGGTCTGAAAGATCACGTCGTGCGCCTGACAGGTACACAGGTGCGGAACAACGTGATATACTGTTGTTGGACAACGATGAGCCTAAGACCTATGAGGAAGCGATGGTGGGACCCAATTCCAACAAGTGACTTGGAGCCATGAAATCCGAAATAGAATCCATGTACGACAATCAAGTTTAGAACTTGGTTGATCCACCTGATGGTGTCAAAACCATTGAGTGTAAATGGGTTTTTAAGAAAAAGGCCGATATGGATGGAAATGTTCACATCTATAAGGCGCGATTGGTGGCGAAAGGTTTTAAACAGATTCAAGGAGTTGATTATGATGAAACCTTCTCGTCCGTCGCAATGCTTAAATCTATTCGGATTATCCTAGAGATTGCTGCATATTTCGATTATGAGATATGGCAGATGGATGTCAAAACAGCTTTCCTAAATGGAAACCTAAGCGAGGATGTATACATGATACAACGTGAGGGTTTTGTCGATCCACAATCGCCTGGAAAGATATGCAAGCTACAGAAATCCATTTATGGATTGAAGCAAGCATCTTGGAGTTGGA
This sequence comes from Oryza australiensis, assembly GCA_019925245.2. Lineage (NCBI taxonomy): Eukaryota > Viridiplantae > Streptophyta > Magnoliopsida > Poales > Poaceae > Oryza > Oryza australiensis. Next base: position 97,591 of record JAIFGZ020000472.1, on the reverse strand, counting down.
ATATTTGTTTTGATGAAGTAATCAAAGGGTTTGGTTTCATCAAAAACGAAGAGGAGGCCTGTGTTTACAAAAAGGTCAGTGGGAGCGCAATTGTATTTCTAATCTTATATGTGGATGACATATTGTTGATTGGAAATGATATCCCTATGCTAGAATCGTCAAGTCTTCATTGAAAAATAGTTTTTCCATGAAAGACTTAGGGGAGGCAGCATACATATTGGGCATTCAGATCTATAGAGATAGATCCAAGAGGCTAATTGGATTAAGCCAAAGTACATACATTGACAAGGTGTTGAAAAGGTTCAACATGCATGATTCCAAGAAATGTTTCTTGCCCATGTCAAATGGCATTTATCAGCAAGAATCAGTGTCCTCAGACACATGATGGGCGGAACAATATGGGTATGGTTCCATATGCTTCGGCAATTGGATCCATCATGTATGCCATGCTTTGTACACATCCAGATGTCTCGTGCGCTTTGAGTGCTACGAGCAGATACCAGTCAGATTAAGGTGAAGGTCACTGGACTGCCGTAAAGAATATTCTTAAATACTTGAAAAGAACTAAGGATATGTTCCTAGTCTATGGAGGTGAAGAAGAGCTCGTTGTAAGTGGTTAAACCAATGCTAACTTCCAAACAAACAAGGATGATTATAGATCGCAATTTGGGTTCGTGTTCTGCATAATGGAGGCGCAGTCAGCTAGAAGAGTTCCAAGCAGGATACTGTTGCTGACTCTACAACAGAGGCCGAGTACATTGCTGCTTCAGAAGCTGCAAAGGAGGCTGTTTGGATCAAGAAATTTATTTCTGAGCTTGGTATGATGACTAGTGCGACTGGTCCAATGTCTCTCTATTGTGATAATAGTGGAGCCATTGCACAAGCCAAGGAGCCGAGGTCACATCAGAAGTCCAAACACATACTTCGGCGATATCATCTCATCCGCGAGATAGTGGACAGAGGTGATGTCAAGATATGCAAAGTGCACACGGATCTCAACATAGCCGATCCGCTGACAAACCTCTCCCTCAGCCGAAACATGAGGCGCACACAAGAGCAATGGGTATTAGATACTTACATGATTGACTCTAGTGCAAGTGGGAGATTGTTAGTGATATGCCCTAGAGGCAACATGGAGATGTTGGATATCATGGTCAATGTTTATGTATAAATGAATAAAGTGTTATTCAGTTCCATGAAATAGACATCTTGTATTGATCAATAAGTACGTGACTTATTTATGAGACTCTTTATGTATGAATCTATTTCTAAATGATCCCTTATCACATGTCATATTATTGGAACAAATATGACTCTAAGATCGACATGTTTATTGATTGATGATCATGTCTCATAGATCATGGGTATGGAGATACCAAATCAATAAACATGGACACATGTGTTAGAGAACACATTGTTGGATAGACCCACCATGAGACACTATAGGAATTAATGTGTCATTAGTTGGTCTCAAGTAGTGTTGGTGCAAAGTCCTTAGACCTGAGATCATCATGGATTCCAACATGTGTAGTAGCCTACTTTGGGACTACCAAACACTATTCCGTAACTGGATAGTTATAAAAGTAGTCTTCGGGTTTGCTATGAAACATGTAGTGGGATGTGAATGATCAAGATGGAATTTGCCCCTCATTTGGAGAGATATTTCTGGGCCCCTCAAGGTAATGGATTATGGAAATGCATGGCCATGCTAAGTTGATTGAGGAGTCAATCAACAGACAGATATTCCAATACGGTTTGAGTGAATGATTAAGCTATTGAAGGGATGGTACTACATCTTGCCTATAGCTTAATTGGTATCGTGAGGCAAAGGGATTTGCGTACACATTATAGGTTCAGAGCCGATATTATATTCTTGTATGCTATGGTGTCAAGATGTGTTGCTAGGCGCCACTGTTGACAGGTTGGCTGAGTTGGACTCGAGCCGACGGTCGGCTGAGTTGGACTATAGTCAAACAGAGTATACCTGAACCTACAGGGTCGCACGCTTAAGGGGATAAGAGCAGGCATTCGAGTTGGACTGAGATATGGCTTGATCGGATAGGGATCCGGTCGGATAGGGATCCGATCGGATAGGGATCCGATCGGATAGGGCTTACGAAGTCCGGCCGGCCAACTCAACATAGAGTCCCGATGGGCCTCTAGGCCCAACCGGCAACTCTATATAAAGGGGTGAGGGGTGGAGAGCTGTGGCATCACAATTGAACCGAATCAATCTGATTTGGCGCAACAAGTCAGCAAGATCAATCTCCACGGAAATGCTCCCCACTTCCGAGCCAAAACCCTAGCCTTACATCTTGTGCTAGCATACGGGTGTTAGGCGTTCTGTTCCCGAACGTGTGGATACCGGTAGAGGTGCTACTACGTTGCGGTGCTGTTCGTCGGCTACGAATCGACTGTGGTGGAATCAGCTGCGGTCGGGCGCATCATAGCGAGGCGCGTGAGCGCGGTCGGACGACTCGACGAATCGGCTGTTCCCAGGAATCGGCTGTCCTTACTTTGGCAGTACCCGCTCCATGAACTTAATTCCTCTTGCACTCTAGCTGTCCTTTTCTAGCAGTCAGAGGAGTTCTGGCACTCCTAGGGTAAGGGGAAACTCACCAAATTCTCATTCATTACTCTACCCGTAGGCCGCAGCCTTATCTCAACCACCAGAACCACATCTCCACACAAGAACCACTACGCAGGGATACTGCCTCCGCTCGGCTATCAACTCCGCTAGGTTTATACCCATTCGAGAAGTATGGTTGTACTGGCTCGTTCCAGGTTATAAGTCTCATGGCTCGGTCCTTAATCAACTAGGGACGGTACTTGCCTTTGCCGGAATCCACCCAAATCCATCCATCCGCCCTAGTCTAAAAACAATTGGTTTTGTACTTACATTTTCCATCAAAGCTATTTTCATCATGTTCAAGGCAATGTGGTGCTCATGTCTCCACATGCCGTATTTCAACTGCCTTCCTGAAGGTAGTTGCCCAAGCATAAAGCTTCTTTGTAAAGTCATGAGTATGTATGAACCTAATATAAGCATAGCTAAGCATTTTACCAAAGATATCCTTCGGTTATATCACATGGAGGGTTACAAAGATTATATCTAAAGGTAAACAATGTCAAGGCATGGTATATCTAGCATAGGTACTAGTTTGTGTATATAGCATGCATATTTGAAGTTTAAAACAATATCATTTCGCAATTGGGGTCAATATGTTCGAAGAGGTGTGATGACTTGCCTTGCTCGCACACTTGTTGGACAGGGTCTTCCACGTAGTCGACGCCTGTTTCCTCGGATGCTAATCATGCGTGCGAAAGGAAGGATTGAATTCGTTTAGAATTCAATAAAATCCAATAAAAGTCAAATAAATTGCAAAAGCAGCTCCTGAGACGAATCTACAGCGTTAAATGAATTTATGTTCGAGCTACACAAGAATTCGAGTTAAAACGAGCGAGTTACGTTAATGTGAAGTTCTCGTGTTTTACCATTTTAAGTAATCATATGGTGGCATTATCCCAAGCTATTTTGTCTCAAGTTTTAGGAATAGTATGTACTGAGGATTTAGAAGTTTTATATCGAAAAGAAATTGTTAAGCCAAATTCTATTTTTGATTTTTATCGGGTAAACAACCCGAGGTCAAAACCTTATTTGAATCCTACTCAACTACCCTAAAGTGTGATGTTATTCATAATAATTTAAATTTTAATTTAAGTTTTTGGAAATAAGTTCATGTGATGAAATTAATACTTACCTCAATAATTTCTAAATTAACTTAGGCAAAAATTCAATTTTCTTAATATTATTCAATATTTGGCCTATAACCGCCCCATAAAATCTTTATTTCAGGAAATAAATTTCTATTTAAAATTTCCCAAATATTCTTCCTAAATTATATTTCCTTTCTTATTTTATTTTTTATTTTTTTCCTTTTCTTTGTCTTTCTTCCCCTTTTTTTGTTTTCCCTCTCTCTTCTCTATTCTTCTTCCTCAGCGCCGCCGGTGGGGATGAGGCCGACGGCGGCAAGGGAGGACCGGCACTAGGGGGCAAAGGGATCCTACACCATCTAGGAGCTACGGGGAATTCATTTCACGACTCGGTCGGGCCGGAGAGGTGGCGGGGTGGTCCGGCAACGACGAAGCGACTGTGGCGGCGGAGGCGCACGGTGCGGCGGTGCTCCGGTGACAATGCGGCCGAACCAAGGGGTCCTAGGGCATCTACAGGACATGGGGGTGCTAGCTAGGGGGTTGGCTTGGCCGGAAAGACACGGGGGCCACCTGGCGACGTGCGCATGGCGACGGCTGAGGCAGGGGAGTTCGGCGGCGCTCGTCACCGGCGATTTCTGGCGGCTATTTGGCTCGGGAAACCTAGGGGAAATAATGCTTAGAGCACGTAGATCGTGGAAGTACCTTTAATTGGAGAAGATATCAACCGAGGACGACGAATTTTGAGTTTTGCTCGGGGCGGCCGAGTTAGGGTTCTTCCGGCCGGCTCCGATCTTTTGCGAAATTCTAGCGCTGTGGTGAATGGATTTTGGGGAAAATTGGAAAGGAGCTAGATGAGACAATAAGGCAGAAGTTTCGTGTTGGGAGTTTCGGCCGAGGAGCGCTATTTATAGCCGACCGCGCGAGCTCGAGCTCGACAGCCAGGGCGACAATGCTAGGGTGGCGCGCGCGTGAGTAGGGGAAGGGAGAGGCCAACGCACGACGGGCATGGCTACAGCGCGGGCGGAATGGGCACGGGGTACGGCGCGGCGTGGCTGGCGTTGGCTCGGCGCGGCTACAGGCGACGGCATTGACGCAGGCGCGCGCCGTGGTACGGCGAGGCGATGGCGGAGTACGGCGCAGCATGGGCACGATGCTGTGGCTGACGCACGCGGTGTGGGCATGGTGTACGGCACGTTGACGCCGGGACGGGCCGCGCGTGCGCGTACAAGCCAAAACCATGCACCCACAGCCCACAATTTAGTCATATTTTAGTTGGGATATTTATGACCAAAAAGATATGGTCAGGTGTTCCGAGCTAGCAGCTCATCTGAACTAAGTTTAGATAGTGTGATTATCCCATTTAGTGAGCTAGTGCTAATTAAGCATGGCTAAGCATATAATTCTAGCAAAAGTCTCGTAAGTGACTAAAGCTAGTCAAATTATCACCCAAGGTTAACAAAGGACGGATATCAAGTGGTAAGGCACAAGCAAGCAGATAGGTAATCCCATCATTTCATGTAATTAGCAAAACAATGCAATTTTATTCGCAAACAGTAAACCATTTGTAAAAAAGGTTCAATATGCTTCAAGGGGAGTGTGACTTGCCTTCCTTCTTCCAACCAACTTCCGAACTCTTCGCGAGCGCGAACTCCAAAACGACAAAACTACACGGTGGAGAGCAAAACGAGGAAAAACCCTAACAAAAACCAAATAACGGTACATGAAAAGTAAACCAACATGTAGAGCTCAATTTTAGATGAATTTTGCAATTTGAATGATCCAATTTGGAGTTCGTATAAATTAGATATGAATTTTAGAAGTTTTAGACCATTTAAATGAATTCTAGAAATTAATTGGATTTATTGCGCAATTTTAAAATATTTTTCAAAGGAAAAAGGGCTAGGGCCGACGTCGCAGGTGGCGCAGCGTCGCCGCCAAGGGCCGACGTCAGCCGATGTCACCGCGGCAGCCGACGCGGTCCACGGCCTTTCTATCGTGGATGGAGGCGCAGGCTGGCGAGCGACGCGGCAATCGAAAATGGTGGCTGCCGGGAAGCACGGCGGCGAGGCGGTTCGGCGGTGATCCGGCGCGGGAGCGGCGGCCGGGTGTGCGGCATGGCGGTGAAGCCGGGATGGCCTCAGCGCATGGCGGCGGGGCCTGGAGCGGCGGTGGCGCACGGCGAGAGAGCGGCCGCGAGCGGTGGAGCGAGGGAAGACGTGGGAAGAGCGCTTGGGAGCTCGGCGGGCTCGAGCAACGGAGGGGAAAAGGGAGAGAGGAGCTCGGGTAGGGTATTTAAAGGCCGGGGAGGCGCGGGCATGGTTGGTGCGCAGCGGATTTCGTGGCGAAGGCGGTGGTCGGTGGGGTTAAAGCGCGGGGTTTAAAGGCGGCGATTAATGGCACGGGGTTAGGGGAAATAAAGGGGAAAAGTTGGCGGCTTGATGGCAGCAGCTTTAGGGCAGCGCGGGACGAGCGGGGCTGCGGGATTCGCGGCGGTGAGGGAACACGGGTTGCGGCGGCAATGGTGGTTTGGAGGAGGCCCGATGGACTTTGGCGGGCGCACGCGAGGGAGACGGGCCTCGGCTTCAAGGCCGGCCCACAGGAGAGAGAATGGAGGGCGCACGCGCGGGCAGTGATGCAAAGCAGAGTTCAAGGATTTGGGCTGAAACTGGCCCGAGAACAGGAGGAGAAATTTTAATTTGTTTTTCTTTTAAATTAATCGCATAAATGATCCTTGAATTTTTATAAATACTTATAGTGCTCAAATAATTCCAAGAAAATTCTTGAAAATAGATGAACACTCAAAGCATCTAATAAAAATATAACCAGACCATTTAGTGATTAATTTATTGATTAAATAATTATTAAAATGCTCTTTGTATTATTAAAATTACTTATGGAGCTTCAAAATTTCACGAAAAATTTTAGAGAATACTTTAGGACATGGAGAATATTCCAAGAATATTTCAAGCCATGATTTTTAAAGGAAATTTTAATTTCCTTCTTTATTTCACTTGGTAATTGGGTTTTCCTTTTATTTAATTTCGTAGAAAATGATTTATTTAATGATTTTTAATCCCGAACGAAAATCAGGTTGTGACACTTAGTAAACCCTAGCTCTATAGCCGATGGTAGCCGACGAGCTGGAGAAAACGTAACCCAGAGGCAAGTAGCATTGAGTGACATGGGAAAAGCCATAGCCCAGAGGCCAGTGGCAGTCGGTGAGGTCGGAGTGGCCATAGCCCGAAGGCTGAAGGCGGGTCGGCGAGGTCGGAGAGGCATAGCTCGAAGGTTGATGGCGGTCGGCGTCTCTGAGGCCGATGTCGAGGTCATTTATGCCAAGGTCAAGCCGGCAGCGAAGAAGATCGTCGCCTGGATGTCCCTGTAGATAGGCCAACTTGTAATAGTCCGTAGCTAGATAGGCAAAGTCAATCTGAGTCGAAATATGTAAGGTTTAAACGTTGGATGTAATGAAGCCCAAATTTTTGCGGTGAATGGAGAGACGTTTTTATATTCCATGAAATCTTTATTAATTGCATGCCTGCTATTCACTTTGTGTTTGACCTCAGGCTCGAGCGGGTTGGGCCCTCGACAAGGCATGGCTGGGGGGCATCAAGTCATGCTCGAGCCACTTAGTCGTTTATGTACCGAACAGGTGCAAGGAGAAATTAAGATAGAGGTAACCGAGCCCTCGAGCACTTTCGCGTAGTATCCGTCTAAGTTGCGTCAGGTCCCAACCCTAGCTGGCTTTGGTAGGGAGCATGCCCTATCTTAATCCAAAGGACATCAGGCCGAGCCATTGCACTTAGTCGGATACGCTACGGATAGGTGCTCGCGAAGGCTGCAGAGCCCCCAAGCAACTCGGGTGGGCTACTCGGGGAACTTACCAAGCCCCTGAGTAGCTCAAGTGTACTCAATAGACTTCTTTTCGAGGAACCCCGCCCACTGCTGGTGGGGGCCACGTGGCTTAAGGCAGACCGTAAGCGTAGAGAAGAAGTTATTGAACCTACATAGGCTACTCGGGCGTCGGGAGGAGAACGAATTGGAGAAAAAGATGACCGAAGAGAAACTGTGGAGAACAAATTACTTTATTGAAAAAGATGAGTACAAGATATTTAGCTGCTCAAGCGTAAAATCGACGCAGATTACTAGGCACCCGGAGACGAACTTCGTGTCCATTGGCGCCGTGAAGTCGAAGAAGAAGGAAACTATTTACACCCAAAATTGGCACCGAGGAATCAAAATAGGGATAGTTGCCAATATTTGGAGATCTGCCGGTTTCCTTCGGAGAGGCCCGTCTGACTGCCGTGTATAGGCTGGTCTGACTGGGCCGTGGGGCCGGTCAGACCGGTGGCATGTGGCTGGTCTGACCGGCAGAGTTTGAAACCTAGCCGAATTCGTCGGTACTCGGGTTTTCTTCCTCCATACGGTATGTCTCAGGTTTCCAAGCATGTCTATCCCGAATTGGACGTGGAGAAGGGCCTGTGGAGGGCAAGACCAACCCCTATTTAAGGGCCAAGGCCGGTTCAATTGGCAAAACAATAACCAACAAATCGTCCGCCGCCGCTGCGACAGTGCGACTTCTTTGTAAGTTTGTATTGAAAACTTTATGTTCGCCCACGAGACGGGTGTTTATCTATCTTTTTATCTAAATCGGCTTTGCTAGCCGGTTTAATCTATAAAACCCATCTTGCTTTAGTTCTTTGCTAGATCAAGGTGGTTGGCGACTCCATATCACCACAAGGTGTTTAGGTGAATCGATCGTGCTCGTGCCTTTGCCAAAAAAGGTGCCAACACGATTTTTGGCGACTTCGCTGGGGAAGTCTGCTCAACGCCATCTCCACTTCGACGTCGCCATGACAAAGCAAGTTGCGCAAGAGGTAAGCCCATCTATCGTCGTCCACATCTCATTGGATGACCTAGATGGGGAGACACGCAAGATTATGGAGGAGCGGATCAAGGCGATCACGCAGGAGGTTTTGGACAAATCATGTACCAAAACCCGTCAAGGTGTCATCGTCAAGCCCGGGAGCCCGCTCAAGGTCATCCACGATGAGGTAAGCACTGATGACCTAGCTCTTTCTATCCAAAGGCTCGTAGCAAGTACGGTGGATGAGTCCGTCACCGACGCCGTTAATAATAAGATTGAATCCGCTTTGGAGTCTTGCTTTAATAGGATGTTTAATGCGCATATGGGTGCTAAATCCGGCTTTCCCAAGGCCAATTTACCATTTGCCTCTCTTGCAAGCACTAGCCAAGCCCCTGTACATCACATATTTAGAAAAACCGACGGGGCAATCGCGCAACAACATGAGGGAGTGAGTTCTGCGCCTTCTGTCGGTCTGACCGGCCCAACGGTCGGTGTGACCGGCGCATCCTACATCGGTCAGACCGGTCCACGGGCCGGTTCAACCTTTCCCCACCTCGGTCAGACCGGCCTACAGGCCGGTCCGACCATTCCCTTCACCGGTCTGACCGGCGGCTACATGGCCGGTCAGACCGCACACTACCCGACCGGTTAAACCGGTGCTCTGGTGCCGGTGCAGGAAATAGATTTGATCACGGGAAACTCAGTTTTATACCATGTTCCTGCACACGACCCTCCTGTAGCTACTGTTCATGCACAAGTTCCTCCACACGTTCCCAATCAGTATAATGATCCTAATAGGGGATACCCGCATGACACTGGGTATGGCCAATATGGCAATATTGCGCCGCAACAACCGTTTTTTTGGCCGCCGGTCTTAACCAACCCGCCAAGGCCTGAAAACATGGAGGAACAAATTAGGAATATTATTAGGGAATCATTTGGAATTGAGCCCAGGAATCGTGCTAGGGTTTACCAAAAGCCGTATCCTGATCACTTCGATAATATTCCATATCCTCGTGGCTATAGAGTTCCCGAATTTACTAAATTCAGTGGTGAGGATAATAGGACCACATGGGAGCATATAGGCCTATTCTTAGCGCAATGTGGAGAGGCTAGTACTTCTGATGCTTTTAAATTGCGCTTATTTTCTTTATCATTATCCGGTACTGCTTTTACAAGGTTCACTTCATTACCGGCTAATTCTATTCATACTTGGGCTCAGTTAGAACAGAAATACCATGATTATTTTTATACTGGTGAAACTGAGCTTAGGCTTTGTGATTTAACATCGGTTAGGCAAAAATATAATGAATCTGTTACTGATTACATTAAGAGATTTAGAGATGCTAGAAACCAGTGTTTTAGTCTAAGTATAACTGAAAGAGATTTGGCTGATCTTTCTTTTAGCGGTTTACTTGCTCCTATTAAGGAGAAGTTAGATGGCCAACAATTTCTCGATGTTAGTCAGGTTATGCAAAAGGCTCTAGCTCAGAAAGCCGAGTCAGAGATAGCAAAAGGTTTGTTAGGCCCAATGATAAGAAACCTCATGTTAGCATGATCGATAGCCCTGATAGTGACTCTGATGTTTATGAGGGCGATCATCATATGTACATTGTTGAGTGGTCTTGGACTAACAAGAATAAACCTTTTGTTTGATCTAGCTTGATGCCGACTCCTCGCAAGGATCGTGTCCACCCCCATTTTTTAGGACAGGAATCATTCGTGTTCATAGTACCATATCCCTGGATCGAGTAGTTTGGTACCCACTAATACAGTTCTGAATTACCAGGTGCAAGGTGCACGAATAGTCTTACCTCGAAATTATTACAATAATAGGCCCGAAGGCAATATCCAATACATATAGGTCCTACTGGTCCGGATACAACCAAAAGCAGAATTTAGATAAGATAGCAGTCGGAAGGCAGTAGCATGTCGATTGCCACAGGCAACGACTGGGGACTAAGACCTAGTAGACGCCTTCTCCTCCTTCGCCCATCTGACAGTAAGCATAGGGGTCCTCCAGTTCTTCGCTTCTTCCATCTGAAGGTTTGTGCGTATAGCATGGGTGAGTACCCAACGTACTCAACAAGCCGACACAGAATGATGCACATGATAGGGTCCTTCAAAGGATGGCTATGGTTCATTTGCACAAAGCCAATTTTCACAAATCATTTCACAAACCTAATATCTAGCCAAGTCATGTTTTAGTTCCATAGTATATTAAAACGGTGACGGTTCTGTCTAACATCCATCGTGATTTCCAAGGATGGCTTCCCGCCTCCGGTTCGTCATGGTTTTCGGGGGAGTCCACCCCTTCTCGCAGTTCGAGAAGTTGAGTCCACCAGCACACAAAATCATTATGCATTCCCATCCCATCATTTTAAATTTCATGAGTCTAGCCACGGGAGAAACTTGTCACGTTGCTCATTAACTGCGAGCATGGATATTCGAATAGATTGATTTACTCACACTGCAGTAGATGTACACTTTACCCATACTCCGCAACTATTCATTGAATGAGCTTTCATCCCTTCATATGGGATGGTCACGGCAAAGCCTTTCGATAACTTCGATTTGGCAGTACCCGCTCCATGAACTTAAATCCTCCTACACTCTAGTCGTCCTTTCCCAGCAGTGAGAGGAGTTCTGGCGCTCCCGGGGTAGGGGAAAACTTTCACAACATTCTCATTCATTACTGAAAACTTAGGCCGCAGCCTTATCTCAATAACCAGAACCACCTCTTCACTCAAGAACCACTATGCAGGGATACTGCCTCTACTCGGCTATCTACTCCGCTAGGTCTATACCCATTCAAGAAGTACGGTTGTACTGGCTCGTTCCAGGTTATAAGTCTCATGGCTCGGTCCTTAATGGACCAGGGACGGTTCTTGCCTTTATCGGAATCCACCCAAATACATCCATCCGCCCCAATCCAAAACATTGGTTTTGTACTTTTCATTTTTCCATCAAAACTAATTCCATCATGATCAAGGCAATGTGGCGCTCATGTCTCCACATGTCGTATTCCAACTACCTTCCCAAAGATAGTTGCCCAAGCACGAAGCTTCTTTGTAAAATCATGAGTATGCACGAATCTAATATAAGCAGGGCTAAGCATTTTACCGAAGTTATCCTCCAGTTATATCACATCAAAGGTTACAAAGATTATATCCAAGGGTAATCAATATCAAGGCATGGTATATCAAGCATAGGTACTCATTTGTGTATAGCATGCATATTTGAAGTGTAAATCAACATCATTTTGGCACGCGACGGCGGCAGCAGTGGGGATGCGGGGATGGGAGGGCGAGGCGCTGCGGTTTGGGGAGAATTGGAGAGGGCTTGGCCCTTTTATAGGTGACCGGAGAGGGAGAAGAGGGGGAGGGCGGTCCGGCATGGAAAATGGCACGCGGCGGCGCGGGATGGCGGGGCTGGGCGCGTTGAACGCGCGGGCGCGGCGCGAGGACGGCAGGTCCGACGCGGGCGACGCGTGGCGCGGCGCGGGGCGGGTCTGGGCGCGGTGGCGAGGCGCGGGCCGCGCCGTGGGCGGCGGGGACCGGTGCGGCGTGGCGCGTGGTGTGCGCGTGCGCGGGTCCGGCATGACGCGAGCGCGGAGCGGGCGGCATGGGCGCGGGGCCGGGCGCGGCGTGGCGCGGCACGGCACGTGGCGCGCGGGAGTGGGGCCGAGCGCGGGCGCGCGCGCGCGAGGGCAGGCCCGGCGGGACAAGCGCGACGCGACACATGTTGCGCACACGGGCGGGCGTGGTACGGCCGGTACGGTGTCGAGCACGTGGCACATAATGAACAGTGCTATTTCCGAATTTCCCCGATTTAATTTCTAATTTAAAAATTCTATTTCCTTTCACCCCTAAAATTTGAAATAAAATATAGTGCACCCAAAAATTAAGTTGTAAAATATGTTTTCAACTTTTTCACCCACTTTTATTGTTTTAAAAATATATTTCACATATTTAATTTAATCCTTTTTCCTAAATTCCAGAAAATGCAATTTTGATTCCAAATAATTTCTAGACTTCATATATATCCTTTAAAATATTTTATCACTCATTTTATTCACTAATTAATATTACTCAACCACCAAAATAATGTTTTGATCCCAAATATATATTTTTATAAATCCACAACCCTTTTTCCTATTTTATATTAAATTTCCAACTCTAAACTCCGAAATTCTTCTCCCTAGTGAAAATTCAAATTATTTGGTTTTTCTCAAACATCAAGATGAATCGCTCACATATAAATTCATGCAACAAAGCGGCAAATAAGAAGCAATAAACACGATGAGAAGCAATGAGCCAAAAGTTGTTGTGAGTTCCGATTTTTAATTCCGGTTTTTAAATTCTTTGATTTTCGGGCGTTACAAACCTACCCCCTAACAATAAATCTCATCCCCGAGATTTCTTACCGTTCGCGGAATAGGTCGGGTACTTGGTCTTCAAAAAGTCTTCTCTTTCCCAAGTGGCTTCATCTTCAGTGTGGTTGCTCCATTGCACCTTGTACATTCGCCACGTCTTGGTCCTAGTCTTTTTCTCGTCTTCATCCAAAATCTTTACGGGGTGTTCGGGGTATGTGAGGTCTTGATTGATAAGGATGTCTTTCGAGGGAATTTGCTCCTCCGGTACTCGCAAACATCTCTTCAGTTGTGACACGTGAAAGACAGGGTGTACATCGGAATGATTTTTCGGCAGGTCCAGTTGATAGGCCACTTCGCCTCTTCTGGCGCTTATCGGCAAAGGTCCAACATATATTGGCGCCAGTTTTCCTTTGACCTTGAACCTCTTGGTTCCTCTTAGCGGCGAAACCTTTAGGTACACAAAGTCGCCTATTTTGAATTCCAACCCCCTTTGGCGAGTGTCCGCATAGCTCTTTTGCCGAGACTGGGCTATCTTAAGCCAATCTCTTATCAGACAAACTTTCTCTTCGGCTTCCCTAATGATGTCTCGTCCAAATACGGCTCGCTCACCGTTCTCCGACCACATCAACGAAGTTCGGCATCTTCGTCCAAACAAAGCCTCGTTCGGCGACATCTTCAGACTAGCCTGGTAGCTGTTGTTATAGGAGAACTCTGCACAGGGCAGGCATTTCTCCCAGTCCTTAGTAAAATCCAATGCACAGGCTCTTAGCATGTCCTCAAGGACTTGGTTTGTCCTCTCGGTTTGTCCATCCATCTGAGGGTGATAAGCAGTACTGAAGGCGAGGTGTGAAGATTATGGCAATCGGGTATCTACATGGCAAACTTATCCGACTGGAGGTAGGGATAGATTACGCCTGCCATATCTGTAAACCGAACATGACTTGGGTGTTACAATTGCTGATAGAGAGAAGGCAATCGGCCTATAGTCACGGTTTGGTAAGATTGAGGGAACCAACTTAGAGTAAGATAGGGTAAGGGGCGTCCCTTGAGGGATATCCGATGCTAGATCAGCTTTAAGCTTTGAGCCTTAGATCACGAGATCAATAAAGACACTCGACGGATCGAATCCACCGAAACAGGAGTAGGGGATTACCTCACGAGAGGGCCTGAACCTGTCTAAATCTTCTTCTCCTTCTAACCCATTGTGCTTGGCGATCTCGACTGCGACCCCAGAAATTATATTGCCGAAACCAAGTTTCGACAGTTGGTGCGCCAGGTAGGGGTCCGCGCGTCGAGACTTCTTCAACAATCTCGCCGACAAGCGTGATGGGATCTCCTTCAAGATTCGGCAACTTCGTCGCCTACTTCGCCGATGATTCCTCCTTCGACTCGGATTCGGACCAGTCGGAATGAGAAATCCACTCAACGCTGTTCGGACTTCCGAACAGCGCCAGGATCTACAACGACGTCTTGAAGACCAAGATGCAATCTACTTTCTCCGACGACGGACTTCACTCGGCACCATTCGGATTACCGAATACCGCCGAAATCTGCGCCAATCTTCTCACCTACCCGACGGAGGCGATCTATTCGGACGAAGACCTCTCGATGCCGTTTGGGTTACCAAACGCCGCCGAGATCTACAGCAAACTTCTCTCCCCTGAGTCGGCGGCGACCCACTCGGAGGAGCCCACACCCCCAAGCTTTGACTCGGACTGGAACGATCCAGACCCGGGCTACCCAGGATCAAGGGTGGTCGCCGTCATCCTCCCATCATTCGGCTCCTGCTCATCTTCGGAACTTAATGGATACCTCAGCTCCGCCGGCTTCGACGACCTTTATGGCATCCCCTCTGACGAAGCCGACAACTCTGACTGTCGCATGGACTATGAGCCGAAGTGCTTTGATGTCCTCATGGCCGAGCCAGACGAGTCCGACTCAGCCATGGCCAAGAGGCTTGCTGAAGAAGAGCGGGCCAAGATTGAGCACGAGCGCAAGACGGCCGAAGAGGAGAAGCAACGCAAGGACGAGGCTGAAAAGAGGAAGCAGGACCTACGTGCAGCCGGACGATCTGCCCAGGAGGCCATCCTCCAAACGTGGACTCGCAACACCAACATTTTTCAAACGCCACAGCAAAACGCTGTCGCCGCGCCTCAGCCCCAGGAACCTTTGCTATTGTACGTTTCAGCCACTCACCAAGTGGTTAGTACTGTCCTCATGGTCGAACGCGAAGATTCAGAGGCCAATCTACTTTGTTAGCGAAGTGTTGGCAGGAGCCAAGATTCGCTACCCTCAGGTACAAAAATTACTCTATGGTGTTCTAATAACCATGAGGAAATTGGCACACTATTTTCAGGGTCACTCGGTCACCGTCGTCACTTCCTTCCCACTCGGTGATGTCATCGACAACCGGGAGGCGACCGGACGCATCGCCAAATGGGCTTTAGAGCTGATGCCGTTGGACTTGACTTTTAAGGCGAGGACGTCCATAAAGTCAGAAGTCCTGGCGGATTTCCTGGCCGAGTGGACTGAGCAACAAGAGAACGTACCTCGGGAAGACCTCCAACACTGGACCATGCACTTCGACGGATCCAAGAGGATCACCGGCTTGGGAGCCGGAGTTGTGCTGATCTCCCCAACTGGGGAAAGTCTAAGATACGTCCTTCACCTCCACTTCTCCGCCTCACACAACGTCGCCGAGTACGAAGCCCTGCTACATGGACTGCGCCTCGCAGTTTCACTCGGAATACGTCGGCTCATCGTGAAAGGCGACTCCCAGCTGGTCGTCAATCAAGTAATGAAGGACTGGTCCTGTCTAAACGACACTATGGAGGCCTACCGGCAAGAGGTCCGTAAGCTTGAAGACAAGTTTGACGGGCTTGAACTCTCACACGTCTTGAGGCATAACAACGAGGCAGCCGATGAGTTGGCACAGTTCGGGTCCAAACGCGAAGCTGCCCCAACAGACGTCTTTGTCGAACATCACTATGAACCAACCATCACGGCAAAGACAACTCCCAACGAGCAAGCTGCGAACGAAGTCGCCATGGCCGACGCCGACTGGAGGACGCCGCTCATCAAATTCCTAACCCAGCAAGAGCTGCCGGAAGACCGGGATGAAGCAGAACGCGTCCGGCGTCGTTGCCAAGCATATGCCATGGTTGACTCCGACCTATACAAGAGAAGCCCCTCCGGAATCCTAATGAGATGCATCACACCCGAGGAAGGGAAACAGCTACTCCAAGACATCCACTCGGGCATATGCGGAAGCCATGCGGCAGCACGCACTCTGGTCGGCAAAGCTTACAGGCAAGGTTTCTTTTGGCTTACCGCGGTCTCCGACGTGGACAAAGTCATACGAACCTGCGAAGGCTGCCAATTTTTTGCCCGACAGAGCCATGTCCCGGCCCAGGAGCTACAAACAATCCCACTATCCTGGCCGTTCGCGGTATGGGGCTTGGACATGGTCGGCCCCTTCAAGAAAGCTCCAGGAGGATTCACACACCTCTTCGTCGCAATCGACAAGTTCTCCAAGTGGATTGAAGCCAAGCCGGTCGCCACAATTACTGCTGACAAGGCACGGGATTTTTTCCTCAACATCGTGGACCGCTTCGGCATCCCAAACAGAATCATAACTGACAACGGGACTCAATTCACGGGAGGCATCTTCAAGGAATTCTGCGAGGACTTCGGAATCAAGATTTGCTACGCATCAGTTGCCCATCCCAAAAGCAATGGACAAGTTGAACAAGCCAACGGCATGGTCCTCCAAGGCATCAAGGCCCGCGTTTTCGATCGCTTAAACCCCTACGCGGGCAAGTGGGTCCAAGAGCTTCCCTCGGTCTTATGGTCGCTGCGGACCACACCCAGTCGGGCTACCGGCCAAACTCCCTTCTTTTTGGTCTACGGCGCAGAAGCCATGTTGCCAAACGAGATGGAGTACGAATCCCTCCGAGTCCGCAGCTTCAACGATGAACGCTACGACCCCGACCGAGTGGATGACCTCACCCGATTGGAAGAGGCCCGGGAGGCAGCCTTCATCCAGTCAGCCAAATATCTTCAAGGGCTCAGAAGATACCACAGACACAACGTTTGAGCATGAACTTTCATCGTTGGCGACCTGGTCCTACAGAAGATCCAGACCACCAAAGACCGTCACAAGTTATCCCCCTTATGGGAGGGACTGTACATAATCGCTGAGGTGACTCGGCCCGGTGCATACCGGCTAAAACGTGAAGACGGGTCTATGGTGGAGAACTCCTGGAACATTGAGCATCTTCGACGATTTTATGCCTAATTTGGCTAAGGCTTCATGTTTTCCTTGACTGCCAACCTCAAGCAAGATGACTTCTTGAGTTAGCAGTCGAGGGCTGTACATATGTCAATAAAGCTTAAGTTTTCCTCATCAACTTCTGTGCATGATTTGGTTTATCATTGTTCAATGTTCTTCGATTCGAGTTCAGTGTCTAAGGACTGAGAGTTTTCTGATGACCTAATCGAGCCTAGGCTTGGTGACAGTCAGACGAAAACTACTTAAGAAATTTCACACAAAAACTTGGATCAAGGCATTAACATAAATAAACTAAATATATCACAAGTTTTACATCAGAGCATCACGATCACACGACATTTACAAGACAATGTTTGAAAGATAAATCAAATCCAGAAATTGTTCACGACATCAACGGAGATCTTCTTTGCTGACTCCTGCGCCTCACTCAGCATATCCAAGGCCTGCTCATCTGTGGTCCCGTCAGCGAAGCCCTCCCCGACCGAGTGGATATCCACTCGGGGTAAAGGGACATGGTACGTGCAAGAGCCGACCAGCCCCCATATTGGCCGCTTCGATGATGTTGGCCGGATGCCGGTCGGAGCCCTTCGCAGTTTGTCAAAGACTTCAATTGGGTCCAGTGAGCTGGTCCCGACTCCATGGTGGAACAAAGATAGCAAGATCGGCGCAGCAGCATTGGCGACCTCTTCCCGGATCTCTCCGGTTCGTTTGACCCGCTCAAGGAAGACGTCATATTGAGCTCGGGTCTTAACCTTGTAAGCTGCTAAAAGCATCTGATCATGCAAAGCACTCGGAAATAAAGCAGCACAAGGAATGTTACTTCAAAGAGGCTTACCTTCAAACTCGGCCTCCAGTTCGGCCTTGTCGAGGTTGACTGCCTCCAGCTGGACTTGGAGCGAATGAACCTCGGACAAATTTTCTACAAGGAAAGAAGATCATCAATAACCAGGGATAACATGAGAATCTTAAAACTTGGAGAGATGAGCTTACTCCCGATTGACCCTCGGAGGTCGAGGTTCGCCTCCCGAGGCTCTACGATCTCTCTCCATAAAGCCGCCTCCCTCGACGCGGCTTCCTCCTGAGTGGTTTTCAGCTTCGCGAACGTCCCCAAGGAGTTCGGTGAGAAACCAGCTTCTCCAGCACCTCGGACTTTGCCATGGAGCGGCGGTACTCCTTCCGCGCGTGAAATCCGAAGAGTGACCGACTGGAAAAGGATGATAACACAATAAAAAAAGACTAAGGCTTACGTTGAGCAGCCGAGTCGCTTCATTCAAACTATCGACAAGGGCATCCCTTTCTTCTCTCTCGCTTGCTCCCGGATGATGCCCCGCCTTTGGCCCTCCGAGTCCCGCCACTCAATCTTAATTGGGGGAACCTGGTTTCGAAGACCGCAACGGGATTTCCTCCACTGTGGCGGCGATAAGAAGAACAAATGAAGACATGAAGGGCTCAAACCAAAAGAGCAAAGAGAAGATTCCGATACAAGACTCACCGCCGGTGGTGCGCACTTAGGTGGACCAGCCGGGCCTCCTTCCTCGGCTCTTCGCCGAGTGACCTTCGATCGGGGCGCCGAGCCGCGGCCGAGGTCTCCCGGCCGTCAACCGGCTTCCGGCGGGACGTCCCTGGCGGCGGTCGGGGCTCCTTCCTCGGGGCATCCTTCTTCGGAGGCGAAGGTTCTTTGCCCGGAGCGCTCTCGCTCGGATGCGGGCTCTGGGGTTTCGACTCTGCAGGCTTCGGCGCCTCGGGAGCAGCGGCGGGATCGGCACCTCACCCTCCCCGCCAGGATCTATGTCCCGGGGCCTCCCGCGATAATGAATATAGCCGGGGTAAAGACAAAGAGAGCCTTCGCGAGAAAGTTCGGACTTCGGTCATGAAACATACTGCATGATCGGCGGATCTTCGGCGCCGTCCTCGGTGATCGCCTTGGAGGAGGAGTCTCGACCGGAGGAGCCGGGACGTCGTTGTCCGAATCCTCAATGATGAGCCTCCTTTTGCTCGCCCGCTTGTTGGTGTCCTCACTCGGGGCTGCCCGCTTCCCAACTGGATCGCTTTGGATCTTGATCCCGCTAGCCGGCTTCTTGGCGGGGCGACGCGGCGCGTCATCATTGGACACCTTGTATGGCTTGGAGGTAACGGAAGCATTTTCCTGCAAGAGAAGTTCGCACAACACTAAGAGACAAGATATCAAGATTGCAAGGCATTATGAAGCAACCAGTCGGCTTACCGGAGGAGGAGGTCGGTGGATGCTGAAGGGGAGAACCGGCAGAATGAGGGCACGCTCAACTGCAATGCCCGTCGAGAAGATCTTGTACATCCGGATCTTCAGGATCTCGTAGCTGAGTGGATCCGGATCTTCCCGATTGGGGTCCTTCCCGCCTTCGTATTCGAAGGCTGGCTTTGACCTCTCCTTGTTGGAGCCAGTCGGCACCGAACAAAGTGCTGAGTGATCTGCTCGCCGCGAAGACCCTTCTGTTTCATTGCCAGGATCTTCGCAAGCAGCTTGTTGGCCTCGTCCCAATCTTGGGCTACTGGAACAGTGCTCCAAGTTGGCCTGGGGACAGGGGGAAGACCGACGAAGGCTGGCAGGCTGGGTTCGAGGTTGCTAATATAGAACCAGCCCGCGTGCCATCCCTTATTGGAAGATTTTAAGGGAAGAGAGAAGTACTCCTTGCGGAGAGATCCGCGGAGTTGGAAACCTGCCCCGCCAACGACGCATGGGTGGTCTTTATTCAGATGTGGTTTAAGATAAAACATGCGGGGGAACAGTTGGAAGTGGGGGAGGATGCCAAGGAATGCTTCGCATATATGAATAAAGAGAGCGATGTGAAGCATCGAGATGGGGTTCAAATGGTAGAGTTGAAGCCCATAATAATCCAGAAGCCCCCGGAAGAACTCGGAGGTGGGAAGGCTAAACCCGCAATAGAAGAAAGAGGTAAAAACAACGAGCTCACCGGTGTTCGGGGTTGGGAAGTCCTCACCCGCCGCCCGACGCCAGCCCACGATCTCCTTTGGGGGAAGCACGCCATGCTTCACCATCTCCTTGAGGGTGGATTCCCTCACATCCGATTTGGCCCATTGGTCAAACGGGATCCTCTTTTCCTCCGCCATGAGTGTGGTATGAATGGGAAGTGGATCTGGTCGGAAAGGATAGCGATTTGAGCAAGAGATCTTGGAGGGTCGACTGCGGAAGCTGTTTGTGGCGAGAAGCGAGCTCTTGGATGGATGGATTTGGGAGCGCGCGAGTCTAGGGTTCTTCGCAGGAAACTGGTGAACAGTGCTGCGAAAAGAGGAATCTTTTGGAAGATGAAGAGGCGGGGACGACCTCGAGCCTTTATAGAAAGATTTGAGGGTTGCGTTAGGTTTTCTTGTGATTGGGCCGAGCCCATAAGAAAATCTACGGCCCAGTTAAGGTGTGGCCCGACGCGTGTCCTTAGGGACTTAAGCGGATGAGCTTAAGCATATTTGCCCTGGCAATATGCACGTGTCCGAATGCCCTATACCTTTGGAAATCCTTTCATACCGCGGTTTGCTTGACTTCATGAGAAGCTAGCACGATGCAACTTGGAAGGTGACCAACAACTAAGTTTTTATAGCTGCCTTGATGACAAGGGTTGTTGGGTTTTTTTAGCATTTGATTAAATGATCATATTAATGCTGTTTTTCCACCTTGGTGAAGATCTTTATAGATTAAGACCGTATTATGGCGAAGCTGTTTAATAACTTGGTCATATTTTTCATACGATTGAAAGAGCTCGTTTTCCCATGAGGGACGATTAAAATATTTGTTCCGGATGACTCGGGCGATCCACTCGGATGAGCATGAGCTTATCGAGTGCTTTTCACCCGCTAGGGTTGATTGAGTTATTTGTTCTGAGATAATTCGGGCAAATTCACTCGGATAAAGCACAAGCTTGCCGAGTAATGAGGTTGCTTTAGCTTGAGCTAAGCATCTACATAAGAATGATTTTTATAGTTCTTGACTATATGCTTAGTCCGTTTTTGACTAACCACATAGTCGGGGCTACACCTAATTAGGTGCATCGGGAGATGCACCTAGATATTTATTTTTGAGAATTTTTGGATATTTTCCAGCCCTTCACGATCTTTGGAGCCACTCAGAAGATTCAGCGAGATGATGGAATCACTCGGCGCCAAAAGCACTCGGTCAAAGAGGTTTTTGGCTGTGTGCTATTTTGGTTTGAAGTTGAGCTGTCTCGTCGACTGAAAAGGACTCGGGGGCTACTGTGGAGATTATGGCAATCGGGTATCTACATGGCAAGCTTATCCGACTGGAGGTAGGGATAGATTGTGCCTGCCATATCTGTAAACCGAACAAGACTTGGGTGTTACGATTGCTGATAGAGATAAGGCAATCGGCCTATAGTCACGGTTTGGTAAGATTGAGAGAACCAACTTAGAGTAAGATAGGGTTTCCGATCTGTAAGCCCTCCTCCCAAGACTATATAAGGGGGGTAAGGGGCGTCCCTTGAGGGATATCCGATGCTAGATCAGCTTTAGGCTTTGAGCCTTAGATCACGAGATCAATAAAGACATTCGGCAGATCGAATCCACCGAAACAGGAGTAGGGTATTACCTCACGAGAGGTCCTGAACCTGTCTAAATCTTCTTCTCCTTCTAACCCATTGTGCTTGGCGATCTCGACTGCGACCCCAGAAATTATATTGCCGAAACCAAGTTTCGACAGTTGAGTTCCCAACGCCTCGTGAAACTTATCCCAGAAATGAGATGTGAATTGAGTACCACGATCCGACACAATCCTCTTGGGTATTCCATGTAGGCACACAATTCTGGACATGTATAGCTCTGCCAATTTAGCGCTGCTATACCGAGTCTTGACCGGGATAAATCGGGCAGTCTTGGTCAGTCTATCCACGATCACCCAAATGGAATCATATTCGGTAGCAGTTTTGGGTAGTCCCACTATAAAGTCCAGACCTATTTCATCCCATTTCCACTCAGGGATCTTGAGTGGTTGTAGCAATCCTGCTGGTCGCTGATGCTCAGCCTTAACTTGTTGGCATACATCACATATGGCCACATATTCCGCTACGTCTCTTTTCATGTTGGGCCACCAGTATTCCGTTTTCAAATCCTGGTACATTTTGGTGCTGCTCGGGTGTAGCGAGTAAGCTGACTCATGGGCTTCTTTTAAGATTAGCCTTCTCAATCCGCCTTTCTCCGATATGTAAATCCTTTTACGATACCATAGAATTCCATTGTTGTCGGCTGCGAATTCTTTGGCTAGTCCTTCGGCCATGCGCTCCTTGATTAGCTGGATTTCCTCACAATCCTTCTGGGCTTCCTTAATCTGACTTCGTAGGAGGGGTTGTATCTCCAGCGAACTAAGTTGTCCATGAGGAATCAACTGTAGGTTTAGCTGAGCCATTTCCTCTTGAAGCTCGTTGGTCATATATTCCATCCTTAGTTGGTTGCACTGGGCTTTGTGGCTCAAAGCGTCAGCTACAACATTGGCTTTACCAGGGTGGCAATGAATTCCTAGGTCATAGTCCTTGATTAGTTCCAGCCATCTTCTCTGGCGCAGGTTAAGGTCTGTCTGGGTAAAGAAATATTTCAAGCTCTTGTGGTCCGTGTATATATCACAGTGGTTCCCAATCAGGTAGTGCCTCCAAATTTTCTAGGCATGCACCACTGTAGCCAATTCTAAGTCATGGGTGGGATAATTCTCCTCATGTGGTCACAATTGTATTGAGGCATAAGCCACAACCTTTCCATCTTGCATCAACACGCCTCCTAATCCTTGTTAGGATGCATCACAGTATATGACGAAGTCTTTCCAGTTGTCCGGTAGGACTAAGATCGGGGCGGTGGTTAACTTTTCTTTGAGCTGGTCAAATGCCTGTTGACATTGCTCAGTCCATGCATACTTCTTTCCTTCTTCAATAGTTGGGTCAGGGGCCGAGCTATCTTAGAAAATACTTCAATAAACCTCCGGTAATATCCAGCCAATCCCAAGAAACTTCTAATCTCTGTTACTGACTGGGGTGCTTTCCACTTGGTAACAGCTTCGACCTTGGTGGGGTCTACTGCTACGCCTCCTGCCGAGATTACATGTCCGAGGAAAGCTACTTCCTTAAGCCAGAATTTACACTTGCTGAATTTGGCATATAGCTGATGCTCTCGTAACTTCTCTAGTACCATGCGCAAATGTTTTGTGTGTTCTTCATCATCCTTGGAATAGATGAGTATATCATCAATGAACACTACCACGAACTTGTCCAGATATTCCATAAATACTTTGTTCATGAGGTTCATGAAGTAGGTTGTGGCATTGGTCAGTCCGAAGGACATTACTGTGAACTCGTACAAGCCGTAGCGTGTAGAGAACGCAGTCTTGGGTATATCCTCAGTCCTAATTTTTAGCTGATGGTATTCAGATCGAAGATCGATCTTTGAGAACACTCGGGCTTCCTTGAGCTGATCGAATAGGTCGTCGATTCGAGGTAACGGGTACTTGTTCTTAATAGTAACCTCATTCAATGACCGATAGTCTATGCACATTCTCATGCTTCCGTCCTTTTTCTTAACAAACAACACTGGGGCTCCCCACGATGAAGAACTAGGGCGTAGGAAGCCTTTCTCTTGCAGTTCCCTTATTTGCTTCTTAAGTTCCTCCAATTCGTTCACTGGCATCCAGTAGGGTCTCTTAGCTATGGGGGCGGTGCCAGGCATGAGGTCAATGATGAACTCTATGTCTCGGTCTGGGGGCATTCCCGGTAGTTCCACAGGAAATACATCCGGGTAATCCTGGATTACTGGCATTCCAACTATGGGTAACATGGTGAGTATTCCCGTAGCTCGGTCACAGAGCATAGGGCCTTGATCCATGGCTACTATCATCGGTGATCCCCATGGGGTAGATAAGGTAACTTCTCTTCGTCCACAGTCTAGTACCCCTTGGTTCTTGGTTAACCAATCCATTCCTAGTATGACGTCCAAGGTTTGGGGTGGTAAAACCATAAGGATGGACAGGAATACCACGTCCTTGATCCGAATGGGCACATTAATGCACGCATGGGGTATGGTTACATCTCCCCCGGGTGAATGTACTACCATTGGTCTCTTAAGGTCTACTCGGTGCAAATTGTGCTCTTTGCTTATTCTTGACGATATAAATTGTGGAGATTATGGCAATCGAATACCTACATGACAAGCTTATCCGATTGGTAATAGGGATAGGTTACGCCTCCTAATTATGTAAATTGGCTATGGCTTGGGTGTTACGTTGTCGATTAGATAAGGCAACGGCTCATAGTCATAACTTGGTAAGATTGAGAAAACCGACTTAGAATATGATAGGGTTTCCGACTTGTAAGCCTGCCTCTCAAGACTATATAAGGGGAGTAAGGGGTGTCCCTTGAGGGATATCAGCTATCAGCTTTAGATTCAGGAGACACAAGAGCAACAGATCTTAAGATCAATAAACACTCGGCGGAACAAATCCTCAAAACAGGAGTAGGGTTTTACCTCATGACAGGGCCTAAACCTGTCTAAACCTTGTTTTCCATCTAACCCATCGAGCTTGACGATCTTGACTGCACCCCCAAATTTTTATTGCCAAAACCAAGTTTCGACAGTTGGCGCACCAGGTAGGGGCCCGCGCGTCAAGATTTCTTCTTCAATCTTGCTGGCAAGCGCGATGGGATCTTCATCAGGCATCGACGACTCGGATTCGGACCAGTTGAGAGGGGAACCCGCTCGGCGCCGTTCGGGCTACCGAACAACGCCGAGATCTATGACAAAATTCTGACTTCCGAATTGGGTTCCGCCCACTTGGAAGAAGGAATCCAATCGGCGCCGTTCGGCTTGCGGAACAACGCTGAGATCTACGATAGAGTTCTAACTTCCAAGTTGGAATCCGTCTACTCGAAAGGAGGAATCCACTCGGCGCCGTACAAGATCGGACGACCACAAGGTCAAGAGACCACCGCCATGAGGCCAAACGGAATCATCAAGAGCACGGCAAAGCCTTTCGATAACTTCGCTTTGGTAGTACCCACTCCATGAACTTAAATCCTCCTGCACTCTTGTCGTCCTTTCCTAGCAGCGAGAGGAGTTCTGGCGCTCTCGGGGTAAGGGAAAACTTTCACAACATTCTCATTCATTACTCAACTCTTAGGCCGCAGCCTTATCTCAATAACCAGAACCACCTCTTCACTCAAGAACCACTATGCAGGGATACTGCCTCCGCTCGGCTATCTACTCCGCTAGGTCTATACCCATTCGAGAAGTACGGTTGTACTGGCTCGTTCCAGGTTATAAGTTTCATGGCTCGGTCCTTAATTGACCAAGGACGGTTCTTGCCTTCACCAGCATCCACCCAAATCCATCCATCCACCCCA
This sequence comes from Oryza australiensis, assembly GCA_019925245.2. NCBI lineage: Eukaryota > Viridiplantae > Streptophyta > Magnoliopsida > Poales > Poaceae > Oryza > Oryza australiensis. Next base: position 71,963 of record JAIFGZ020000472.1, on the reverse strand, counting down.
GTCCAAAACATTGGTTTTGTACTTTTCATTTTTCCATCAAAACTAATTTCATCATGATCAAGGCAATGTGGTGCTCATGTCTCCACATGTCGTATTCCAACTACCTTCCCAAAGATAGTTGCCCAAGCACGAGGCTTCTTTGTAAAATCATGAGTATGCACAAATCTAAAATAAGCAGGGCTAAGCATTTTACCGAAGTTATCCTCCGGTTATATCACATCGAAGGTTACAAAGATATATCTAAGGGTAATCAATATCAAGCATGGTATATCAAGCATAGGTACTCATTTGTGTATAGCATGCATATTTGAAGTGTAAATCAACATCATTTCGCAAAGTAGGATCAATATGTTCAAAGGGAAGTGTTGACTTGCCTTGCTCGCACACTTGTTGCCCGGGGTCTTCAACGTAGTCAGTGCCTGCTTCCTCGGTTGCTATCCGTACGTGCGAAAAATCAATTGAATTCGATCAGAATTCAATAAAATACCAAGAGATCGAAAAGAACCATAAAAATGACTCCAAATGTTTAGCCTAAAATTCTACTCGAGTTCGAACGAGAGTTTTGGGATAAAATCCGATTTAAAAAGCAAGTTTGGGATTTTAGGGTTTTCGCAAAATATCGATCCAATTTGATTAAGGGAATAAATTTAAAAAGCGTTAATCGAAAGAATTGGTACCCGAAGTTTTGGAGGTCCAAGTACCAAAAGATTATATTTTTAATGGCGGAAAGAAAATAGATAAACTCCGGATTAAAAACGACGCGAGAACAAAATCTCCGAAAATCCGATTTTTGAATTCCGAGATTACTCGAGAAAATACACGAGAAAACATTATATTTTTTCCCAAATAATTTCCAAATATTTTTCCTAATTTTTCTGAATTTTTCCATTTTCCCCTTTTTTCTTTTTTCTTGTTCTTTTCTTTTCTTTCTTTTTTCTTTTTCCCTATTCTCTTTTTTTCTCTGCCCTTTCCTTTCCTTCCTCTGTTTTTCTTCCCCACGCTCTCTCCCTTCTCTGTTTTGGCCGGTGGCCGACGCAAGCGCAAGGGCGGCGGCCCGGGGGCTTACCGGCGGCGACGGCGACGACGAGGAATGCGGCGGTGCTCCGGCGCGCGGTGGACGCACGGCGGCGGCTTGCAGCGCACGCGCGACGGCTTGTGGCTTCGGCGCGCGACGGCGGCGGTGGGGGCGGGAATGGGAGGGTGAGGCGCGGCGGTTTGGGGAGAATTGGAGAGGGCTTGGCCCCTTTTATAGGCGATCGGAGAGGGAGAAGAGGGGGAGGGGGTCCGACACGGCGAATGGCATGCGGCGGCGTGGGATGGCGGGGCCGGGCGCAGCGACGCGCCCGCGCGAGGACGGCGGGGTCCGCGCGCAGGCAACGCGTGGCGCGGCGTGGGGGCGCGGTCCGGCGCGGGGGCAAGGCGCGGGCGCGGCGCGAGGGCAGGGGCCGGGCGCGGGCAAGCGCGGCACGGTACTACGGTACGACGTCGAGCATGTGGCGCATAATGAACAGTGCTATTTCCGAATTTCCCCGATTTAATTTCTAATTTTCAAATTCTATTTCCTTTCACCCCTAAAATTTGAAATGAAATATAGTGCACCCAAAATTTAAGTTGTAAAATATATTTTCAACTTTTTCACCCACTTTTATTATTTTAAAAATATATTTCACATATTTAATTTAATCCTTTCTCCTAAATTCCGAGAAAATGCAATTTTGATTCCAAATAATTTCTAGACTTCATATATATCCTTTAAAATATTTTATCACTCATTTTATTCACTAATTAATATTACTCAACCACCAAAATAATGTTTTGATCCAAAATATATATTTTTATAAATCCACAACCCTTTTTCCTGTTTTATATTAAAATTTCCAACTCTAAAGTCCGAAATTCTTCTCCCGAGTGGAAATTCAAATTATTTGGTTTTTCTCAAACATCGAGATGAATCACTCACATATAAATTTATGTAACAAAGTTGGCAAATAAGAAGCAATAAACACGATGAGAAGCAATGAGCCAAAAGTTTTTGTGAGTTCCGATTTTTAATTCCCTGTTTTTAAATTCTGGGCGTTACAGATCGGCAAAGTGAGATTAAGTATAGTTTTGATGTGGCCAAGTGTGATAAAATTTTTTATTCTCTTTTACAAGAAAAGCAAATTAAATTGCCTAAAGGCCATGTCATACTTTTGGCGAAAGAATTAAAGCGTCGCTCTTACTTTAAGTGGCATGATTCTTATTCTCATTCTAATAATGAGTGTATTGTTTTTCGTCGATAGGTTCAATCGGCCATAGAAGGACGGTTGAAATTCACTGAGGGCGTGAAGATGAAGCTTGACAGCGACCCTTTGCCTGTTAATGTCATTGATCTCGGCGGCAAGAAGGTGTTGATTTGGCCAGAGCAAGCCGAATCTACTACGAGGAAGGAGGTTGCCGTTGGAGAGCCTAGGCCTAAGATGCTTGTGCTAATGAGTCCGGAGGTTGGTGTTTGGAAGAAGAACGAGGATAAAACTTCGACATCAAGGAAACCCCAGAAGCCGTAGGTAACTTTTGGTATGCTCTTAAACAAATACGAGAAGAGGAGCATGGAGAAAGATCATGACAAAGGCAAAAGGCCAAGATCGCCTCCTAGAGAGCGATTTGGCCATTTGTCAAGAGCGTTGGAGCCGCCATTCCCGCATTGTCCTCAAGTCATGCCATGGGGACCTTGCCCAATGCCGCCGCCAGGTTATCCCTTTCCTTACTTCATGCCTTGGGAGGCACCACCACCGATGTATAATCATATGCCTCCCATGCAATTTCATCAAGGATGGGGAAGGGAGAGGAGATCATCTCATGGAGGTGCATCCTTGTCAAATGGAAGCCGGTTTTCACCAAGAAATCGGTTTGGTGGAGAGAAAAGGACGCATAAGCGTGCCAAGGTTGAGGAGAAGGCTTCGGAGGTCATCACTGTCAAGATAGGATCTCATGAGGTGCCAATACCATCTCGAGAAGAAGCTAGGATGGTTTTTTGTAACCGAGCCAAAGTGGAGAAGGGTTCTGCACAGGAGAATAGTCAGATCGAATGCTCTGGCCGGTCTGACCGAAGCCCAGCGGCCGGTCCGACCAAGCCTTCTGCCGGTCTGACCGTGGTCCTCGTTCCGGTCTAACCGGGCCTGATGGCCGGTCTGACCGACGGCTTAAAAGTGGTCTGATAGTGCCTTCTGATCGGTCTGACCGCAGGCACAAGGCCGGTCCGACTGGTTACCGTAGCCGGTCTAACCGACAGTCTGCCAGAGGTGGTTCTGATTTTGCTTCTTCTTCGCAGAAAAGAAACAGAGGACATTATATACCGCCTGGAACAGAGCCAAAGCCAAGGTGGATGCCTAAGTATTTGGATTTGATGGCTGCATAGAAGAGGAGGTTGCAACGTCTTCGGGCCAATGAGTTAAGGGAAAAGGAAGCCGAAGAATGGAAAGACAAGAGATTTGAGGAGTTACGACCACCGGCGATGAAGGTATGGAAGTCCAAATTGGCAAAGGGTGAAGAGCCGGTGGTTGTTCGGAAGAAGGAGAAGAGAAGGGAGAAGATGAACAATCGGCTGAGGAATCATCACCGGGTGAGAGCATGGACATCAATATGGTGTGCATGTTGCCCATGGAGTTGTGTGCCATGGAGGAGGCTGAGGTGGCTCAACTTTCACTAGGTCCAAGAGATGCGGTTTTTGAGAAACCCGATGAGTCTAACCGTCATATGAAGCCTCTTTATCTTAAGGGTCATATTGATGGAAAGCCGGTCTCTAGGATGCTAGTAGATGGAGGCATTGCTGTGAACCTGATGTCGTATTCACTGTTCAAGAAGTTGGGTCATGAAGAAGATGAGTTGAAGAAGACCAATATGTTGCTCAACGGCTTTAATGGTGAATCAACAGAGGCTAAGGGGATCTTGTCTGTGGAGCTCACGGTGGGTAACAAGACGTTGCCTATTACCTTCTTCATCGTCGATGTGCAAGGTAACTATAGTCCTATCTTGGGGCGTTGTTGGATCCATGCCAACTGCTGTGTTCCCTCTACCTTGCATCAATGTTTAATCCAATGGGACGGTGATGATGTTGAGGTTGTCCAAGCAGACACATCGGCTGAAGTTGCAACAGCCGATGTTTCAGTAGGGTGGAAAATGGAGATATGCAGTGTTTGTCAGGGTTAGATCTTTCTAGCTTTGATTTTATTAGTGTTTCCAAGGATGGTTTTGTACCAATTTCTGTAAAGCCAGCTAGTTTAGCACGGCTAGGTGATATTACTTTATATGATGAATAAAGCAACAAATTTAGAGTGGTTACAAAAGAGGGTACAAGAATATCGGTTTACAAAGAACGATATTGGGGAAACCATAGAAGATTTTGACGAAGTAGAGAAACTTGGTCAAGGGTTTACATCGGCCGATCCATTATAAGAAGTGGACATAGGGGATGGAAGTGTTCCAAGGCCAACTTTTGTAAACAAAAACATGAAAGCCGATTATAAGATTAAGATAATCGGGCTGCTTAAAGAATACGTTGATTGCTTTGTATGGGAATACCATGAGATGCTGGGACTTAGCCGTAAGCTGGTTGAGCATCGGCTTCCGATAAAATCAAGGTTTAGGCCTTATAAACAACCCCCTCGTCGCTTTAACCCTCTCATATATGATCATGTCAAAGAAGAGATAGGCTGATTATTGAAGGCGGGGTTTATTAGGCAAGGCCGGTATGCGGAGTGTGTTAGTGATATGCCCTAGAGGCAACATGGAGATGTAGGATATCACGTCAATGTTTTTGTATAAATGAATAAAGTGTTATTCAGTTCCATGAAATAGACATCTTGTATTGATCAATAAGTACGTGACTTATTTATGAGACTCTATATGTATGAATCTATTTCTAAACGATCCCTGATCATATGTCATATTGTTGGAACAAATATGATTCTAAGATCGGCATGTTTATTGATTGATGATCATCTCTCATAGATCATGGGTATGGAGATACCAAATCAATAAACATGGACACATGTGTTGGAGAACACATTGTTGGATAGACCCACCATGAGACACTACAGAATCAATGTGCCATTAGTTGATCTCGGTAGTGTTGGTACAAAGTCCTTAAACCCGAGATCACCATGGATTCCAACATGTGTAGTAGCCTACTTTGGGACTACCAAACGCTATTTCAGAATCGGATAGTTATAAAGGTAGTTTTCGGGTTTGCTATGAAACATGGAGTGGGATGTGAGTGATCAAGATGGAATTTGTCCCTCCTTTGGAGAGATATCTCTGGGCCCCTCGAGGTAATGGATTATGGAAATGCATGGCCATGCTAAGTTGATTGAGGAGTCAATCAACGGACGATAATCCAATACGGTTCGAGTGAATGGTTAAGCTATTGAAGGGATGGCACACATCTTGCCTATAGCTTAATTGGTATCGTGAGGCAAAGGGATTTGTGTACACATTACAGGTTCGAGCCGATATTATATTTTTGTATACTATGGTGTCAATATGTGCTGCTAGGCGCCACTTTGTGTCGGCTGAGTTGGACTCGAGCCGACGGTCGGCTAAGTTAGACTATAGCCGAAACCGAGTATACCCGAACCTACGTGGTCGCACGCTTAAGGGGATAAGAACAGCATTCGAGTTGGACTCGGATACGGCTCGATCGGATAGGGATCCGATCGGATAGAGTCCTATGGGCTTACGACGTATGGGCAGCCAACTCGTGAGATTCGGATAGGATCCGATTCAAAATAGAGTCCGATCGGCCACTAGTCCCGTCGGCCAACTCTATATAAAGGAGGGAGGGGTGGAGAGTCGGGGTACGTCAATTGCATCGCGTGCAACGAAGTCGCCGAGATCAATCTCCACGGAAACCCTCCCCACCTTCGAGCCAAACCCTAGCCTTGCATCACGTGCTAGCACACGGGTGTACGGCGTTTTGTCCCCGGACGTGTGGATACCGGTAGAGGCGCTGCTACGTTGCGCGCCGTTGATCGGCTTCGGATCGGCTACGGCATCTCGCGAATCGGCTGATTGGCGAATCGGCTGTCCCCTGATCGGGCCGTCGGCTTGCGAGAATTGGCTACACTTGCCGGATCGGATAGCCCTTATTGGCTAATTCCGCTGCACACTCCAATCGGTAACGATCTATCGGCCCTTACTTGCAAGTGTTCCTGGTTTGCGCGGTTAATTTTTTTTTGTTTTCGGCTAGCGTAGCCTCCGCGCAACCCTTCAGTGGTATCGAGCTAATCTTGCTTAGTTCGGGTTTTAGATTGGATCTCGGAACAAGTTTTGCGCACGGGTTGATTAGATCAATCGGTTTTACGGGATCCGTTGAGGAGAGTTAATGGTAATTGCGTTCCTTGATAGTGTATCGGAACGGCGTAATGTGATTACGTCGAAGCAATTTCCATATAACTCGGTTTGAGTTGGGTTCGAGATAGCGTTCCTTGATAGTGTATCGGAACGGTATAATGTGATTATGCCGAAGCTATCTCGTAGTCCGATCTTGTTAGCTGCCTCGCGCCTACGCAAACCATCTCCCTTGATAGTGTATCGGGACGGCATAATATGATTATGCCGACATGGTTTCCGTAAGCGAATTCATAGATTGGATCTATGAATTTCCGTGCTAGCGGGACCGCCGTGTGCGTACCCCCTTATAGGTCGTCTCGATGCCGTAGCTCTGCGATAAGTAGAAAACGTTTCTACGCCTAACTTGTTTTTGCAGAGAATGCTTTGAGATGGTATGGCCCTATTGTATGTATGAGATGTATGAGATGCATGTGATGCATGTAATATTCTTTCATATGTGCAATCCCTGTAATATTCTTTCATACGTGCAATGCTTGTAATATTCTTTCACGACCTGCGAGTCGATGTAATCTTCAATTAGAGCTTCTATAGTAGTAGCTTAGTTTGAAGAAATCAAGCATTCGGCACTCGAAAGAACGGTGATGAAGATGGAGATCCTGACACACGGCATGGAGATGGAGATCACCATGTGAAGGGGGCCATACTATTTCACTATATGCTATTCTTCTTGCTTCCATATGTGATATGTTTGTTTGATAGGATAGCATCCCTCGCAAAATTAAGTAGTAATGATGCCCTTCCAAATGTTGCACCGTCACCGTTATGCTCGTCAATGGTGGGTCCGCAAAGCGAGTGCCATTCTCTATCATAACACGAGGGGTATATGTCGACATATACATGCAGGAGCATTTGGTTTACTTAACAAGGCTATCAAAACAGTTTTGGGCCTTGAGGCATAGGTTGGGGCCGGGGCATGGAGATGCCACACCAACAACAAGAGTCACATAGAGATGTGATTAGCAAGGTGTTGCTTAGAGATGTTACTAATTTTCTAGCACCGATGCCAAAGCTCACTAGAAAATTAACTAACATGCGGATCTTGACCCAATACGTAACCTAGAGGGAAGGTGGAAAATACGTAATGGGAGTCTAATGTTAAATTGTTTAACAATAGACATAGCATAAACATTGTGCTAAACTTTGCTTTTTCTTTGTAGAATAAATGGCAGCTAATACTACACCCAGTACCTTTAATTTGCGATCTATTCTCGAAAAGGAAAAATTAAATGGAACAAACTTTATGGATTGGTATCGCAACTTGAGAATTGTTCTCAAGCAAGAGCGTAAGGAGTACGTTCTTGAAGTACTCTATCCCGAGGATTTGCCAAATAATGCCACCGCAACGCACGGAGGGCTTATGAGAAGCACACTAATGATGCCCTAGATATAAGCGTCTCATGCTTGCTACAATGTCCCCCGAGCTTCGAAGCAATATGAGAGCAGTGATGCTCACACTATTATTCGGGACTGCGTGGCATATTTGAGAACCAAGCACGAGCCGAGAGGTTTAACACCTCAAAGTCCTTCTTTGCGTGCGAGGCTTGTTGAGGGAATCCCGTCGCCCGCATGTGATAAAGATGATTGGCTACATTGAGAGTCCGGAAAACTAGGTTTTCCCCTTAGCCAAGAGTTGGCTACGATGTGATTCTCCGCCGCTCCCTCCGAGCTTCGAGCCATTCATATTAAACTATCACATGAACAATATGGATAGAACCTTGGCTGAATTGCATGGGATACTAAAGACAGTGAGGAGAGTATCCGAAAAACGGTCATCATGTGATGATGATGCGAAGGCAAAGCGCAAACCACCCAAGAAACTTTGCACCAAGAGGAAGTTAACTCCCGATGAGATCGCGAGTGCCTCCAATGCAAAGAAGGGCAAGAAGGGGTCGGCGGCATCGATGCCGTTTGCTTCTATTGCAAGGAGACGAGCCATTGGAAGAGGAACTGCAAGAAGTACATGGAAGATCTCAAAAAGAAGCAAAGTACGACTTACGCTTCAGGTATTAATGTTATAGACATTAATCTTGCTACTTCACCTACGACTCTTGGGTATTTGATACCGGATCGTAGCTCATATTTGCAAATCGTTGCGGGAATGAGAAGAAGTAGAGGATTGAGAAGGGGCGAGGTGAACCGCGCGTAGGCAATGGAGCAAGCGTTGCTACGCTGCTTGTCGGCACGATACCACTTCATCTACCTTCGGGATTAGTTTTGGAATTGAATAATTGTTATTGTGTTCCAACACTATGTCAAAATGTTATTTCCGCTTCATGTTTGCAAGCGGAAGGATATGATTTTAGATCAATGAACAATGGTTGTTCAATATATCTCGAGATATGTTCTATTTTCATGCTCCATTGGTGAATGGATTATACGTTTTGAATGTTGAAGCGTCTCCCATCTATAACATTAATACGAAAGGCAACTCTCTAATGATATAAACCCCACGTTTATCTAGCATTGTCGCTTAGGCCATATAAATAAGAAACGCATGGAGAAGCTCCATAAGGATGGATTGCTTCACTCTTTTGATTTTGAATCATTTGAGACATGTGAGTCTTGTTTACTTGGTAAGATGACAAAGGCACCTTTCACGGGGCACGGTGAGAGAACAAGTGACTTGTTGGCACTCGTACATACCGATGTATGTGGACCAATGAGCTCAATGGCCGAGGTGGTTATCGACTTCATTACCTTTACCGATGACTTTAGTAGATATGGTTATATCTACTTAATGAGGCATAAGTCCGAATCCTTTGAAAAGTTCAAAGAATTCCAGAATGAAGTACAAAATCATTTAGGGAAAACAATCAAGTTTCTACGATCGATCGTGGAGGAGAATACTTGAGCCAAGAGTTTAGTAATCATCGAAAGATTGTGGAATTGTTCCACGCTTGACTCCGCCAGAACTCCATAATGGAATGGAGTGTCCGAACGGAGAAATCGCACCTTGTTGGACATGGTGCGATCAATGATGAGCCAAAGTGATCTTCCGTTATCCTTCCGGGGATATGCTCTTGAAACATCTGCGCTCACACTAAATAGAGTTCCATCTAAGTCGTTGAAAAGACACCATATGAGATATGGACAGGGCAACCCCTAGTTTGTCTTTTCTCAAAATTTGGGGATGTGAGGCTTATGTAAAACGTTTACAATCGACAAGCTCACACCCAAATCGACAAGTGCTTCTTTGTGGGATATCCTAAGGAAACTAAGGGATATTACTTTTATAATCGGGAACAAGGCAAAGTGTTTGTCGCCCGGACACGGTGTCTTCTTGGAGAAAGAGTTTCTTTCAAGAAGGGTTAGTGGGAGCAGGGTGCATCTTGAAGAAGTTCAAGAAACACCGAAAACGTTTCAGCGACCACGAAACCACAACGGAGGAACAAAGTGTTGCGCCACCGTTGTAGATTCACCACCCCACGGAGGTCGAAGATCACGTCGTGCACTGACAGTACACAGCGGAACAACGTGATATATTGTTGTTGGACAACGATGAACCTAAGACCTATGAGGAAGTGATGGTGGGACCCGATTCCAACAAGTGGCTTGGAGCCATGAAATCCGAAATAGAATCCATGTACGACAATCAAGTTTGGAACTTGGTTGATCCACTGATGGTGTCAAAACCATTGAGTGTAAATGGGTTTTTAAGAAAAAGGCCGATAGGATGGAAATGTTCACATCTATAAGGCGCGATTGGTGGCGAAAGGTTTTAAACAGATTCAAGGAGTTGATTATGATGAAACCTTCTCACCCGTCGCAATGCTTAAATCTATTCGGATTATCCTAGCGATTGCTGCATAGTTCGATTATGAGATATGGCGATGGGATGTCAAAACGGCTTTCCTAAATGGAAACCTAAGCGAGGATGTATACATGATACAACCTCGGGGTTTTGTCGATCCGAATCACTGAAAGATATGCAAGCTACGAAATCCATTTATGGATTGAAGCAAGCATCTCGGAGTTGGAATATTCGTTTTGATGAAGTAATCAAAGGGTTTGGTTTCATCAAAAATGAAGAAGAGGCCTGTGTTTACAAAAAGGTCAGTGGGAGCGCAATTGTATTTCTAATCTTATATGTGGATGACATATTACGATTGGAAATGATATCCCTATGCTTGAATCCGGCAAGTCTTCATTGAAAAATAGTTTTTCCATGAAAGACTTAGGGAGGCAAAATATATATTGGGCATTCGGATCTATAGAGATAGATCCAAGAGGCTAATTGGATTAAGCCAAAGTACATACATTGACAAGGTGTTGAAAAGGTTCAACATGCATGATTCCAAGAAAGGTTTCTTGCCCATGTCACATGGCATTAATCTTAGCAAGAATCGGTGTCCTCGGACACATGATGAGCGGAATAAGATGGGTATGGTTCCATATGCTTCGGCAATTGGATCCATCATGTATGCCATGCTTTGTACACGCCCGGATGTCTCGTACGCTTTGAGTGCTACGAGCAGATACCGATCGATCCAGTGAAGATCACTGGATGCCGTAAAGAATATCCTTAAGTACTTGAGAAGAACTAAGGATATGTTCCTAGTCTATGGAGGTAAAGAAGAGCTCGTTGTAAGTGGTTACACCGATGCTAGCTTCCAAATAGACAAGGATGATTATAGATCGCAATCTGGGTTCGTGTTCGCCGAACGGAGGCGCAGTCACTGGAAGAGTTCCAAGCGGGATACTTGCCGATTCTACAACGGAGGCCGAGTACATTCTCTTCGGAAGCTGCAAAGGAGGCCGTTTGGATCAAGAAATTCGTTTCGAGCTTGGTGTGATGACTAGTACGACGGTCCAATGTCTCTCTATTGTGATAATAGTGGAGCCATTGCGCAAGCCAAGGAGCCGAGGTCACATCGGAAGTTCAAACACATACTTCGGCGATATCATCTCATCCGCGAGATAGTGGACAGAGGTGATGTCAAGATATGCAAAGTGCACACGGATCTCAACATAGCGAGATCCGCCGACAAAACCTCTCCTCGCCGAAGCATGAGGCGCACACAAGAGCAATGGTTATTAGATACTTACATGATTGAATCTAGTGCAAGTGGGAGATTGTTAGTGATATACCCTAGAGGCAACATGGAGATGTTGGATATCACGTCAATGTTTATGTATAGATGAATAAAGTGTTATTTAGTTCCATGAAATTGACATCTTGTATTGATCAATAAGTACGTGACTTATTTATGAGACTCTATATGTATGAATCTATTTCTAAACGATCCCGATCATATGTCATATTGTTGGAACAAATATGATTCTAAGATCGGCATGTTTATTGATTGATGATCATCTCTCATAGATCATGGGTATGGAGATACCAAATCAATAAGCATGGACACATGTGTTGGAGAACACATTGTTGGATAGACCCACCATGAGACACTACAAGAATCAATGTGCCATTAGTTGGTCTCGGGTAGTGTTGGTACAAAGTCCTTAAACCCGAGATCACCATGGATTCCAACATGTGTAGTACCCTACTTTGGGACTACCATACGCTATTCCATAACCGGATAGTTATAAAGGTAGTTTTCGGGTTTGCTATGAAACATGGAGTGGGATGTGAGTGATCAAGATGGAATTTGCCCCTCCTTTGGAGAGATATCTCTGGGCCCCTTGAGGTAATGGATTATGGAAATGCATGGCCATGCTAAGTTGATTGAGGAGTCAATCAACGGACGGATAATCCAATACGGTTCGAGTGAATGGTTAAGCTATTGAAGGGATGGCACACATCTTGCCTATAGCTTAATTGGTATCGTGAGGCAAAGGGATTTGTGTACACATTACAGGTTCGAGCCGATATTATATTCTTGTATACTATGGTGTCAATATGTGCTTGCTAGGCGCCGTGTTGACGTCGGCTGAGTTGGAGTCGAGCCGACGGTCGGCTAAGTTAGACTATAGCCGAAACCGAGTATACCTGAACCTACGGGTCGCACGCTTAAGGGGATAAGAACAGGCATTCGAGTTGGGTGGGATACGGCTCGATCGGATAGGGATCCGATCGGATAGAGTCCTATGGGCTTACGACGTATGGGCGCCAACTCGTGAGATTCGGATAGGATCCGATTCAAAATAGAGTCCCGATCGCCACTAGTCCCGTCGGCCAACTCTATATAAAGGAGGGAGGGTGGAGAGCCGGGGTACGTCAATTGCATCGCGTGCAACAGAAGTCGCCGAGATCAATCTCCACGGAAACCCTCCCCACCTTCGAGCCAAACCCTAGCCTTGCATCGCGTGCTAGCACACGGGTGTACGGCGTTTTGTCCCCGGACGTGTGGATACCGGTAGAGGCGCTGCTACGTTGCGCGCTGTTGATCGGCTTCGGATCGGCTACGGCATCTGCGAATTGGCTGATTGGCGAATCGGCTGTCCCCTATCGGTGTCGGCTTGCGAGAATCGGCTACATGTTCCCGGATCGGATAGCCCCGATTGGCTAATTCCGCTGCACATTCCGATCGGTAACGATCTATCGGCCCTTACTTGCAAGTGTTCTGGTTTGCGCGGTTAATTTTTTTTGTTTTCGGCTAGCGTAACCTCCGCGCAACCCTTCAGAGTGGGTATCCAACATCATTCCGGTTGAGAAGAAAGGGAGTGGTAAGATTAGAGTATGCATAGACTTTAGAGATTTAAATAAAGCCACTCCTAAAGGTCAATATCCTATGCCTATAGCTGACATGCCATAGAGTGGTTAGGATTTTAGATGGCAATGCCGGCTACAGTCAAATCTTTATGGCAGAAGAGGATATGTATAAGACGGCTTTTAGGTGTCCGGGATTTGTTCGGTTGTTTGAGTGGGTCCTCATGACATTCGGGTTAAAGAATGCCGGCGCAACATATCAAAGAGCGATGTACTTGATTTTTCATGATTTGCTAGGTTTCATCTTAGAAATCTATATTGATGATATTGTTGTTAGTGATATGCCCTAGAGGCAACATGGAGATGTTGGATATCACGTCAATGTTTATGTATAAATGAATAAAGTGTTATTCAGTTCCATGAAATAGACATCTTGTATTGATCAATAAGTACGTGACTTATTTATGAGACATTTTATGTATGAATCTATTTCTAAACGATCCCTGATCATATGTCATATTGTTGGAAAAAATATGATTCTAAGATCGGCATGTTCATTGATTGATGATCATGTCTCATAGATCATGGGTATGGAGATACCAAATCAATAAACATGGACACCTGTGTTGGAGAACACATTGTTGGATAGACCCACCATGAGACACTACAGGAATTAATGTGCCATTAGTTGGTCTCAGGTAGTGTTGGTACAAAGTCCTTAAACCTGAGATCACCATGGATTCCAACATGTGTAGTAGCCTACTTTGGGACTACCAAACGCTATTCCATAACTGGGTAGTTATAAAGGTAGTTTCCGGGTTTGCTATGAAACATGGAGTGGGATGTGAGTGATCAAGATGGAATTTGTCCCTCCTTTGGAGAGATATCTCTGGGCCCCTCGAGGTAATGGATTATGGAAATGCATGGCCATGCTAAGTTGATTGAGGAGTCAATCAACAGACAGATAATCCAATACGGTTCGAGTGAATGGTTAAGCTATTGAAGGGATGGCACACATCTTGCCTATAGCTTAACTGGTATGTGAGGCAAAGGGATTTGTGTACGCATTACAGGTTCAGAGCCGATATTATTCTTGTATACTATGGTGTCAATATGTGCTGCTAGGCGCTGCTTTGTTGACATGCGCTGAGTTAGACTCGAGCCGACGATCGGCTAAGTTAGACTATAGCCGAAACCGAGTATACCTGAACCTACAGGGTCGCACGCTTAAGGGGATAAGAACAGGCATTCGAGTTGGACTCGGATACGGCTCGATCGGATAGGGATCCGATCGGATAGAGTCCTATGGGCTTACGACGTGTGGGCGGCCAACTCTATGAGATACGGATGAGATCCGATTCAAAATAGAGTCCTAATCGGCCACTAGTCCCGCGGCCAACTCTATATAAAGGAGGGAGGGGTGGAGAGCTGCGGCATGTCAATTGCATCGCGTTCAACGAAGTCGCCGAGATCAATCTCCACGGAAACCCTCCCCACTTTCGAGCCAAACCCTAGCCTTGCATCGCGTGCTAGCACACGGGTGTTCGGCGTTCTGTCCTCAGACGTGTGGATACCGGTAGAGGCGCTGTTACGTTGCGCGCTGTTGATCGGCTGCGGTCGGGCGCATCGGAGCGAGGCGTGAGAACGCGCCGGACGACTCGAATCGGCTGATTGGTGAATCTGCCTCTCGGAATCGGCCACTTCCAGATCGGATTGCCCCGATTGGCTATTCCGCTGCACTCTACTCCAATCGGTAACGATCTATCGGGCCTTACTTGCAAGTGTTCCTGGTTTGCGCGGTAAAAAGTTTTTGTTTTCGGCTAGCGTAGCCTCCGCGTAACCCTTCAATTGTCGTCAAATCGGATGGTATGGACGGTCATATAGCTGATTTGAGATTAGCTTTTGAGAGGATGCGTCGGTATGGTTTGAAGATGAATCAACTCAAGTGTGCTTTTGGTGTGTCGGCGGGAAGTTCTTAGGATTTATGGTGCATGAGAGAGGGATTGATATTGATCCTAAGAAGGTTGAGAAGATTCACGATTTACAAGCGCCGACATGCAAGAGAGAGGTTCAGAAGTTGCTAGGTAAGGTGAATTACTTGTGGAGATTTATATCTAACCTAGCGGGTAAAATCGATGCTTTTGTTCCTATCTTACGTTTGAAAAAAGAAGCCGATTTTACTTGGGGGGCAGCACAACAAGAGGCGTTTGAGGTTTTGAAAAAGTATTATCTACTCCACCTGTGGTGCGAGCTCCTAAAAGCCGGAATTCCGTTTCGGTTGTATATCGCTGCCGAAGACAGTTATTGAAGCCATTTTGACACAAGAGGAAGATGACAAAGAATACATAATAACATATTTGAGCCACCGTCTTTAGATGCCAAAACGAGGTATGTTTTTGTAGATAGACTTTGTCTTTGTTTATACTATGCTTGTACCAAGTTACGTCATTACTTGTTATCTAGTACATGCATAGTTGCTTGTCAGACCGATGTCGTTAAGCATATGTTGCAAAGGCCAATTCTAAGTGGGAGAATTGGCAAATGAGCGTATACATTGATTGAGTATGATTTGGCTTATGAATCGTTAAAATCTATGAAAGGCCAAATTGTAGTAGATTTTATAGTAGACCATCATGTAGATATTGCTTATGAAGATGAGGTTTGCTTGCCTCGTGTTACACCTTGGAAGATTTATTTTGATGGCTCTTCATGTAAAGAGGGTCAAA
Source organism: Oryza australiensis (assembly GCA_019925245.2). Classification (NCBI taxonomy): domain Eukaryota; kingdom Viridiplantae; phylum Streptophyta; class Magnoliopsida; order Poales; family Poaceae; genus Oryza; species Oryza australiensis. Next base: position 56,240 of record JAIFGZ020000472.1, on the reverse strand, counting down.
GTATAGGTATAGTTTTGATTTCGCCCAATTGTCAATGTTTTGAGGCATCGGTTCGTTTGGAGTATTATTGTAGAAATAATCAAGCCGAATACAATGCTTTATTATTCGGTTTACAAGTGATGGAGATCGTTGGAGCTACATACGTAGAAGCGTTTGGTGACTCAGAGTTGGTGGTGCAACAAGTTGCCGGGATTTACAAATGTTTTGATGGGTCACTAAACAGGTATCTTGATCAATGCTTGGATATTATTGCCAATTTTGATGAATTTGCTATTACGCATATTGCTAGGAGTGAGAATTCTGGAGCAAATGATTTGGCTCAACAAGCATCTGGTTATAGTGTTAAAAGAGGAGTATTTTTCATACTAGATAAACCGGTGCTTGATTATAATTCTTTGGACGAAATTGGCAAGGATGCAGATTGTAGGAGGTCTGATCGGCGCACTGTTGCCGGTTTGATCGTGGATGGCCGGCAGTCTGACCGACGCCCTGTGGCCGATCTGACCATGGGTGGTTAGCAGTCTTACCGACGTTGCTTTGCCGGTTAGACCGAGTTCACACGGGATGTTGGGGTGCACGATTTCACTGATGCAGAGGCCGAGTTGAGTTTAAATTCAGACGTTTGTGCCCTGGAAACAGCAGAGGATTGGAGAGTACCTTTGATCCAATATTTAAAGGATCCTAGCCTTAAGGTTGATCAGAAAATTCGGCAGCAGGCATTTAAGTATCCTTTGCTCGATGGAGATTTGTATCGCCGAAATATCGATGGGGTATTATTGAAGTGCCTGGATAGTGATCAATCTAAAGTGGCTATGGGAGAGGTACATGAGGGCATTTGTGGAACACATCAATCAGCCCATAAGATGAATTGGTTGCTTAGGACAGCGGGGTTCTATTGGCCAAAAATGATTGATGATTGTTTTAGATATTATAGAGGATACGAAGCCTGTCAACGGTTCAGCAATGTTCAAGTGGCACCGGCTGCGGTGTTGAACCCTATTATTAAACCACGGCCATTCCGAGGTTGGGCTTTGGACTTTATTGGTCAGATTTATCCTTCGTCATCAAAAGGGCATCGGTTCGTGCTAGTTGCGACGGATTACTTTACAAAGTGGGCTCAAGAATATGACTCATACGGAGGTAATTGACTTTATTTTGAAGCATATCATACATAGATTCGACATTCCTCAAACGTTGACTACAGATCAAGGAGCTTCTTTCATGTCCAAAGAGGTGAAGAATTTTGCCAAATCTTATGGTATTAAATTGTTGAGTTCTTCTCCTTACTACGCTCAGGCTAATGGACAAGCCGAGTCTAGTAATAAAACTTTGCTAAAGTTGGTTAAAAAGAAGATCGAAGAACATCCCAAGAGGTGGCATGAAGTGCTTTCTGAGGCATTATGGGCACATCGAATATCTAAATATGGTGCTATCAAGGTAACCCCTTTTGAGCTAGTCTATGGACAAGAAGCCATTTTATCGGTTGAGGTAAATGTTGGCTCTCTTCAATATATAAAGCAAGATGATTTGTCAGTGGAAGACTACAAGTTAATGATGGGAGATAATCTCGATGAAGTGGTTGACAAACGTTTGAAGGCTTTGGAAGAAATAGAGAAGGAAAATAAGAGGGTGGCTAAAGCATACAACAAAAGGGTGAAGGCGAAGACATTCCAAGTCGGAGACTTGGTATGGAAGACAATTTTACCTTTGGGTTCTCGATCTAAAGAATTCGGTAAGTGGTCACCAAGTTGGGAGGGACCTTATTGGATATGCGGAATCGTTCGCGGGAATGCATATTTTCTGGAAACATTTCAAGGAGAATAGTTTCAGCGAGCTATTAACGATAAATACCCAAAGAGATACTTCCCGAGTGTTGGGCAAGATGCTTAGGAAGCTCTATGGCCGGTAATTAGATTATCGCCCCAAGATAAACATGTTCTATGCTTTTAGATTCACGATGTTCATCATAAAAGGCAGGAGGCATGTGTTTACACCCAAAATTGGCACCTAGGAATCAAAATAGGGAAAAGTTGCCAATATTTGGAAATCTAGGTTTCCTTTGGAGAGGCCGACCCGACGTGTATAGCCCGGTCAGACCGGGCCGTGGGGCCGGTCAGACCGGTGGCATGTGGTCGGTCTGACCGGCAGAGTCCGAAACCTAGCCGAATTCATCGGTACTCGGGTTTCCTTCATCCATACGGTATGTCTCGGCTTTCCAAGCGTGTCTATCCCAAATTGGACATGAAGAAGGGCCTGTGGAGGGCAAGACCAACCCCTATTTAAGGACCAAGTCCGGTTCAATTGGCACAGCAATAACCAACACATACACAACCAAAACCAATCTAGCTTCTAGTTTTTAGCCAATTGAATCATTCTTTTACTTTTTCTACATTAGTTCGTCCATCCTTGTCGATTTGCGTCGTAAATCATCCGCCTCCGCTGCGAGAGTGCGACACTTCTTTGTAAGTTTGTCTTGAAAACTTTCCGTTCGCCCACGAGACGGGTGTTATCTATCTTTTTATCTAAATCAGCTTTGCTAGCCGGTTTAATCTATAAGACCCATCTTGCTTTAGTTCTTTGCTAGATCAAGGTGGTTGGCGACTCCATATCACCATAAGGCGTTTAAGTGAATCGATCGTGCTCGTGCCTTTGCCAAAAAAGGTGCCAATAGAAACCGCCATCAAAATCGTGCGAGATGTTGAAACCGAGCCCCTACCTGGTGCGTCAACTATCGATGTGTGGGTCAACAGTCCTCCAAGTGGGCTACCCAATGAGGTGAAAGAGTGGTCGGGGCGTCTCACCAGCGGATTTTATGGTCGACTCAAGAACAACACGAGCCAAGGTTTTTAGATAGGTTTGGCCCTCCCGGAGGATAATAAGACTATGTCTTGTGTTCTTTGTTTGGGTGTTTGTGGGGGGTGTCACCCCGGGGTACCCCAAAGAGTCGATTCAGACTCCAACCAAAGTCAAACCGAGAGTCTTCGGGGTGTCGATCCCTCTGACCTTACCCTGAGTCTGACCTCGGTTCTCCAATCGACTTCGACTCGACGGCCGACCTTAAGCTACCTCGGGAGATGGCGCAGCGTGAAAGGAGGAAGAGGGAGGAGATCACCCGACAGCGTCTGGCACCACCTGGCAACACAGGAGCAGGATTCCAAGGATAGCAAGATCACAAGATGCACACGGTGTATAGGATCTAGCAGACCAACTTGTACTTCGTTAGATGTTCTCTGTACCCCCTGCCTTTTCTCTCTCTCTCTCTTAGGCTTAGCTTTCTTGGTCCCCAAGTTCTCTTGTTCCTGCCGCCCTTGAGCTATAAAAGGGAGGGCAGGGCGATGGGGCCAGGGGGAAGAAAAGAGAAAGGGGGAAGGAGAAGGGAGGAGAGGAAGGGAAGATCGAGGGATTCCTGATCCAAACTCTCGCAGCCTCCATTGTAATTGTTGTTCATCATCCACCCCAATGAAGAACACCACACACTGGACGTAGGCCTATTATCCTTCGGGAGGGCTGAACCAGTATAACTCTCTGCGTTTTGTTTCTTGGCTCATCTCTAAGTTCGAGTCAACGATCCGATCCAGCGGAGAGCGGCTTTCCTACCATTCTCTCTCTTTCACCTCCTTGGGGACCCCCCTTGGAGGACTGTCAACCCATTCCATCAACAATTGGCGCACCAGGTAGAGGTCGCTGTACTTCATTTCAGGCGATCGGAGGACAATCTTCTTCTTCGGCGAATTGTCGGAATAAGATAAGTTTTTCTTCTTCCTATTCCGTACCTTGCATATCTCTGCATTTTCCTTGCATAGCTTTGCATTACTTGCTTTTTCACTGCCTAGCCGCGGGGGTGAGCCACATGCACTCGACAACTTCCGCGCACACCTTATGGCTGAAGGGTTACGAGGAAGCTACGCTAGCCGAAAACAAAAACTTTTCTACCGCGCAAACCAGGAACACTTGCAAGTAAGGGCCGATAGATCGTTACCGATTGGAGTATGCAGCGGAAATAGCCAATGAGGACTATCCGATCCGGAACAGTGTAGCTGATTCCCGCAAGCCAACAGCCGATTCCTGGGGACAGCCGATTCACCAATCAACCGATTCGCCGAAGCCACAGCCGATCCGAGTCGCCGACCGCGTCCTCGTTGCCGATCTGCCGCAGTCGCCTCGCTCCGATTGCAGCCGATTTATAGCCGATCAACAGCGTGCAACGTAGCAGCGCCTCTACCGGTATCCACACGTCTGGAAACAGAACGCCGAACAACCGTGTGCTAGCACGCGATGCAAGGCTAGAGTTTGGCTCGAAGGTGGGGAGGGTTTCCGTGGAGATTGATCTCCGCACAATGCAATTCAACTGATGTGTCGCAGCTCTCCACCCCTCGCCCCTTTATATAGAGTTGGCCTACCGGGACTAGTGGCTGATCAGGACTCTATTTTGAATCGGATCTCATCCGAATCTCATAGAGTTGGCCGCCCATACGTCGTAAGACCATAGGACTCTATCCAATCGGATCCCTATCCGATCGAGCCGTATTCGAGTCCAACTCGAATGCTTGTTCTTATTCCCTTAAGCATGCGACCCGGTAGGTTCACGTATACTTGGTTTCGGCTATAGTCTAACTTAGCCGATCGTCGGCTCGAGTCCAACTCAGCCGACCTGTCAATAGCGGCGCCTAGCAGCACATATTGACACCATAGTATACAAGAATATAATATCGGCTCTGAACCTGTAATGTGTACACAAATTCCTTTGCCTCACGATACCAATTAAGCTATAGGCAAGATATGTGTCATCCCTTCAATAGCTTAACCATTCACTCGAACCGTATTGGATTATCTGTCTATTGATTGAGTCCTCAATCAACTTAGCATGGCCATGCATTTCCATAATCCATTACCTCGAGGGGTCCAGAGATATCTCTTCAAAGGAGGGGCAAATTCTATCTTGATCACTCACATCCCACTCCATGTTTCATAGCAAACCCGAAGACTACTTTTATAACTACCCAGTTACGGAATAGCGTTTGGTAGTCCCAAAGTAGGCTACTACACATGTTGGAATGCATGGTGATCTCACGTCTATGGACTTTGTACCAACACTACCTGAGACCAACTAATGACACATTAATTTCTGTAGTGTCTCATGGTGGGTCTATCCAACAATGTGTTCTCTAACACATATATCCATGTTTATTGATTTGGCATCTCCATACCCATGATCTATGAGTTCCAATAATATGATATATGATCAGGGATCATTTAGAAATAGATTCATACATATAGAGTCTCATAAATAAGTCACGTACTTATTGATCAATACAAGATGTCTATTTCATGGAACTGAATAACACTTTATTCATAAATACATAAACATTGACCATGATATCCAACATCTCCATGTTGCCTCTAGGACATATCACTAACAATCTCCCACTTGCACTAGAGTCAATCATGTAAGTATCTAATACCCATTGCTCTTGTGTGCGCCTCATGTTTCGGCTGAGGGAGAGGTTTTGTCAGCGGATCGGCTATGTTGAGATCCGTGTGCACTTTGCATATCTTGACATCACCTCTGTCCACTATCTCGCGGATGAGATGATATCACCGAAGTATGTGTTTGCACTTCTGATGTGATCTTGGCTCCTTAGCTTGCGCAATGGCTCCACTATTATCACAATAGAGAGACATTTGACCAGTCGTACTAGCCATCACACCAAGCTCAGAAACGAATTTCTTAATTCAAACAACCTCCTTTGCATCTTCTGAAGCAGCAATGTACTCGGCCTCTGTTGTAGAGTCAGCAACAGTATCCTGCTTGGAACTCTTCCAGCTGACTCCGCCTCCGTTATGCAGAACACGAACCCAAATTGCGATCTATAATCATCCTTGTCTGTTTGGAAGTTAGCATTGGAATCATGCATGTTGAACCTTTTCAACACCTTGTCAATGTATGTACTTTGGCTTAATCCAATTAGCCTCTTGGATCTATCTCTATAGATCCGAATGCCCAATATGTATGCTGCCTCCCTTAAGTCTTTCATGGAAAAACTATTTTTCAATGAAGACTTGACGGATTCTAGCATAGGGATATCATTTCCAATCAGTAATATGTCATCCACATATAAGATTAGAAATACAATTGCGCTCCCACTGACCTTTTTGTAAACATAGGCCTCCTCTTCATTTTCGATGAAACCAAACCCTTTGATTACTTCATCAAAATGAATATTCCAACTCCGAGATGCTTGCTTCAATCCATAAATGGATTTCAGTAGCTTGCATATCTTTCCAGGCGATTGTGGATCGACGAAACCCTGAGGTTGTATCATGTATACATCCTCGCTTAGGTTTCCATTTAGGAAAGCCGTTTTGACATCCATTTGCCATATCTCATAATCGAAATATGCAGCAATCGCTAGGATAATCTGAATAGATTTAAGCATTGCGACGGGCGAGAAGGTTTCATCATAATCAACTCCTTGAATCTGTTTAAAACCTTTCGCCACCAATCGCGCCTTATAGATGTGAACATTTCCATCCATATCGGCCTTTTTCTTAAAAACCCATTTACACTCAATGGTTTTGACACCATTAGGTGGATCAACCAAGTTCCAAACTTGATTGTCTTACATGGATTCGATTTTGGATTTCATGGCTCCAAGCCACTTGTTGGAATCGGGTCCCATCATCGCTTCCTCATAGGTCTTAGGCTCATTGTTATCCAACAACAATATATCACGTTGTTCCACACCTGTGTACCTGTCAGGCGCACGACGTGATCTTTCAGACCTCCGTGGGGCTGGTGTATCTACAACTGGTGGCGCAACACTTTGCTCCTCCTGTTGTGGTTCTGTCGTCACTGAAACATTTTCAGGTGTTTCTTGAACTTCTTCAAGATGCACCCTGCTCCCACTAACCCTTCTTGAAAGAAACTCTTTCTCCAAGAAGACACCGTGTCGGGCGACAAACACTTTGCCTTGTTCCCGATTATAAAAATAATATCCCTTAGTTTCCTTAGGATATCCCACAAAGAAGCACTTGTCAGATTTGGGTGTGAGCTTGTCGACTTTGAACGTTTTACATAACCTTCGCATCCCCAAATTTTGAGAAAAGACAAACTAGGGGTTGCCCAGTCCATATCTCATATGGTGTCTTTTCAAGCGACTTAGATGGAACTCTATTTAGTGTGAGCGCAGTTGTTTCAAGAGCATATCCCTAGAAGGATAACGGAAGATCACTTTGGCTCATCATCGACCGCACCATGTCCAACAAGGTGCGATTTCTCCGTTCGGACACTCCGTTCCATTGTGGAGTTCTTGGCGGAGTCAACGTGGAACAATTCCACAATCTTTCGATGATTACCAAACTCTTGGCTCAAGTATTCCCTCCACGATCGATCGTAGAAACTTGATTGTTTTCCCTAAATGATTCGTACTTCATTCTGGAATTCGTTGAACTTTTCAAAGGATTCGGGCTTATGCCTCATTAAGTAGATATAACCATATCTACTAAAGTCATCGGTAAAGGTAATGAAGTGCGATAACCACCTCCGGCCGTTGAGCTCATTGGTCAACATACATCGGTATGTATGAATGCCAACAAGTCACTTGCTCTTTCACTGTGTCCCGTGAAAGGTGCCTTTGTCATCTTACCAAGTAAACAAGACTCACATGTCTCAAATGATTCAAAATCAAAAGAGTGAAGCAATCCATCCTTATGGAGCTTCTCCATGCGTTTCTTATTTATATGGCCTAAGCGACAATGCAAGATAAACGTGGGGTTTGTATCATTAGAGAGTTGCCTTTCTATATTAATGTTATAGATGGGAGACGCTTCAAGATTCAAAATGTATAATCCATTCACCAATGGAGCATGAAAATAGAACATATCTTTGAGATATATTGAACAACCATTGTCCATTGATCTAAAATCATATCCTTCCGCTTGCAAACATGAAGCGAAAATAACGTTTTGACATAGTGTTGGAACACAATAACAATTATCTAATTCCAAAACTAATCCTGAAGGTAGATGAAGTGGTACTATGCCGACAGCAACTGTAGCAACGCTTGCTACATTGCCGACGCGCAAGTTCACCTCGCCCTTTCTTAAGCCTCTACCTCTTTTCATTCCCTACAGCGATTTGCAAATATGAGTGTAACATCCTGAAAATCGAAGAAACTAAAATCGGAACGTAAAAAAAATCGGAACTTTCAAAAACCTTCGCTTGTTGCTTCTTCCTCGGGTTTGTTGCTTCCTATTTGCCAGCTCAGTTGCATAAATCTAGTTGTGATCAATTCCCTTTCGGTATTTGGGGATGATTTGGAGTTTGTCGGAAAGAAAAATGCGAAAGTCCGTATTAGGGATTTTTAAAAAGAAATCGGAGAAAGAAGTGCGGATTTATGGAAATACAATTTGGGGGAAAAAGAATAGTAAGTGTGGTTGGGGGAAGATAAATTAGGACACAAAATAAATAATAAAATATTTGGGAATCGTACTCGAATCTGGGAAATTTTTCGAAAATAAAGGGGTAAAGTATGAAAATTAGGAAAAGGGATTTAAATAAATAAATATGAAAAATATTGTGGGAAAATAAAAGTGGAGAAAGAGTTGAAAATATAGTATTGAAAATTATTTTTGGAATATTAGAATTTATTTTGGAATTTTTAGAAGAGAGGAAAATAGAAATAGGAAATTAAAATTTGAAAATCGGGAAAAATATGAAATCGCACTGTTCATTGCGCATGAGGTGCTCGACGCCGTACGGCCCCGGCCGCGCGCCGCCGCGCGTCGCCGGCCGTACCGCGCCGCGCCCGCTCGCTCGCGCCACGCGCCGCCGCCGCGCGCGGACCCGCCCGCGTCTCGCGCCCTCGCGCGCCGCGCCCGTCCGGACCCCGCCCGTGTCCCGCTCGCCGCGCCACGTCGCAAGTGCCGCGCCCGGCCCGGCTTCCCGCCGCCGCATGGCAACCGCCGAGCCGTGCTGCGCCGCCCCTCTTCTCCCGCCTCGGCCGCGGCTATAAAGGGTGAAAACCCCCACTTCCCTCACACCGCTGCCACCTCTAGCCCCTCCTTCTCCCGAGCGCCGCCGCTTCAAATCCGACCGCTCCGCCTCCGCCGCAAGCCGTCGCCATCGCGCGAGCGCCGGCCACCGTGAGCCGTCGCCGCCGGCGTCGGGGGCACCGCCACCATCTCCTTGTTGTCTCCGACGCCGGTAAGCCCCGGGCCGCCGCCCCTTTCCCCCATGCGCTCGCGCCGCCGCCGCCTCTGTTTTGGCCGAACCTCGGTCGAACACGTTAAGGGCGATGAATAGTGGCGCAGAGAAAATAAGGAAAAAGAAAAAAAAGAAAAAAATAGGGAAAAATTTGGAAAAATTTTAGAAAATTTGGAAAAATATTTTGGGAAGATTTGAGTAAAATTTTGGGCAGAATTAAAGTATATTTTTGTATGTTTTCTCGGTGCGAAAAATTGAAAATCAAATCCGGACTTTTCCGAAATTCCGTTTTGCGTCGTTTTCAATCCGAATTTCGTTTAGACCTTTCTCGCCATTTTAATATGTTTCTCTTTTGTGCTCGGACCTTCAAAACCTCTAGCACCAATCCCTCCGTGGATATTTTCAAATCCGTTTTCTCGAATAGATCGTGATCGTCGTTTTGCGAAAACCCTAAGTCGTCGACCCGATGTCTAAACTTGGAGTTTTCCGGGGCGATCGTAGTACAAACTTAAGTAGGAATTTGGGCTTAGCACTTGGAGTCGTTTCGAGACTTTTCGGATCTTTTCGACCTTTTGGTGTTATATGGGATTCTAATCGGAATCGATTGATTTTTCGCACGTACGGGTAGCACCGAAGAGACCGGCATCGACCCGTTGAAGACACCACTCCACAAGCATGCGAGCAAGGCAAGTCATCACACTCTTTGAACATATTGATCCTACTTTGTGAAATGATGTTGATTTTAATTGCAAATTGCATGCTTACACAGATATGTACCTATGCTTGATATACCCTGCCTTGATGTTGATTACCATTAGAATTATTCTTTGTAACCTTCGATGTGATATGTCCGGAGGCTAACTTTGGTAAAAAATGCTTAGCCCTGCTTATACTAGATCCCTGCATACTCATCATTTTATAAAAAGGCTTTGTGCTTGGGCAACTACCTTAGGGAAGGTAGTTGAGATGCGGCCTGTGGAGACATGAGCGCCACATGGCCATGAGAATGATGAACTAAGTTTGATGAAAGTTGAAATACTATACAAATATTTTAGACTGGGGCGGCCGGATGATTTGGGTGGAATCCGGAAAAGGCAAGTGCCGACCCGGTCAATTAAGGACCGAGCCATGAGATAGCCGGAAACGAGCCGGTACAACCGTACTTCTCGAATGGGTATAGACCTAGCTGACTAGATAGCCGAGCGGAGGCAGTATCCTTGCATAGATGGTTCTTTATGATGTGGTTTGTGTGATGAGGATGAGGCTGCGGCCTATGCTGCGAAGGGTGGAATTAAATCGACATTAATTGAACTTAAAGCTTGAGGAAATTTTCCCTTACCCCGGGTGCGCCAGAACTCCTCTCACTGCTACAAAATGACGGCTAGAGTGCATGAGAGCTTAAGTTCATGGAGCGGGTACTGCCAAAGTGAGGTTATCGAAAGGCTTTGCCGTGACCGTCTCATGTGTTGGGACGTAGGCCCATTCGTTGGCTGTCGCGAGTACGGGTAAAGTGTACATCCACCGCGGTGTGAATGAATCAATCTATTTGAATAGCCGTGCTCGCGGATATCGAGCATCGTGACAAGACTTTCGCTTGGCTAGACTTTAAACTTAAAACTGCTGGGATGGGTTTGCATGATGATTTCATTTGGCGGATCAACTTCTCGAGATGCGAGAAGGGGTGGATTCCCAGAAAACCATGACGTATCGGAGGCGGGAAGCCATCCTTGGAATCACGTTGGATGGTAGACGAACTGCGCCGAATTAATGAACTATGGAACTAAAACTCGACTTGGCTAGTTGTTAGGCTTGTGAAAGAATTGTGAAAATTGGCTTTATGCAAAAGAGCTCCAGCCATTCCTTGGATAACCCTATCATATGCATCACTTCCGTGTTGACTTGCTGAGTACGGTTGGTACTTACCCTTGCTATACGCACAAACCTTCAAATGGTGGGAATGAAAAGTCGGAGGATCCTTACGCTTACTACCGGGAGGGCGAAGAAGCGATGGCGCTTACTAGGTCTTAGCCCGGTCGTGCACTGTGGCAACCGACATGCCCCTCTATTCCCGCCGTATCTAATTTCTGCTTTTGTGTTGTATCCGGACCATGAGGTCTGTGTGGTGAACATTGCCTTCGGGCCTATCGTTGTAATAATTTTGTTGTAAGACTATTCGTGCATGCGCTCCCGATTATTCAGATCGTATTCGTGGTACCAACTACTCGATCCAGGAAAATGGTACTAAGAACACGAAAGATTCCCGTTCCAAAAACGGGGGTCCACAATGAGCTACTGATCCGGTATCAAATATCCAAGAGTCAGTAGGTGAAGTAGCAAGATTAATGTCTATAACATTAATACCTGAAGCAGAAGTCGTACTTTGCTTCTTTTTTAGATCCTCCATGTACTTATTGCAGTTCCTTTTCCAGTGGCCTGGCTCCTTGCAATAGAAGAAACGGCATCTGATGTCACCGACCCCTTTTTGCCCTTCTTTGCATTAGAGGCACTCACGATCTCATCAGGAGTTAACTTCCTCTTGGTGCAAAGTTTCTTGACAGGAGGTTTGCGCTTAGCCTTCTGCATCATCATCACATGATGACCGTTTTTCTGGATGCTCTCCTTAGCTGTCTTTAGCATCCCATGCAATTCAGCCAAGGTTCTATCCATATTGTTCATGTGATAATTTAATATGAATGGCTCGATGCTCGGAGGGAGCGACTAGAGAATCACATCAGTAGCCAACTCTTGGCTAAGGGGAAAACCTAGTTTTTCCAGACTCTCAATGTAGCCAATTATTTTTATCACATGTGGACTGACAGGATTCCCCTCAACAAGCCTGCACACAAACAAGGACTTTGAGGTGTTGAACCTCTCGGCCCGAGCTTGGTTCTCAAACATACCACGCAGTCCCTGAATAATAGTGTGAGCATCACTGCTCTCATATTGCTTCGAAGCTCGGGGGACATTGTAGCAAGCATGAGACACTTATATCTAGGGCATCATTAGTACGCTTCTCGTAAGCTCTCCGTGCGTTGCGGTGGCATTATTAGGCAAATCCTCGGGATAGGGTACTTCAAGAACGTACTCCTTACGCTCTTGCTTGAGAACAATTCTCAAGTTGCGATACCAATCCATAAAGTTTGTTCCATTTAATTTTTCCTTTTCAAGAATAGATCGGAAATTAAAAGCACTGGGTGTAGTATTAGCCGTCATTTATTCTACAACAGAAAAACAAAGTTTAGCACAATGTTTATGCTATGTCTATTGTTAAACAATTTAACATTAGACTCCCATTACGTATTTTACACCTTCCCTCTAGGTTACGTATTGGGTCAAGATCCACATGTTAGTTAATTTCTAGTGAGCTTTGGCATCACTGCTAGAAGATTAATAACATCGGTAAGCAACTCCTTGCTAATCACATCTCTATGTGACTCTTGTTGTTGGTGTGGCATCTCCATGCCCCGGCCCCAACCTATGCCCCAAGGCCCAAAACTGTTTTGATAGCCTTGTTAAATAAACCAAATGCTCCTGCTGTATATGTCCGACATATACCCCCTCGTGTTATGATAGAGAATGGTACTCTGCTTTGGTAGACCCACCATTGTCGAGCATAACGGTGACGGGTACAACATTTGGAAGGGCATCATTACTACTTAATTTTGCGAGGGATGCTATCCTATCAAACAAACATATCACATATATGAAAGTAGGTAGAATAGCATATAATGAAATAGTATGGCCCCCTTCACATGGTGATCTCCATCTCCATGTCGGTGTAGAGGATCTCCATCTTCATCACCGCTCTTCCGAGTGCCGAATGCTTGATTTCTTCAAACTAAGCTACTACTATAGAAGCTCTAATTGAAGATTACATCGACTCGTAGGTCGTGAAAGAATATTACAAGCATTGCACGTATGAAAGAATATTACAGGGATTTCACATATGAAAGAATATTACATGCATCACATGCATCTCATACATACAATAGGGCCATACCATCTCAAAGCATTCTCTGCAAAAACAAGTTAGGCGTAGAAAACGTTTTCTACCTATCGCAGAGAAACGACATCGAGACGACCTATAAGGGAGCCTAATAAATAAGTCACGTACTTATTGATCAATACAAGATGTCTATTTCATGGAACTGAATAGCACTTTATTCATAAATACATAAACATTGACCATGATATCCAACATCTCCATGTTGCCTCTAGGGCATGTCACTAACAATGGCAGGCCCTGAGCTACATGGCCCCGATCCATGTTCGGTCAGGGTTCCTTAGTAGGATGTTTGTCGAAGTCGCTTTTGGCCGCTCAGTGGCTCGGTGATGCTTCCTGGCCGGCAAGTAACGACCTAACAACTCGATAACTTTCGTGCAATTACTCATGACCAGCTCTGAGATACATGGCCCTGACCCTGTATGGTCCGAGTTACCACGACGGAAGAGTATCGCTAAGTCTGTGACTACTTGCCGGCTCGGTTCGTTCCCCGAGTATCAGATCCATACGTCTCTGCCCGATGCTGTTACCCGGTCCCATGCCCTTCAGTCAGAGCTGGCTTTCTTCCCTCCCGAAGTTGGACTTGGGTCGGGTCTCCATGCACGTATGATCAAATGACTCAGGGAACTTGATCTTTTGGGGCCTTTTATTTCTGCCAACCTCGTAAATGGACGACGACTACACCGGCGGTCGATCTAAAACCTTTTGAGCTTCGGTCAGAGGAATCCTCCCGAATGCTGCAGGTTATTAGTTGTTACCTACGGCTTAGTTGTCTGGAATATTACGGATGGGCGAAGCTATTCCTATGCATATCTTAGCCAAAAATCTCCTTAGAGAGGCAATACGGAAGGAAAGGTCTAGAACCTAATATTAATACATCATAAATTGTCTTTTCTAGGAACTATAAATGACGAGAGGGCATTAGAAGATCTTCTTTTCCTCGATCTCGCTAAGACATCACCGGCCCCTACAGGCAGGAGTCACCAGGGCTTGCATCGGAGCATACTGACATTGCTCTTGATATTGACCCTCAACTTGAATCTGCTACAGCTGACACTGCCGTTGCATCTATTGCATCATCATGGCCATTAACTACGTCTGATTGTCCACTACCTGCGCTAAGGTTGGATCCTCAGGAGGTGGAGGTGGAATACTTCTAGTGTTGTTCTGAGTTAACCCATGAAACGGTCGGGGTCTTGATCCACTGACATTGCCCCTGGCTTTGCCCATCTGTTGCAGGAGGAGAAAGGAGAGGTCAAGGGAAAGGGGTTACACTAAAGACAAGAACTTAACCCACTTAATTATTGATCTGATGTGAGTGAACTTTTATTGTTCAATTTGATTAGGAAAACAACCTAGTATGGTCACATCCCCACCACTAATGTAAATCATACCCCTGCACAGCAAATAACACACGACCTAGGAACTGGTGATACTACTCTTCCGGGAAGGGTTGGGTTTTAGGTAAGCTCCGGGAAAGCTTCGCTTGATCCTCGAGAAGCGCTGACTCGGGACTGCTCGTCTTGATCTTCTTGCTTGGAGCTTGGGCTTGACTTGACTTCCATGAAGCTTTTCAGTTGTGCCCCAGGTTTAACAGCTAGAGAGTTGGAGGGAGAAGGAGAGAAATTTGACAAATCATTTTGCAAAGAGCTCCAGAGGTAGAGAAGAGAAATTTTCGCAAATAAGGTTTTCACAAAACTTGTCCTTAGGGGTTTGACCACTTGGCTCAACCTACAATCAAGGTGGCTCTGATACCAAATTATCACGCCCAAAAATTTAGCCAAATTTCTAAACTATTTTATGTATAAGTCCCTATCCAGAAATCAACCAGGGTACACAAAATGACATATCAATAAACAGATCCAAACGTAAATAAAGCACAAAATACTTATAGCAGAGGCACTTAGTCCTCAGACCCAAAGAAAGCAGTAGCAGAAAGAAGACGAACCTAGCGGGGCTTCAGCTCCATTCCACAGGCAAATTCAACTGCGCTCTGAGCCTTGGTCCTCTAACACTGTCTTCAGCTCAGAAGTACTAGACTTATGAAAGGGGAAAGAATTGCAAGGTTGAGTACAACCACAGCACTCAACAAGCCACAGCAATGATGCAAACGTGCATGGGAGAACAAAGATATGCTTAGGCTATTTACAGAAAAGCGGTTGGAAACATTTATATTTTAAAATGGGAAAACAGTTGATTAATTAAGGCAAGTTATATCCTCCACAGAACAACGCTACAACCACGTTGAACAGGCCCATCCATTCCACCTGAACTACACCAGTTTATTACGCCAATTTAAGGGTCCCCCGTAACCACGGGCACGACTATTCAAATAGTTTTACTCTGATCAGAGGTGTGCAACTTTATCCACAAGACACGATTCCACATATGTTGCCATGCCTCGAAGTATCGCCATGATATTGCAAAGGGGGAAATCGTGACAAGACCCTTCACATAGCTCCCCTAACGAAGTGCACCACACCTCGGATTTCGCCCCCACCTCTCAAAAGGTAGTGGCCAGCCCCCCTAGTGCCACGGTGAATCCAGCAGCCGAGCAACCGGTATACCCCAGCCGACTACGACTCCATCACGCCTACCCTCGCACGGGAGCGTTGACTAGGAAGAGTTATACTACAAGTCCAAGGTTGCCCATTCTTGCTTGTGGTAAGCACTGCCTTCTAGAATTTCTCATGACTGGTCCTTAATTGCCATTGGTACGACAATCAAAACCATGTAACCTCAGCCCACCATTAAGTCATATTTTAGTTGGGTAATTACGGCCAATAAAACATGGCCAAATGTTTCATATGTCAGAGTAACTATTGTAATTATCCAATTTAATGAGCTAGTGGTAATTAAGCATGGCTAAGCATATAATTCTAGCAAAAGTCAACATCAGTGACTAAAGCTAGTCAATTTGTCACCCAAGTTTCAAAAAGGAATGGATAACAAGTAATATGGCACAAGCAAGTAGATAGGTAAATCCATCATCCCATGTAATTAGCAAAGCAAGCACTTTATTTGCAAACATAAAACATTTCATAAATTAGGTACAACATGCTCAAGGGGGAATGTGTGAATTGCGTTGCTTCTGCAAACAATCTTTTGGACTCTTCTCGAGCGCGAACCTCCAAAACGGCAAAATCTACATGCTAGCATGCAAAACGAGGAAGAACCCTAATAAAAACCAAATAAATAGTACATGAAAAGTAAACCAACATGTAGAGCTCAATTTTAGATGACTTTTGCAATTTGAATGGCCCAATTTAGAGTTTGTACAAATTAGATATGAATGTTAGAAGTTTTGGACCGTTTAAATGAATTCGTGAAATTAAATTGATTTATTGCGTAATTATTAATTATTTTTAGAAGGAAAAAGGCCTAGGGTTGACGTCAGCGGGGCGAGGGCTCATGTCAGCCGCGGCAGCGGTGACGCGCGGTCCACAGTGAACCGAGTCCATGGGGACGACCCACATCACCCCGGAGGGGATCGGGCGGCCACAGGGACAAACGGCCCAGATCGGCCCGAGGGCGATCCGACGGCCGACAATGCGACGCAAGGCCGCGGCGACGGGCGACGGCGGGCGGCGCGCGCAACGGCGCGCACGCCCGATGGTTGCCGACAGTGGCCATCAACACGGTGGCACGCACCAACTACATGGGAGGAGAGCAGCACAGATGAACGGTGGCGAGATGAGACGGTCGGTGCACAGGTGTCGACGCGGGCGGCGAGGTTTGGCGCCGAACGGACGAGGCGGAGGACCGGCGAGGCACGGCGAGCACGATGAACGTGATGACGGCAACGGTGGGAGAGGCGGAAGCTAGAGCGGTGGTAGCGAGCGACCAAAGAGGGCTGATGAGCGGCAGCGCACAGCGGCATGGCACAGAGGGTGTTTTGGCGGTGGTTCGAGAGCAGGGAGTAGTGGCCGAGGTGTGGCGGGACACGGCGAAGGCGGTGGTGACCTTGCCGCGTGGCGATGGCGCTCGAAACGGCGGTGGCGCGTGCCCGGCACTCTGCGGCGAGCAGCAGAGAGAGGAAGAGCGTGGGGAGAGAGCTAGGGGCACGGCGAGCTCGGGAAAAAATGAAAATAGCGAACGGGAGCTCGAGGAGGGATTTTATAGGCTGGGAAGGCATCGAGGAGGCCGAGCGCGAGTGGTGGGTGGCAGACTTCGTGGCGGCGGTAAATGCGGGCAGCGGAAATAGTGGGTTTGGTCGTTTCGCGGCTACGAGCTAGCGGGACGAGGTGGTGAAAATGGGCGGCGCTAAGGGCGTTAAAGTGCGCGTGTGAGCGACGGGGAGGGCGGGATGTGCGGCGGCGAGTACGCGAGCAGCGACGGTGGCTGGGCCTTGGGGAAGACGAACGACAGGTGGGCCCTACCTCGGTGGCACGAGAGGGAGGAGGACAGAAAACGAGAGTGCGCGAGGGAAATAGGGCCAACGAGCCAGCGGGTTGGGCCAAGAGGAGGAAGGAGAGAGAGGAGGCGACGTCGGCCTTGCTAGGCGCAAGGGAGGCGAAGTGGACTTTGAGGTCTTTGGGCCGCTTTCGGCCCAAGAACAGAACTTGAATTCTTATTTGTTTTTCTTTTTATTTAATTTTGTAAATGAACTTTTTATTATTTAAATTATTTTTGGAGCTCCAAAATTTCACGGAAAATTTAACAGAATACTTTACGGCATGGATAATATTACAAAAATATTTTCAGCAATGATTTTTAGAGGAAATTTTTATTTCCTTATTAATTTCACTTGATAAATTATTTTGCCTTTTTATTTAATTTCTAGAAAATAAATTATTTAATGGTTTTTAATCTCAAACAAAAATCAAGGCGTGATAGCATGTGGCAAGATACTCGGAGTCGAAGAACAAATCAAGGCAGATTTGGCGGGAGAAAGAGTGATTTCCAAATTTGATTGCGCATTTGTTGAACGCTCTCTTTGCTAAAGGGCTATAGAAGCTGACACAGAATCGGACTTGGCCTGCCGATATGGACAGGCAGTCGATACAGCTAGTTTCGGGTTCAAGTTGGGCTTGGATCGAGGATTTCAAGTTATTGCCAAACAAGGATAGATCCCATTACAGGCAATTGTATCTATTAATTAGGAATATTAATGAGTCATATTCATTAGGAATATTTTAACAAGAGTCTGACTAAGGGACTTATTCATATGATTTTGTAATTTAGAAGTTTGAGTCGTGTCCAGCATGGACAAGTTTGTATATTTGGATATAAATAGATGCCCAAGGTCTTGTAAGAAAAACAACAACAGTTCAATAGCACTTACGGTGCATCGCCACCCTACTTTTCTAGGTTTTCATCTCGACAAGTTCTTGTTTCGAGTTGGGATGCATTGGGGCTTCGATCACGACAAGGGGTAAGGCTCTTCGTGGCGGTTTGTATCGGCGGGATTAGTGCTTACATCATTTAGACACTCTAATCTAACTTATGCATCTATCTATTTATCCTATATCTTAATTAATCTATTTCGATATCTATGTTTACTTGTATTGGCTAAGCCTTCTTTAGGGTTTTGTTGGTATCAACTAAACCGTTTTGTCGATTTAGATTAGCTAAGGAATCTACCACCCTGAAAATCAAAGGCTTGATTCTTTAGACTTTATGCTTCTTTTTATACTTACTGTTGCATCAATTATGTTTGACCTAGTAAGTCGTGCTTAGAATCATGAAAGCTAATCGCCTTGCATTGCCAATAAGCATAACATTGGGGTTTGAGCTGATCTTACAGGTATAATTGTTTTGCTTTAAGTTACATTGCGTATTTTGTTTAACATGTTATATCTATCATATTTTTAGGTTTATCAATATTTTAAATCTACTAAGCTTGTTATCACCATGCCTTGTCTCGGTTAGGTCTTATTGTTGAGATTATAATTTTCTTAATATATTTAATGTAGGTTGATAATATTATATAAGGTTGTATCGGAGTTTTAGCCGATACGTTATCCAATCACCCAAGCTCCTATGATCCAAGTCCATATAATTGTTAATTTGTTTAATCTTGGTTATAAGCAATTAATACTGTCTCAGTTAGGTCCGATCTATCGTAATTGCTTGTATATAAGAGAATGATTAAATTAATCATTACATGTTATTTGAATCTACAGCCGATCATGATTTTTTTGTTCTAATCTTCGACATCTATCCATCGGCTAGTTATTTTGATCATATAATTGTACAACAATTTACTTTAATAATATCAATTTTTTGCTTTGCATCGATTGGGTTTGACCTATACGATTGATTTTATTAAGGAAAAGTTGTTTATAGTTATATATAATCTGAATCTAGTTCATGAACAGTATCTTCTACCTTACAGCCGATTCGACTTGACCGCATCGGCTAGGTCATCATCATACATCATCAGCCTATCTGCCGATCGGCTATTGTTTCTAACGTTTACCATGTCTTTTTTGTTTCAGGATCAAACGAATTGGCACACCCACGTTTTCACTAGCATTTTCGCATCGACACGCTTGCTTGGACATCACACTATGCATCGACTAGCAACCCCTCTGTACCAAGCACCGGACATGAAGGAATACAAAGGATGGACAGGTTATCACCACATGGCGTCTACCTCACTTTCCGTGGAGCATACCCGCATCCAATAGTATTTATCTAACCAAAGCACCATGCTTATGCTAGTAAATAATATCACTAATTCCCCCAGGATTCCCACCCTACAGATGGACAAGTAAGAACAAGTGCAACCCATTAAGGTTATTGGACGTTACCATAGCATAGGTTGACTAGCCAAATAAAGTGAAGCATATATATGAAGTATATCCTAATCATAAAGCATATAATTACTAAATCAACATATGAATTATAAACACAAGAATATAAATAAGATAATTCTATTAATTCGACTATACTCTTACAATAAGAGTAAAGTACTAAAGACATACTGAAATCTTTGACAAGACTATAGGACGAAAGATATTATAAGCCTGTTTCCACTAATACTATAAGAATACAATGTAGAGTAGAGAAAATAACTCCATGAGGTGTGTGTTGAAGGAGAACGCGTAGGCTATGATAGCATAAAACAAAATTTTTCTACCACGCAATCCAAAAAAGCATGCAAGTAAGGGTCTATAGATCGTTACCAATTGACGCGCAGAGCAGCAGAAATAGCTCATCAGTGTTTAGTCGACCTCGAGCAAGGCCTTGCCGACCTCGGACATCGCCTTGCCGACCTTACTGGCCTCGGACAGTGCCTTGCCGACCTCACCGACCTTTAACTGTCTCGCCTGACCTCGCCGACCTCGGACCGTCTCGCCCGACCTTGCCAACCTCGCTTCGGTCCGCCTGATCTCGCCGAAACTGTTCCGATCCATCTGATCAGTCTGACTTCCAACTACCGAATAATGGGATTGGCTAGTTGGAACTTGGGGATCTTCTGATCTCGCCAGTTTACACCACACGTAGCGATGTCTCTACCGGTATCCACATATCTAGGGAGGGAACACCGAACATCTGTTTGCTAGCATGCGATGCATGACTAGGGTTTGGCTCAAAGGCGGCGGCTAGGGTTTGCTCGTGGAGAACTTGATCCAACTAAAGAAGTTGCGCGCCCTGATCTCCACCCCTTACCCTCCTTATATAGAGTTGGCCGACTGTGCCTAAAGGCCCATCGGGACTCTATATTCGATCGGTCTCTATCCGAACTAAGCCGTACCTGAGTCAAACTAGAATACCGGTTCCATCTCGTTAAGGACTCGACCCTGTAGGTTCATGCAGACTTAGTTCCGACCCGAGGACGCTTCTTGGCCGACAATCAACAGCGGCCCCTAGCAGAACGTATTGACACCAAAGTCTACAAGAAGATCAAATCAGCTGAACATGTAATGTGTGCACAAATCCCTTTTCCTCACAATACCAATTAAGCTATAGGCAAGACACGTGCCATCCTATAAATAGCTTAATCATTCGCTCGATCTCGTATTGGATTATATATCTGTTGATTGACTCCTCAATCAACTCGGCATGGCCATGCACTTCCATAATCCATTACATTGAGGGGCCCAGAGATATCTCTCCCATAGGAGGGGCAAATTCCATCTTGATCACTCATATCCCACTACAAGTTTCATGGCAAACCCGAAGACTACTTTTATAACTACCAATTTACGGTATAGCGTTTGGTAGTCCCTAAGTAAGCCACTACACATGTTGGAATCCATGATGATCTCGGGTATAAAGACTTTACACCAACACTAGTTGACACCAACTAATGGCACATTATTTCCTGTAGTGTCTCAAGATGGGTCTTGATCCCAAATCGTACTGGAGTTGACTTGGAAAACCGCTCACTGGCCTGAGAGATTTGCTTTATTCTAGTGCAGGTTCAAAGTATTGCTTCTTAGGTTCGTAGCCATGCTAGTTGATTTGATCCTGCAATCAACAAGAACAAATAAACAAGTATGCACTGAATCGACTGAGATAATTAAACCTAATCGATCAGCTGAAGATATTCATAATACCTAATCTAAATATCAAAATACGTTTAAACTAAGTGATTGGGATAGATCGGTAGCGTACCAAGACAGTATAAACCACTTAAATCTAAAAGTACTTCAATATGCAGATAATATATATTCATAGCATAGCCGATGTTATAGATTTAATGTGTATCGGCTAGTACTCTGATACCACTTTATACTAAGATATCATTATAGACTAAATACCCTAAACAGGAACAGATCAAATATTAAGATGACTTAATAGATCGATAACAAGCTTAGCATATTTAATTATAGTGTGATCTTAATATAAAGGGCAGCTTTAACATCTCAAGTAAATATAAAACATACGAGATAGTTAAAACAGATAAGGTCGGCTGAAACTCTGATACTATCTCTAGTAGTGATCATAAGATAAGATAGATATGTTATGATTCTAAAAATGACTTAATAGGTCGGACCTAACCGATGCAGCATTAAGTATAAAAAGAAGCATGAGATCTATACGAATCCATGGACACCTTTCAAGATGGTGGATACACTGTATAATCTAAATCGACGACAAAACCTAAACCTACTGGTTGTTGTCTAATAACAGAGACTAGCCGATTAGGGTTAGATCGAATTATCGATCTAGGTTATATAGTGTATATAATAACTCAACGATTTACATAAACAAGATTAGAGTATCATAATGATGGAAGCACTAATCCCGAGAACGCAAGCCATTGAAGGTATTGATCTCTATAAATGGTTGCATTATCAAAATACCCTTGATGCCCAAGTGGTTTTATACGCCTATGTAGCATTGCCACCCTTGCTTGCAATCTATTCAGTTATGACATAATGCTTGCAAGACACCTATTCATAGCTCGAACTTGGCTAGCTAAAAAAAAGCTCCGGAGAGTTAATCTCTCTTTCATGCCCTTCTAAACCTGGATAGTAATTAGCAGCAGCTCGAATAGCGCGAGCGGGAAAATAATGGAAAAACCCATCTATTCCTGGCCTATGGTGTCGGTAATACACGATCGCTTGAAACGCGACTTCATTCATTGCTGAAGGCGCATTCCAACCATAAGCCTAAAAATAGAGCGGTGACTCATGTGCCCAAAGTCCCGGTAAACATAACTCAGCCATATATGCTCAGAGAGATGAACTCCGTTCCATAGTAAAGAAATGGTACTCCGATTGATAAGTGAACCCAAGATGTTATAGCATAAGCCACAAAATGTGAGGTAGCGAACCTTATTCATAACCCTCGGAATAACCCAGTGGCTGCCACATGGTAGTCATCTACAACATTTAGAAATATATACTAATTAGAATTTCGTTAAAGACTCATCAAGGAGTTGGAAATAATTCTGCGGGTATTGAACCAAAATCTGTCTTGGATAACATAGTAATGCTAATGAGTACTATTATTATGGGAGAAGGTTCTTTTTCCCACTTAGGTTCATACCTGAGAGTCCCCTAGTTATAAACCCATTTCTATAATGTAGATTTATAAATTTTGCACACCCGTGATTAGCCGAAAGGGTTCCTCAACTAAGTGATGCTGTTCTGGAATTACAGGGTAGGCTGTACTGGTCGAATTTTTATCCTATTTTCCATTCGTGCAACAATTCTGGAAATAATTCTGGAAAAATACTGGAGTATCATGACCAAGTTGTGTAGCTACTGGTAAATTGACAAAATTTTAGCCGCTGTACCCAGGTCTGTACAGAATTGTGAAGGCCGACTACTACAGGTTATAAAATTTGCGCAACCTGAAATCTTTTGATATTTTAAGACATGATGCATGCATGAAAAAAATTTTATTTCAGGCTAGGTCATAATATAGATTTAATACCAAGGCTTCATAACATCTGGTGGCCTCTAAATGCCAAAGAATTTAAGGCTTAAGACAAACAATTTCATTCCTACCCCGTTCTATACCTTCTCTAGGCTTGTCGTAAAAACTTAAATTCTGAATTCCAATTTCGAGAGAATGAAGGTTAACTTTTTAATTAACAGAGGATTTCCAAACCCTCCCATGGCTGATACTAGTTTAGACTTTTGTTTCTTTTATCCCCTAGTATGAGTTAACACTTATTTTTCCTAAGCTCATAGGTTTTCCCGGTCCCTTAGAATCAAGATGAGGTTTCAAATTCAAAACTTGATCACATAGGAAAGATATCTATTCAAAGGGGGATAAGGAGTAAGAATAAATTTCTTTTCAAAATAATTTAGTGAGGAAGTTGTCCTCCAAATATTTTCCTTTTGAAGTCATTCTACCGTCCAGTTCATAAAAGGGTTCCAACAGTCAGTCTAAGCTCTGATACCAATGTTGTTGGGACGCCTCCGGACCTCTTAATATATCTAAGGGATGAATAGAACACACCAATTCTTCCCGTAAATATAATAAGGTATCTAACGCTCCGAGAGAGAGATAAATGAGACATTCTTGGGCCTTTAGCTGTCGGTCAACTTCAGCTGTGTTGTGCCCGTCAAACCACTCGATGATGGCGACCGGATGTGTTACACAACCAGGAGACTTGACACCAAAATGGCTAAAGATCTACATTGTCTCAATTATCTTTAACTCATACTCATGATTAACATGATCCTAAAGAAGGAACATACTAATCACTTTCATCCAAGCATTAGGCATCTCTAAGTTTAGAAGTTCAACTTACTAACATTAGTAAGTACAACTCACTAGTATTTGGTTACATATGGCCATCAGGCCAAATATATATATGGATAGTTATTAGCACGCGGAAGCATTCTTCAGCCCAGAGGATATTTCTTTCGACTGACTAGGGGATTCCCTAGTAAGAACCATCTTGGAAGAATGGAGTATCTTCGGCGAATTCATCCTCCTCGGGAGGAAACTCCCTGCATACATGACTATGCAAACAACCAAATACGAGATATACAAACAAGTGTCGGTACAACGAGTTGTGCGGCAAGCAATCATCAAACCTACATACTACATGTATGGCATCATCAAGGTTGACTCATATCAAGTTCTTTAAGCTCAAAGCAGGTTTGATTTGGCAAAGCCCCATTGTAATTTTCAGATTCTTCTCAAATAAATTTCAGCAAGCTTGTACTTTACTAATTGGGCATTTAGTAGATGATGTTGCACATAGCTCAGTTTCTCTTTGCATATTAGGGTAGCAAAGGAATAAAAAATAAATAATCATCACCTTTGAACATTTAAAATCAGCTTTAAAGAAGGATTATTGTCAACACAAGTCTATACTCATGACATATTCACACGACGCTCGTAACCATGAGCACGCTAATCGATTAGGTTTTAACTCTGCAGAGTGTGTACACTTTACCCACATGATATGACATAATAATCATGCAAAGCATGGCACGCGATACATAAGTATCCGATTTGTTACACACAACAAAGCTCTTCTAATATTCGTGATTTAGCCTTACACCAGCCACGAAATGTGTTTCCTCCATCCTATGCCATTTTGGAAGTACGACATAGAACTGTTAAGTGGTGGGCCCATGCCTTAAACTTAACGCCGTGGGGCGGACACGACGGGAACCCACCCACGTGGCACAATACCGTTGTATTTGACAGACTTAGTCACCTAAACTACCTCATCGGGGCAAAAGGAAGCTCCTGAGTTATTCGAATTCATACACTTCACCTACCTAAATGTAAGGCTAAGCCACAAATAATATACTAAGCTAGGGCTATCCCATACTAGCACATGTGTCTGTACTGTATTCGAGATGAACATACGTTGAGTGAAGTCCTTAGGGTACTCTGGGCACACACTCCCCATATCGGTATACAACTAGTCACCACATCTATACCACTTGCGGCCCAAACTTATAATTCACATTTTTCCATCTTTTATTTAGCAAGTACTATTTTATCTCAATATAGTTTTTTTGAAAGAGAGTCTTTAAAACAAATGATGGATATTTTGCCCAATATTTATGGAAAACAGTACTACAAGCAAGACTAAGCATCATTGTAATCCTTCAAAGTTTTCAGATTTTTAATTCACATAATAGCATCTTGATTCATTCCTAGGGTTAGGAATAAGGCTAAGGTATTATGAGGAGTTTGAGGAAGCATGCAACATAGGAAGTTGTTCTAACAATCATGCTTAGGATTTTAGTGTTGTTATAATCAAACATCATGCATAGTTTCCCACCATTTTTGAAATAACCTCCAAGAATTTGGGTTCAAAGCGTTCAAAGGGGGAGGTGAGAACTTGCCTGGTTCTCCTTCCTCTTGTTCGTCCAAATACAAAGATTCGTCGGAAAACATCGGCGGCTCATCTAATGTATACATACAACACTTTAGGTTACAAACACTCATAAAAACTTTCATGATCTGATGAATGAAATGTATGATTTGGAAGTGCTTAGTTTCAGGTTGAATTTCTGGGTAGAATTCCTATCTTAATGGCTTCTACCAAAGTGGAAAATTTATAAAGTCATTTATATGTCAAGTGTATAACTATGTGCTTCTTAAACTTTTTCAGAGCTAACCTATTAGGTTGTTGGTTTGTCAAATACTTTTGTTTAGTAGGGCATAAGAATTTGGTCCTAACAAAATTTAGTTTAAATTTCTAGGAGTTTGGATTGGCTTCTACATTTTTTTTGAAGTTGGGTGTACAAGAAAATCATTTTCCTTATTTAATTCATAAGTGACATATTTCTCACAGAAAGTACCTAGTTTGATAATTTTAAAATGAAGTACACCTTTTGCTGGTTTTACAGGACTTTGGTTCACCTCATTTGGAGTTAAGGTGATTTTCCTACAATTTTTATAAGTTAAAACTTACCCTAGGTCAGCTGGTCTATAAATGAATTTTTAGAATTAAATTTCCTACTGTGAGTAGGTGATTTTATTTTATATATCAAAGTTCATGAACTTATGAATCTAACAAAATTTATTCCAGTCCAAAATATGCTATCTTTGATTTTATATGAATTTCCAAAGTTGAGCCATTTTTCTGTTAGAAAATTATTCCCGATTTAAATCTTTTCTTCTTAACACGGTGGGGTCCACTGTCGGTGTTGGTGCAGTGTTTAAACGGTCGATGGCACTAGACTAAGTGGGTCCCTGCTGTCGGTGACTGGGTGAGAGAAAAAGACAAAGTAGTGGCGCACGACGACGTTCTCGCCGGCTCCGGCGACGAACGGCGGTCGGTCAACGGGCGTGACCAAAAGGAAAAGGTAGAGAGGACTACGGCAAAGCTAACTGTTGTTCTCTTGTCCACTGCCATTGCCAGAATCATTGTCGATGATTGTACGGGCAGCGCCGTGGTTCGGGTGAATGTCGCATGTGCGTTGAGAGCTCGATTCATGCTGTGCATGTACATTGCTTAGCTTCTAGGGGTCACAGGGAGACTTACCGAGCAAATGTTGGGCTCTGGCAAGGTCGGGTTGGTGGTGGCACCGTGCAAGGTCTCGAAGCGGTGACAATCTTGGTCACGGGAGTCCGTCGGCAAGATGCTTCAGTGTTTGGCTGTTAAAATTGAATGCGGGCCATCATTCGGGTGGTCTTGGAGTTGCTCAGGGTAAAAGGAATTTGGCCAGAACTCACTAGAGAGGAAGAAGGCTTGAATCGACGGCGGCGGCCGGCGTTGGGGAAGAAAAGGGGTTTTCACCTTTCGGTACACCTCACTGCAATTCCACCGGTTTACACCATTATCAGATGCTAGGGAACTCGTTGGCGAAAGGATTTGGTCAATGGCTTACTGTAGACGGCTGTCGACGAGCGTGTGCATGGTGACGATCGACACAGAGTGCGTCAAAGGCCCGGCGTGGCATGGTCATCTTCCCGACGGGCGGTTTGCACCATATGCGATGGTTTCGGTGGCATTAGAGAGGGGATTGAGTGAGGATTAAAGAACATGCATTGATCGGGAGAGTACTTCACCGAGCATCAATGGCAGTTGGCTCCTAGCTTGTCGGTTTGGGAGGGTTCTCTCGGCTGTTCCCGTCGATTCCAAGGTGGGTGGCCTTGGTTCTTTCGCGGGGTGATACAAGAATGGGGGAAAGTCTGAGGTCCTGAGGCGAGTTTACGACTTTGGGCTTCATTTGAAATAATTTCCAGGTATATTTTGGCATTGAGTCCAATGGAAAAGTTGTAAAGCATGACCCGAGCTGTATCTTGCCAAATTCCACCGCTTTGAAGATCACTGGTTTAATTTTGGTGTTAATTCAAAGATGGCTCCGAGTTACATCGATTTCCGGACATAGAAATTTTTAGTGAATGTTTTGCTCTAGATTTTGGTTTAGTAAAATAATTCAAACTCCACATTGTGCTTCTAAGTTTTGCAAAGGATTTATACCAACTTTTCTCAAACTCTTGGGTGGTTTTAAACATTTTCTTTATCCCATTTTGTTGGGACATGAAATGGTTATGTTCCTAATATGCATATTTATTTTTCCAAAATGCACAACAAGTCATTCCAAATATTTTCTAGGAAAAATTTTAATTCTCTTTTGCATCATTTCGTCATTTTCAAAGCCTACCACATATTTCAAAATTGTGGTATGTGACAATTATAGATATGCCTAAAACAAACTTTCACCCATATTATCTATAAGGTAACTATTTAAAATATCCTAATTAACGAGATACAATTGCCTTTCTGGACTCTATCCATGTATGGCAATCCTCATGAAGCACTTCAAACCGACTCGAAGATAACTCCAACATCTTTTCCTCAGGATTGGTCATACCAACTATCCTTATCGAAATCGGCTACATCGGCTATCCTTGTTCGATTCGATGTCAGCCGACAGTTACCTTAGCCGATTCGATCAACAATCGATGAACCCCTTAGCCGATTTGATGCACTTGGCGCGCACTCCATCTTTGGAAGAACTCAATTCTCTTCAAATCGATTCGGCCTTAGATCCAAACCGATAATTTCCTTACCAAATTTGGTCGTTAACAATGGGTCTATCCAACAACATGTTCTCTAACATGTATTCACGTTTATTGATTTCGTATCTTCATACCATAATCCATAAGACATGATCATCAATCAATACACGTGCTGATCTTAGAATCATATCCGTCCCATAGATATGATATATTATCAGGGATCATTTAGAAATATATTCATTTTCTAAACCTTTCTTGGAGGCTCGATCGGGCACAATACTTTTCTTGCCTATTGTGCCAACACCTGACAACCTTCCTTCGTGTCGAGACGCTGGTACTCCGATAGGATCGGCCTCGGACATAATTGATGCAAAACACAATAACCTCCTTGATCGTGTAACCTTTAATGATACTTCCCTCCTTGCTTTATTTCGAACGTACGACTTCAAAACTCCCATGTACCTCTCGAACGGATATAGTTCTCTTAGAAAAGTTGGGCCATATAGTTTTGTTTGCTTCACAAGATGAACAGGGAGATGAATTATGATATCAAAGAAAGACAGCGGAAAAAATATCTCCATGGGACGAGAGGGTATTGATAATATTGGTGTGCAATCCATCTAGATCTTCAGGATCTATAACCTTCTAACCGATTGCATTGAAGAAGGCACACAGACGCTTGGATCGTGTGGTGGACTTTGGATGGTAGAATGCCTCTGATAGCAATTGGAAAGATCTGTGTGATGAGCACATGTCAATTGTGAGACTTCATTCCAACCGGTTTTACGTCGTCCAATTTAATGTACTTACTTATCCTCACTTTGAATAGCCCAATGGAACTTTAATATCTTTCGGGCATGATAACATTGTGATTTTCTCATCCTTCGATAATTTGTGCCAAGCTGGAGGGAGGTACACTCTTTCTGTCTTTGCATCTGTTATGGGCAAGTGTTCACTTGCGAATATTCATTTCTTTGCAGATCAAAGCCGTGTTCAACCGTCCATTGTCTTCTAGGAATATTCACCAATAGCCACCAAACTCTCACACACATTCTTTTCTATGTGCATCGGATCAATGCGGCAACGAACCTCAATATCTTTCCATAAGGTTGTCACGCCACGATTTTCATTCGAGATTAAAAATTTTTTAACAATTCATATTCTAGAAATTAAATAAAATTTAAAGTAAAGTAATCCAGTGAAATTAATAAGGAAATAAAAATTTCCTTTAAAAATCATGGCTGGAAATATTTTTGAAATATTCTTCATGCCCTAAAGTGCTCTCTCAAATTTTCTTGGATTTTCAAAGCTCAAATATTAATTTTAATAATACAAAGAGCATTTTAGTAATTATTTAAATAAATAAATAAATTATTAAATGATCTGATTATATTTTTATTAAATACTTTAAGTGTCCATCTATTTTTAAGATTTTTCTTAGAATTATTTGAGCATTGGAAGTATTTATGAAAATTCAAAGATCATTTCAATGATTAAGTTAAATGGAAAAGTAATTTAAATCCTCTCTTTAGGTTTTGGGCCGAATTCTAGAAGTCTGTTTCTCCTCCCTCTATCCAAACTGGTCTGGTCTGCATCTGTCCAAAAGTCTGTTTTTCGTCCTTCTATCTTTCAGCCCAGAACTGATAAGGAAATAAAAGTATGTTTTGCCTCCCCCGCTACAGTGCATCTTCTTCCTCTAGCCGCCAGTCGCCTCTTCCTCTCTCTCCCGGAGGAAACTCTAGCACCGCCCATCTTGATCTCCCTCCATGTTTGTTTTCCCTTCCAATTGATTGCAAAAATCAGTTCCTCTCCTTCTCCTCTTTATTTCCCCTAAGTTTGCCCCTCTAAATTTGACCTTTATTCGCCGAATTTAATTCTATTTGATTCGCCACCATGAATGGCCGACCGACGGGCTCCCCGGCCGTTCCCCTCCTCGGCGTCCTTCCCCTCCCCTCCGGCCTATAAAGGAGGCCCTCAGCTCCCTCCACTCTCCCTTCACGCCGCGAACCCCTCTCCCTCTCCTCTGGCCGCCGCACCACTCCACCCACACGCCGCCGCAGTTGCACGGCTCCGACCGCCTCTCCTCGACGGTCGAGACTCCCTCGAACCTCGGTAACACCACTGTTGGCTTCTCTACCTCATCCTCTCCATCGTCCACCCCTCCGTCGAGCTTGAGTACCACGAGAGCGCCAACGACGCCAACGACCCAAAGCTCTCCATCGCCACTCCTTCATCGAAGGCCACCACCATCAACATCTCGCCGCCGCATCCGCTCGGTGAGCATCCTCGCCTCCTCCGCTCTTTGTTTTCCCTTGCGCACCCATCAAACCACGCCACCGCACCATCGGTCGTCGTCGGCAAGCCATCGGGCTCAGGTGCCGCCGCTGCCTACCAGTGCACCGTGAGCCGCCTCTATGCGCTCGGCTCACGGTGGACCGAGCGGCTGGCATTTGGGACCCACCTCCTTGGACTCGGTCCATGCGTTCTCTCTCCTCGCTGACGTCATCCCAACCCTTTTTTATTTTTAAAATAATTAATAATTATGCAATAAATGAAATTAATTTTCAGAATTTATTTAAATGATCCAAAACTTCTAAAATTCATATCTAATTCATACGAACTCCAAATTGGGTCATTAAAATTGCAAAATTCATCTAAAATTAAGCTCTATATGTTTGTTTACTTTCCATGTCTTGTTTATTTGGTTTTATTAGGGTTTTTCCTATTTTACGTGTCGGCGTGTAGATTCCATTGTTTTGGAGGTTCGTGCTCACGAAGAAAAGAAGATTGTTTGAAGAAGTAAGACAAGTCATGTGATTTTGATCAATTGTTGTCCCAACTTACAAAATTATGTTTATTTAAATTATTGCATTTTGCTTTATTAAATCTCCACGCTTATCACTGTTTTATTTAGCTTTACCAATTCTCCTTGTTATAGCCTATTACTTGTGTTATTATGATCCTTGATAACTCTAGGAAAAATAAAACTAGTGAGCACATTATATATGTGGTACTTACTAGCAAACTTAGCAAAATGCTTAGCTCTACTTAAATAGAAACAATTAGATGTTTTCAATAATTAGACTATGGAATAACTTGTAAATAATGAAGATTTTTGGTTGTTTAGCTATGACAATAATTGTCCCCTTCAAAATTCCCCAAACTTGTTTTTGGCTGGTCTCGGAATGCTTGGTTTTGTTAGTCGCACCTTGGCCGTCATGTGGACCGGTCTTCGGGCCTCTCTTGCAAATCAAATTTCGTACTACCACCTGTCTAATGGGTAAGGCTTCACACGTCATCTAGTGCAGTCATAAACAAAAAATACACGGATAGGGATGGATGAAGCCCTTGGAGGGGTTAATGTCTTTGGCAGTACACTCGGGAGCATAGGCGTATGCTCGTCCGCGATACAGCTTGGCGGGAAGTCTATGTCGGTCTTCTTTGTTTAGGGCGTACTAATCGATGAGTTATGTCAGGGATTTTGTCCGTATGCCACGGTGGCATGTGGCACATTGCAACATGTGAGGAAGACATATCGGTGGGTAAAGATGTACTCCTCGATCGAATAACTCCATTCAAATAGTTGCGCCCTCGGTTATGGGCAAGCGAGCAATGTACCCAACTTAGAATTTAATTCTCTTTAAAGCGAAATAATTGGAGTTAGCACTTGTTGGCACAGGTAAGGCAAGATCACGTTAGACACGGCTCGATAATAATTTGACTAGAGATAGGCTCGTGTTTTATTTAAATGCCTTTAAATATTTTAATGCTTTGAAATGTTGGTTTTCTGCAAAACAGCCTCATATATGAAATCTTTGTACTCCCTTGTATTATTCGCATTTTCCAGGCATGGCTTGTTGAGTACGGTGGTTGTACTCAGCCTTGCAAATTCTTCCCCCTTTCAGATGTGTAGTGCTTCTAAGTTGAAGACGGAGTTATAGGACCAAGGCTCAGACCCCAATTGAGTCGGCCTGTGGAGTAGAGCTAAAGCTTCGCTAGGATCGTCTTTTTACGTTGTTGTTTTCTTTTGGGTGTGAGGACTAAGTGTCTCTTACGTAAGTATTTTATGCTTTATTTTACATTTGGATCTGTGTATTAGTTTGTCATTTTGTGTACCTGGTTGATTCCTAGACGGGGATTTAATACATAAAATAGTCTGGAAATTTGGGATAAATTTCTTGGTGTGTCAGAGGTAATCGCTAAAATATGGATTTTTCTTCCACATGCCCTTGTCCGTTGCCTTACTATGTATTATTTTTCTTCCCAAACTCATTAGTTATGTCCTTGACCATGTTGTGGACCTCATTTACGGACAAATCCTTGGGTGCGGTGAAGTTCCCTCTTACCATTGAAAAGTTCCTTTTTCTTCTAAATGTGTGATGGAGCGGGAGCCATCTCCTATAACCCATGTAAACCATCTTTCTTGATTTCTTCACCACCTACCGCGTGTATGTTCCATACGGTCGAAGCATGCTTTCTTTCCTTTCATAGTTTGTCGAGAAAGATAGCCAAGTGCGAGATAATCATTAATGGTGCGAAACAATAGAACGCATAGCTTAAAGTTCTTCGACCGTATGCATCCCAAGTTTCCACACCTTCTTTCCGGAGAATCTCAAGATCATCGATAACGGGCTCCAAGAACACATCAATATCATTGTCGAGTTGTTTCGGTCCTTGTATTAACAAGCCTTGCATAATGTATTTTCTTTTGAACCACAACCATGGTGGTAGGTTATAGTTTGCAATCAAAAGCGGCCAAGTGCTATGAGAACTGCTCATGTCTCCCAAAGGATTCTTGCCATCTGTACACAAACATATTCTCATGTTTCTAGGGTCGGCTGTGAATTTTGGGTGTCTTCGATTGATATTTCTCCATTGAATCAAATCTACACGGTGTGTTAGCAGACCATCATTCCTTCTCTCTATGGCATGCCAACGTACTAACTTTGCTTCCTTTGGGTTGGCAAAGATTCTCTTGAAACGATCAATGATAGGTAGATACCACGCAACCTTATTTGGACCACCTGCTTTGACTTCTTTCATTCGTCGGCACATTTCATTCTCTTCTTGTATCGAGAAGTGTCTAAGTCCGCATAATGCTTGTGGTACAGTATGCAGTCGTTTTGACAAGCGTGAATTCTACGGACCTCTAACCCCAGGGGACACAAAACCTGCTTTGCTTCATATATCGTCTTGGGCAATGTGTTCTCATTAGGAAGCATGGCCTTCAAAATTTCCAAAAGATCGTAAAACTCTTGCTGTTCATCCACTACTTGCCTTCGGGTTCATTAGCTCCAAGGTAGGCGATAATTTGGTATATTTTTGACTTACATCGGCATATAGAGGCTTCTCGAGTCATTGACTAACCTGCTGAACTTCATGGAATCTCTCTCGTTGTAGGCTGGGTCCTCAATGTCACATAACATGCCTTGTAGCAGATCGTCATCCACATCAACCATTTCACCGCCCAATGGAGAAGATACAAACATTTCATGTTCATCTTCATCTTCCTGATTTTGTGCACCACTTCTCTCTACAACTGCATCATTGCCTGATTTTTGCTCTCTATGTTTCACGCAACATGTGTAGCCCTCCATGAATTCTCGTTGTATCAGATGAGCGTGTACATCCACTCTGCTATCAAACATATTGTCATTTTTGCAATCTGCACATGGACAACACATGTAATCGTTTTTTCTTCTTTTCCTATCCTCACTCCACGGCGTTTATAAAATTTAACACGCCATTTCGATACTCTTCACTATAACATCGCACGGTTTACCATACATCCAACTTCGATCCATCCTTGAGATACAAAAAAGTGGAAAAATATTATATAAACATTTTATAGGTAAGTATTTACTAATTTTATGAGAATTGCCTACTATTTTTCAATTACATTTTCACTTTTTGATTTTCTTGGAAAAAATAGACAAAAATCGCCCATTCCTCCTCCCACCAAAATAGTGAACATTAGGATAACCAATACAATAGGTGATGAGGGGTATTTATAGTATACAATAGATATCTATAATGGCCAACGAACTAGCAACTATGAAGGTATTTCGGTTATCATTGTCGAGCCTAAGTAAATGTCCATCCCTAATGACACTCATCGGTGATTGGCCTAATTGTTATCTCAATTGGGCCAGAGCCCGTCACCGATGATAAACATCAGTGACGAGCTTCTATTGGGGCCCAACAAAGATAACATTGGTTATCTTTGTCGGGCCTTGAATTGCATCCGTCACCGATTGGTATCTCATGACGCCAAATCCGTATCGTCATTGTCGTGCCAAAAGATTTGTTGACGTTAGAGCACTCGCTAGCCTTGGAGATCTCGCAGCTCCGGTGCATGTCCTAAAATTGATGAAGCGCGGACATGCCGATCAATTTGATTACGCCGCGACAAGATATGTAAAACAACGAGAGCATAAATCATATCGGCCAAGAGGTCGATAATCAAAACAACCGATCTGTTGACAGCCGAGTGTGTGATTCCAGCCGATGCCGATGTCCAGATAACTCGTCGGCTGAAACCCCGACAAAACCCTTATTGGTAGCCATTAGGCAGGCTAGAGACTACGATTCTAATCATGACTTAGTAGGTCAAACTGAATTGATGCAGCACTAAGTATGAAAAGAAACGCAATATCTAGACAATCAAGCCCTTGACTAATTTTATAGGTGGTAGATGTCTAAACTAATCTAATATAGTAAACAATTTAGCCGGTATTAGCAAAGACCCTAAAGTGAGAGACATCCGATAGAGCTAAATTTAGATACTAGGACTAGATTATCAGAGACATATGATAAGACCGGCTAACCCTCCAATGAAACATTAGCATGAACCTATCGGCTTAACAAGACTTAGATTATCGATAACAATCTAGTAGGTCGGACCTAACCGATGCAGCACAAGATTGTATATAATAATATAATACTCGATGAGCCAATAGATCTGTCTAATGTGATGGATATAACAAATCTACCTAAAGTGACATTACGTTTATAGAAACATCAACTTGATCGAAATATCGAACCTAACAGAAAGTCCTAATTAAGCCGATGTATCTATGAATGGTAATGAAACTAAAGATAGATACGATATATATGCGGGCCGACGGGACCTTGGACTTACCCCTTCGTCGGAGATCGAAGCCGATGCAGCCCCGCGTTGGGTGCCAAGTTCCGTCGGATGATGAACAAAGTAGCCAAAAGTAAAAAGGTGGTGATGCATGGAGTTGTATTGATCGTGAGGATAGAATACATGAACCTCGGGCTTACATATTTATACCCATGGGCTAACAGAGATCCTAGTAGATTACAAATCCAAACTTTACTAAAGATAAAAGGAAACAAACCGAGTTCTTATCGGATGCTAACACACTTTTCTAAAGATAAAATAGAAAGCTAACAAACTCTTTCTAATTAATAGATACAAGCCGTATCCTTCTCGAACTTGGTGTCTTACGGATAAGATCTTTTCAAACCGAAACCGATAAGAATCCGATTGCTGGAGATGCGATAAGGGAAAATCCCCATCGGCTAACCAAAACTCTAAGCCGATGCGCTCTGAGCCGATTTGAACCTTGAGCCGATGAGGGCTTCGGAGCTTACCAAATTTTGGCGTTAACACATGCCCCCAGGTTTTGGAGTATGAGAAGTCATGCTTCAAAATTATCCTTGCCTTGATCGCCCCAAAGCGATTCTTCTCTTCTTCTTGACATCGGCTCTCGTAAGCCGATACATTCTGTAGTAGATGAGCCAGGCTACCGAACTCATGGAAGAAAAATCTATCTTTGATAACTATCAACAACCTTTGGAATGCAAGATCTGCTAGCTACTCATCACTTAGACTCAAACTATAGCATCGGTGCAAATATTAGGAAACCTTTGAATGTATTCCCTAGCCGATTCTCCTTCTTGTTGTTTAGCGATATCAAATTTGTAAGCTTCGGCTCATCAACCCCAGAAAGAAGTACAAGTGAAATTGCCTCTCAAGATCGGCCCAACCTCGATAGAGTTTGGTGGCGTGATGAAAACCATGTGAAGGCCGATCCAGTCAAAGACAATGGAAAAGTCTAACTTTCGGAGCTTCTTTAGCCGATGCCTCTCCACATTGAGCTAAGAGTCGGTGATATGTTCCATCGTAGATACACCATCCCGCCCCGAAAACATGGAGAAATTTGGAACCTTGTATCGGCTTGGAAATGAAACCCTATCAAACCACTCAAGATATGGCAGTCGATACACAGAAGTTTGAATTTTTGGCTTAATTCCAAACTGCTCCTCCATTACCTTTGAAATTATATCGGCCCAATCTTCTTTAGACCGATACCTTTGAGTTTCTTACGCGTCGATACGTTGTTGTGGCCTCTATGATGATACCGATCAATTTGCCCCCGAGCCAATATTTTTGTTGCCGATGATGTTGAAACCGCTCATCAATTATCCTGGCAACTATCTTCTCCATCAAACCATGTAATGTACTTGTTAAAACTCCAAATTGATCAATCATAGCACGATGAACGGTTTTATCAACTATCTCTTGAAGTGTCTTGTCGTCCATCAGTTCTGCAGATTATTCCCTGTCTCCATGCATCGGCCTCATATATTGTTCTTTCTCGGCCTTGAGTTCTTCATCAGACATCTTGTGGCAATTGTGGGTTCCACGAGCCGTGTAAACAATCTACTATCAAAACACGGTCCCATTGGTGTGGAACGCGAAGAACGGATTGTCCCACAAGGCGTGCCAAAAATGTGTTGACGCCAAATCCGTATCGCCAGCGTCGTGCCGAAAGATGTGTTGACATCGAGCACACGGCGGCCTAGGAGATCTGCTTAGCTCGGTCGAGATCCTAAAATTGATGAAGCACGGACGTGCCGTTAGTTTGATCATGCCCTTGACAAGATATGCAAAACGTGAGCATAAATCATATCAACCGATAGGTCGATAATCAAAACAACCGATTTGTTGACACCAATTGTGTGATTCTAGCCGATGCCGATGTCCGGATAACTCATCGACTAAAACCACGACGAAACCCTTATTGGTAGCCATCGGGCGAGCCGAGAGACAACGATTCTAATCACGACTTACTAGGTCAAACTGAATTGATGCAGCACTAAGTATGAAAATAAACGCAATATCTAGACAATCAAGCCCTTGACTACTTTTTAGGGTGGTAGATGTCTAGACTAATCTAATCTAGTAGAAAATTTAGCCGGTATCGTAGTGACCCTAAAACGATAGACAGTAGATAGAGCTAAATTGAGATACTAGGACTATATTAACAGAGACACATGATAAGACCGGCTAACCCTCGAGTGAAACATTAGCATGAACCTATCGGCTTAACAAGACTTAGATTATCGATAACAATCTAGTAGGTCGGACCTAACCGATGTATCACGAGATTGTATATAATAATATAATACTCAATGAGCCGATAGATCTGTCAAATGTGATGGATATAACAAATCTATCTAAAGTGACATTACGTTTATAGAAACATCTACTTAATCAGAATATCAAACCTAACCAAAAAGTTCTACCTAAGCCGATGTATCTATGAACGGTAATAAAACTAAAGATAGATATGATATACCTGGGTTGACAGGACCTTGGACTTACCCCTTCGCCGGAGATCGAAGCCGATGCAGTCCCGCGTTGGGTGCCAAGTTCCGTCGGATGATTAACAAAGTAGCCAAAAGTAAACAGATGGCGATGCGCCGAGTTGTATTGATCGTGACGATAGATTACATGAACCCCGATCTTACATATTTATACCCACGGGCTAATAGAGATCCTAATATATTACAAATCCAAACTTTTCTAAAGATAAAAGAAAACAAACCGAGTCATTATCAGATGCTAGCAAACTTTTCTAAAGATAAAATAGAAAGCTAACAAACTCTTCCTAATTAATAGATACAAGCCATATCCTTCTTGAACTCGGTGTGTTATGGATAAGATCTTTCAAAACCGAATCTGATAAGAATCCGACTGCTGGAGATACTGATAAGGGAAAATCCCCATCAGCTGACCAAAACTCTAAGCCGATACTGGCTCTGAGCCAATTTGAACCTTGAGCTGATGAGGGCTTTGAAGCTTACCAAATTTTTGCGTTAACAGTATCATCCATGACGGGCTCGAATTTTATGCACATCTAACATGTATGTGCGAGTATATCTTTCTCGGCCTATTTTTAGACCCATTTGAGATGACTTCGTTGTGACGGTCCGCAAATCTCTGACATATGATGGGTCGTCACAGAGGAAAGGATCTGGACCAGTGTCTTCACTTTTATTGATATATTACACAACCATGTTGGACTACTTTGTGGTAGAGGTTGTATAAGTTTGGCTAACCCTAGTGACTATCACTATACATGGACAGTGCAGCAGAAAATCTCCATTAACCTCCAAGTAGATTTAGTGGCAAATTTTTCCGTGTTAATCCTCCCATGAATGAATGGGTTAGTTACGTTGTTGCCGCATATCATACTTGATTAAGCACTAGTGTAGAATTTAGAAAGGTCTACGATAACTATCGCATCGTGGCCATCGTATGACACAGAGAATTTTCGCATAACAGTTGAGAACTCGTTTGTCCATTAATTCCTTCATGTCGCTTCATTTGAATTCCGCAAATCGCATTATTGTCCTTAATTTATATATTTCAGTTGTATATAAGGTGCACACATACACATCAATACACATATGTATATCTAGGAGTGTGTCTCTTTAACATAACAGATGAAAGTCTATCAAAGACGCACTCATATGTGTACAATGTTATAGTGAGCGGAATTAAAACATTTGATGTTTCTCTACCAAGATGTTTAATTCTCTTCTACCACAACAAAAATAATAATTGGCAAGAGAGAACATTCAATTCGTTCGATATCTCTTCACCATTTGTAAACATGTTCGCTCTGATAGTTTAAACTACGGTAAATAAGCAACAAAGAAATGAACAAAGCAAAAAAACATAAATAACATTATTAGCGGTTTAGGAATGCTGGAAAAGAAAAGTCTACCATAAAAAGAGTATAATAGCTCAATGGTCGTTAAGTACCAAATTCGATCGCCAATTATCTCGACAAATAAAAGAACTAACATTTCTTACATGCATAATTGTTTCAAATAATGTAGTTTCACTTGTCTTTGAAAAATAATGTGAATGCAGATATTATTAAAAAATAAAGGAGAAAAAGCTAGCATATGAAGAAACACACTTTTGGCCAATTA
Organism: Oryza australiensis; assembly: GCA_019925245.2. Lineage (NCBI taxonomy): Eukaryota > Viridiplantae > Streptophyta > Magnoliopsida > Poales > Poaceae > Oryza > Oryza australiensis. Next base: position 16,425 of record JAIFGZ020000472.1, on the reverse strand, counting down.
AAAAAGTGCACAATGATTGAGGCCCATAAATAAGAGCAAACCAACATAATTGAGGCTAATTCACCGTGCACCAATGCAAGGGCTCACATGTCATGCTTAGGAAGAAAGACGGTGGACATAGGAGGTTTTCCTGGTTTGGCAAGGCTTGGTCCCTCTCATCTCCACTGTCCACATGGAGCTTCTTCATTGGTCTCTTATGACGTGTCATATACAGAAATTTAGCCAAATTTTCAGACTATTTTGTGTATAAGTCATTGTCGAGGAATCAACCAGGGTACACAAAATGACAAATCAATAAACAAATCCAAACATAAATAAAACGCAAAATACTTACAACGGAGGCACTTAGTCCTCACACCAAAAGAAAGCAACAGCGAAAAGAAGGACGATTCTAGCGGGGCTTCAGCTTCACTCCACGGGCAAACTCAACAGGCGTATGAGCGTCGGTCTTCTAATTCCGTCTTCAACTCAAAAGCACTACACTTATAGAAAGGGGAAAAGATAGCAACGGTAAGTACAACCACCATAATCAACAAGCCACGTCGAGGATGCAGACGTGTAAGGGGAGAGAAAGTGAGGCATAAATACGGTTGAAAAACTTTCTAATTTAAAATAAAAATATTGTTGATTAATTAAGTTAAGATTAATTCTTCAGTGAACAACGCTAAAACACGTTGAACAGGCCCAACCATCCACCTGAACTAATCCAGTTTTATTATGTCAAATTATTAAAGATGGGACTAACCACGGTGAATCTGGTCGATCGCCCATAACCGTGGGCACAGCTATTCGAATAGTTATACTCTGATCAGAGGTTGTCGATGCGAAAAACACACACTGGCCTGAGAGATCTGCTTATCTTTAGTGCAGGACCTAAATCTTGCTTTTGGGTTTCAAAGGCATGCTAGTTGGTTTGATCCTGCAACCAACAAGAAACAAAGAAAGAAAACAAAGTTAAATCCATAAACAATAGCCGATCGGCTAATGGTCGATGACGTATCGTTCAATATTGAGCCGATGCAATATGCATAGGATCGGCAATAGAGAACAAAGCAAAGAGAAAATTAGATCTACTCGATCGGCTGTAGATATCAATAATATATAATCTATGTCTCAAGATATGTTTAAACCAAGTGATTGGGATAGATCGGACAGTGTGTCGAGACAGTATAAATAACTTATGTCTAAAAGTACTTTAAGACAGAGACTATATGTATTTATAGCATAGCCAATGTAATAAATCTAACATGTATCGGCTAATACTCCGATACTACTTTATACTAAAATATCAATATAGATTAAATATATTAAACAAGAATCAATCAAGTGTTAAGATGACTTAATAGATTAATAACAAGCTTAATATATTTTACCACAATGAGATCTTAATATAAATGACAGATTTAGCATATCAAGTAAACACGTAGGAAACAAGATAACCAAACCGGGTAAGATCATTGAAACCACGAAATATCTCTAAAAGAAATCATAGAACAACATAGATATTATGATTCTAGATAATACTTAATAGGTCAGACTTAACCGATGTAGCACTAAGTATAAAGAGAAGCATAAGGTCTAAACAAATCGATGAAAGCCTTTCGAGATGGTGGCTACACTATATAACCTAGGTTAACGTTGATATCTAACCCTATCAGCTATTGTCTAGTAAATGATGCTAGCCGATTGGGGTTAGATAACAATATTGATTTAGATTATATAGCATACATGATAACTCGATGATTTACATGAACAACATTAGAGTGTCATAAAGATGTAAGCACTAATCCAGAGAACACAAGCCATCAAAACAAGCACTACAAGGAATCCCATCATACACGACGATTTATTTTCGTCACGGACCTAAGAAAAGCGTCACGAGATAATTTATGATGACGATCGTGAAAAACGTCGTGTATCCCGCATCATACATTTGTTTGACCGAAATGGATCATCACGATTTGTTTTTGGTCATCATGGAAGAAGCAGTCGACGACAATAGCAAATGTCAATAGTGGCGAAATGAACTATCAAATTTCCTTTACACGTCGATTGTTGACATGTCATTTGGTGTTGTTGAATATGGCGTGACTACTATATTGCCACGTCAACGAAGGCTTGTGGCCCATTATCCGGGAGGAGTACCTTTGTTTGTGGCTCATTATTCGGGAGGCCCATGTGTTGTGTAGTTCTTTGGGCCAATTTTAGAACAACAAAAATTGGCCCATTGTCGAATAAATTCAAAATTAAATAGCAAAGAATTCAAATTTAAATTGAACACATATTCATATTTAAATTGAGAGCAAATTCAAATTTAAATTGACACCATGTCGTCACGGATCAACACAGGTTCTATCACATATAAATAGCGTTGTGGTCATAGTTCACAACGACATACAAATATAAGTTTGGCACACCACAAGCTACGACGTGCAACGAGACCTTACAATAGTTCACAGCTACATGTATAAGTGCACAGTTCATGCATCCACCACCAAAATCAACATCCACTGTTCATAGACCAACATTGCACGAAGACAACTTGCCAAAGCTGTATCCATCGGCAAAAGAACTTGGCAAAATGCATCTATTAGCAAAAGAAACATCAACCGACTTAGGTGCGCCACGGTAAATCAAGACAACATTACTATGCAGCTTGACTTCCTTGAATTATGGACATCAAACTCCTAATCGGTGTATCGGTGTTAGCTTGCCTTTTCTTCGACTCCTCTTCTTGCTTAGCCCTTGCTGCTTATGATTCTGGAATTTCTTCATCATCTCTTCCATTTTACGTTGTTGAGTCTTAACAACCTCCCTAAGATCACTTGATGTTTGTTTCTCCACCACTAGTTCCTCTTGTATGTCTCGCTCAGCAATAACCGACTTGCTAGGCGAGCTTCGACCCCCACATTTACAAGAAACCTGTTCTTCTTTGTTTTCGACCAAGAGCCTCAAAGACCACATCAATCACATCCTTTGGGTCAGCACATCATCTACGGGTTCATTTAGCTTGTCCTCCATTTCAACCTAATAGTGGAGGAGACATAGATAGCTCAATGATCATGACAAATGAACCTAATGTACCATCGCTTGAGAACTAAAAGTATGATTTTACTTACAATAAGCGGCGAACTGGGAGCAAACCCTTTCTTTTTGCTGTCTTGCATCTCTTTAAATAGTTCTAGTGCATTAGGTGGTTCGATCTTGTACTTGTCGCCTACAAATGAATAGAAAAGGACACTTAAAAAAGTTGATGTTGAGTCTATGTATTTGTAACACATAAATACATAATAACCAAGCAGCAGATTTTAGTGAACTATTACTAATCTATGTGCCATAGGTACATACAAAACTCTCTTAAATATGCACGGAAAAAAAGACCTGTCAAACAGCACATGTCAAGACTTGGTATTCAACTGATCGAAGTTAGTTCATGTACAATATCTTGCATTTGAATCTCAAACATCATGTTGTAGTGAAAAGTGGCGTGAGTTGTACTCACCAAATTTACAATCTGCATTTCATAGCTGCGACTACCGGTGGTGCGATGAAACTACACTTTGTCTCTGTTCTCTTTGTTCTTCTCACAAGTCACCTACAGCAACACAATTTTGTTGTTAAGCACATATGGCATCAACAAGATGAGATGTGGAATAGTTTGACGAAATTACCATTTTTTTCTCATTTTTCCAGTGTTCCACAAGTTCATCCCACTGCTCATCAGTCATCGAGGTCACAGGAGATGTTTTGGGGACTGATGTAGTGGCAAAGCATCAAAATACTTCTTTTGAGCTTGTGGCGTTCTTGTCGAATAGCTTTCTTCATCATAGCCACACATGCTTTTTCACAAGTGTTGCTAATTGTTATTAAACTTTGCACAGTAACGGTAAACAACATTGCCAATTGTTATTGCCAATTGTCAGTTGGAAATAAACAGTAGAAAGAGGCAAGTTTGAACACTTACCCCAACTCGTTGATGTACCCTTGATGATCCTAGGATGTTTCTTGTACTCCTTCCAATGTGCAAATATCGGAACATGGTTCCTTACTACAATGTTGCACACAGATTGCAAACTTTGCAGCAATCATCACCGAGTTCGGTATTTTCTTCCGGGATCAATAACCAAAGGCGACTTGGCTTTCTTGAGCAAGTCAATCGAACAAGTTCTCTCCCGATATTAGGTCCCCTCTTCCAATCCTCCACAACAAATAGGTCATCTACAAGGATAAGCATAAACTTCGAACTCCGATTCAAGATTGAGCAATATCTGCGGTGTTAAAGATTGAGCCGGTTTTCATTTTATTTTGAACAATGTATGAAGTACAGATTTTTTCCTTCACTGGTCACTAAATTGTGTGTGAATGACTTACGTTAATGATTGGAGTATCAACCAACCATAATAAATATACTAATATAATTCACTGATTGAGCCTACCATTACCAGGTAGACTTGAGCAGAACATAAGTTTAAGTTGAAGTGATGCTCACATAGACAAGCAAAGCATGTACAACTACCAAGAGCATGACACAACATCACACACCTTCAGAGACATTGGCACCCTCTGTTTGTACATTTTCATTGACATCATTCATGGCGCCATTTTTGAGTGTGCTCAACCAGGTCACTCTAAAGTTGTATATTCTCATGTTCAGTCAGGCAACCATTTTGCTCGCCTGCATCAGCTATAGTTCAATATAGAGTTAATAATAGCAATTTGGAATGCTAGTTCTCTAATTTCAGTTCAAGTTAGCACTTGAATGCAGTTAATTAACCTTGCTCTGGCGCCTGATTGCAGATTTCAGCTTGATTAGTAATTGCAGCAACAGCAACTGGTCAATTCTTACGCGCCCTTGTGAGAACACCAGGTTGCATCTCACGTTGGGACTTCTGATCACCTGTCTTCGTAACCTTTGATGTTGTCTTTGTCTTCTACAAATAATCAAACAAATGTACAGAATGCAGGTGTTAAACAATAAATGCAATGATCAAGCAATTCACATTATTAGGATTTCAGACACTGGAATAACTAGCACCTTATATGATAAACAAGCAAGTGTATACCCCAACTCCTCTGGTTCTAGGCCATCATCACTTAGGTGCCATCACTAGTATGCTCATCCTCACCATTGTACTCCGAACCAGGGTTTTCTCTTTCCTTCCGTGGCACGACTTCGGGGGGAATCGATGTGCTCACAGGACGGCTAGCTAGCACAGGAAGTCCTAGTTGCCGCATCCTTAAGTCGTTGTGGTAACATTTTCTCATCCACAGAAGTTCATAGTCCGTAAGCGAATGATCTGCATTGACAAGGAACATACATAAAATTAGGGAGACACATACAAAAGAATCAAACAGAGGATAAAATTTTGGCAAGAAATTTTGAACCCATCAACTGCTAACGGGGTCGGGGAGCCTTTTCGCCGGCCCGGGGAGGAGACGCGCCGTGGCGCCGGGGACTGGTAGGAGCCATGCCAGGGAGCACGCACGCGCCAGCGGCGGACCGTAGGGAGAGGAGAGGAGAGAGACTCGGACGGGCTGAGTTTAGGGAAAGGAGAGGACGGAGTTTTTGCATGTTGGGCTGGAATGCCATACCATACCTACACGGCCAGATCCGCCTCATGGACCAGTGCTTTCGCTCGTCTCATTTGGAGACCGAAAACATGTAACGATCTGGATCAAGTATGATCGTATCTAACTCCATATCTTTTGGAAGCCAAAAGGCGGTTCTTGGAAACCATCGGCCGCAATATCCTCTTTTCTCACGCCAAACCTCCGCACGAACATGAGCCATCGCAAAACCTCTTTTCTATGCAACTTTGTTTCACGCAACTACTTGGAGTCCAAAAGTTGGGGCTTGCAAACCATCGGACGCGGCCCTCGATCTTCACACCCACCTCTCCCATGACAAAGACCAACAACCTCTCCATACCTCCCATCTTCCGAATCAATCTATCCCCATGCCTCGTCGCTCCCAACTCTCATCCTTCTCGCCCAATCGCCTTTGTTGGTTCTTCTTCTCTAGAGCCCTCATCCAATCTGCACCTCCGTATCTCTCCTATGGTCAACGTCCCAGTAAACCTGACGCCCTTCCTCATCGGGGACCTCCATGTTGACCATGGATGGGATAGGCCGGCGAGGGCTAGAGTGGCGCTGGGAGGTGAACCTCCCCACGCTCATGAAGAGTATGCCATCGTCTCTCTCGAGCCGATGCCGCAAGACGAGAACCTCCGCCGTCAAGCTCTTACCAATGTTTGTAACTTCCTGGAAGAAGACCAACACGTCCGCATCCTTGACGCTCATCTATCCTCCCTAGGGTTGGGGCTCATCAAGCTTCGATCGGTGGTGCAACGGGACCGCCTGGTGTGCAACTCCCCCTTCCACCCAAGGTCAGGGTAATATTATTAGGGTGGTTAAGCATGACGAGGGCATCAACACAAGATCTTGTAGCTACACCAGGTTTTGTTGGATTATGCTGTTGGCCTTCCCCCTAGACTTCTAGAATGATATGTACTTCAAGCAGCAGTGGCCACTTTTGGATGCCTGTTGGACTGGCACCAGGATGCTAAGAGGTCAAGAATCGTAGTCCGCATGCTTATTTTGAGTCTCGACGGGGTTCCCCATAGTATTGTGCTCTCGGCATGATCTCTGTTTGATGGTACGGGGAGATCTTGGACAGCACCAGTGTACATTCTCAATGTCTAATTCCCGGACCAATTCCCGGCTGACGAAGAGCCGGTTCCTCAAGATGGACAACCGCATTTTCAGCTCTCGACCCTATTACTGCTGGATCTAGCCCTGCCGGTCCCCGAGTGGCGGCGGGAGCGGCAAGGAGGAGGGGACCATCTAGGTTTCATCGGAGGTGACCCCACCAAGGAGAGTAGCTACACCACCGGCACTAGCGGCACAGCGGTGGTTTCAGCGGCCAAAAGAACAACACCAACCCTTGCCGCAAGCCGACAATATGAATGTTGATGTGGTCAGGCGGGATTGGCCGCATGGGACCCCCTTATCTGGAACACCCCCATATCCCTCAACACTACATGGGTATTGATTACTCGTCGTCTTCGATGCGATACCTTCGAGCTCAACGGCGGACATTCCTTTGGAGGACATCGTAAAAGGCGCTTAATGGGGAACAAGTATAGCTCCTCGTCAAGTGAGATCACCTCCTGCCATGTACGAAGATCGGGGCGCGTTTTGAGGCCAAACGTGCCAACTGGCCGGTGTTTTACGGGAGGGCGGAACATCCTCAACACCCGTTTTGAGGTTGGTGAGTCATCAAAGGCCCCGATGATCCTTCGCTCAAGTCTTCTAAAACGATGAAGAACCGTTGGCGGGGCAAGAGAGTGGGCTCAGTGGTGCCATGGAATGCGTGGGCGACGCCATCGCGTTGCAACTGCGGCCCAAGGTGGATGATGCGATGAGGCGGCCCGATTGGGAAAGGAGGACAATCTGCGAACCTTGCAAGAGCCTCCATGCGAGATCCACGAGACAATGGCTTGCTCCTCCCTACCAGACGGAAGAACAAGATCCAAAGGGTACGTAAAAATCTCATACCCCCGCATTCCAAAGTCTCAACTAGCGTAATCTCATTCCTCGGGTTCAAAATAGTGTGAGTCGCGGCTCGAGGAGGCATGTTAATGCAAATGGTTTCTTTTGTCCAACGGTGAAGCTAGACACCAACCCCTCCAAGAAAAGGAAGATTGCTGTAGTGCAAATAGATGAGCACACGGGGAGAGAAGGTCCGTGCGGCTCTCGGTGTTGCGGGGGTTGGGAATCGATTATGGAGTGGCTCTGCGAGATCACGATGATATCCCGATGCAAGCACCTAAGATCAATGATGAGCGGGACCCTCAAAACACCCGAGCGGTGGCCCAATCCAATCTTCTTAAATGCTGTCCTCCACATTCTCTCCTTCGGACTTTGTCTTTTGTGTTATTATGACTATCTATGGTGACTTTTCAAACATTCGTGGCCCTATGTGTGCCATTGTAAATCCTATCTTATCTCAGTTAATCCTTGCTTGAGTTTACTGCCCCTACTTGTTGTCTGTCCGTTACGATCTGCTCATATTTGAGTGGGGTAGCTTCCGATCTTGCTTGTTGTGCTATGCTTTTCAGGCGTCTGTTTTCCCAATCTCTTGTTTCCCATGATTTACCCAGGCGTTTATTAACAATGTGCTTATTATTGTAGAGGAGAAGTACACTTGGAAAGCTTGTTGGCATTTAAAGACTTCATGTACACATGTGCAAAAATACACTTGAAAATTAAAGACTTCGCATCCGACCATGATCTTTGATGTTCATAGTTGGATTACACCGATTGATGATTTGGATTTTTTGGCAATGCCGATCACCCATGATGAGATCGACACAGTGGCGTCAAGCATATGCCAAATGATAAAGCACCGGGGCCGGATGGTTTTTATGGATTCTTCATGAAAAAGTTGGCAACTTATTACGGATGATCTCTATCGCTTATGTGACTCGTTTGGAAGAGGGTTGGTCGGGTCGGCGAGGCGGAGGGCGCGGGATGATGGAGGACCAGCACATGCGGGAGGCGTTGGGGGAGGAATTGCAGCGGCGACGGTAGACGAGGGTAGGACGCACGCGCCGCTTGTGACAATTGGCACAAATTAGATTTAGCCGGACATGTAGATTGAACTAGAGGCTTCACTTGACAGTAGAAACACTGTCATCTTACGTAACAAAACAAGGGAGCTACTACCGCAATACTCATTCTCTACAGAAGTTTGGAATTTTCTTTAGATAGGCCAGTCCCACCAGTGATAAAGCTAGGCCCATCCCGTTAAAGTCACATCTCGGCCCAATAGATAAGTGCACAGAACTCGCCACTGTTTTAGTGTTAGGGCCATTTGGAGGCCAAAACTGAAACCCGGCCTATTCCTCACAGCCCATGTTAATTCACCACTGACCGGACCCTTTCATAATGGCCCAAGTTAATTCACCATGGACCAGATTGTAGTCTAGGCCATCCAAATGGGTCATGTAAGTATTTATGGTTTTATGTATTCTTTCATTAACTTTAGGATATTATATGACATTTATGTTGAATATTACATTTAGTTGACGTGTGCTATAAAATTACATGTGTGTGTGTATATATGTATGTATATATATAGGGTCTCGGTATAGGCCCATTCGAGCAAATTTATGGATAGGTTTAATAGATAAATGGATCGAACAAATCATTCCCATCCCTATATTTTGGGCGGCGGACTCGATTAGCTATATGTGAAGAACGAAAATTATGGGAAAGAGAACCAAATTTTTTTAGGAATGAGATAGGCGGCGAATGGGAAGATAAAATTCATTCAACTTAGTTTAAAATAGGGATTTTAGAGAGTATTGGGAAGCTGTTGCATATGCTCTAAGTCCCGCAAGATGACCCAATTCTGGGTCCCAAAGCCCAACAGAAATCAGATCAAAACGGTTTGGAGGCCCAAGGTCTATCCGCAATTTTTCAACCCATCTAACAGTCGTACCAAAAAACCTGCTGGCAGGGCTGAAACTTAGAGCATGGAGGAATAGACCCACTCGCAGTCCCGTGGCGCTAGGTGGGGAACCCACCGAGGAACATGAAGATTTCATGAGTGTGATGATCACCCCAATGCCGGATGAGGTAAATTAGCTACGTCCCACTCTCTATCTAGTGGCAATAATCGCTTATAGGAAAAATATGTGTAATATTTTTAAATCATTTAATAGATCACCTAGCCTCATATGTTATAATGAAGAATAATTAGATGATCAACCAGCAAACAAGAAAGCAAGGGCCAAACCATCAAGCGGTAGGAATAAAGGCCAAAGCAATAAACTCAAACTCATTATCACCCATGCTCAAGAGAATACTAGCCTTAAAATCAAACTTATCAGCAATAACACTAATCTTGCCAGGATCAATAAAATTTTTAGATCCGCCATTGCCCCATAATACAAGATGCGGGATATACACCTTACCTTGAAACTTTCGAATCGGCCGTGGCCTATTGCGAGGTTTTCTCGCCCCTCTTCTTTGGCAACATAGGACCTTCTGCAGCCAATCCCTTGAAGATGCCGCATGCTGCGGGATGGCGTCGCAGCGGTGGAGGATTTGGGGTGGTGGAGCTAGCAGGACGACGGATCGACGGCGGCGGCCGTGAGATGTCGGAGGATTGGGAGGTTTTCAGCGGCGTCGTATGGCTTTGTGCTAAGTTGGCAAAAATTTGAATCGTGACTATCAACAACATTTCTTCTTGTCATAAATGTGTTCGAGACGACGACGTTAAGGCTGCAATCCTAAGTGCATGTCGCTGGTCGGGCCGATGGGCCCCCGTGGACCGTGATCGCGAGTAGTTTGAAGCAGATGCTATGGAGTTCTTGTAGCGCATTAGACGGCGTCCAAACGCCGTTAACGGCCATTGGGGGAATGGAGATAGCGGTGCGTTTTCACGCGTAGCACGCGACACATGGACGCCATCCGTGATGCGCCAGCAAGTGTCGTTCGTCTACGGTGCTCCACCGTCATAACGGCGTTCACACATGCATTTATTATGGTCAACGGTGCTCACTACCTTTGGATTCAATGGATTTCATCACTGCTCATTAATTGCAAAGTATGCACTAAAGAAGGATGGAACGGCACAGGATGGCGGATGTTGGTGGACGGCGTCTACGTGGCGCGAATAGTCTACGTGTGGCCTTATTAAAAGCCTTAAACCTAGCTGCGCGGCTTTGACACGGCTCGCATTAAACGATCGCTCCTCTAAGGCGTTCGACTCGACCCAGCCGATGAGATGGTGGGTCCCACTTTCTTAGGCTTTTATGAATGGCTATCGGGGTGACTCGTTACCCTGAATTCGGTGTCCCCGTAGTACTCGGACCCACCGTCGGTGAGCATGCCGGTGAAGGCTGCGTCGCCGTGGGCGAGTCCGATCAATTCGAGTGGTAAACGCAAGTAGCATTGCGTAAGTCCTTCTCCCATATGTCCGAATCATGCAGCGTCCATAATTGCAAACGCACCGCACACGGCACGGCATCACTATCATAGTCAAAAAATGTGGTGCGTGCATATGTCCACTAAACAACATTCATATAGTCAAAAAATGTTTGGACAACTTTTTGTCGCAGTTACGGAAATATGTATAAATGATGGCAACAAAAATGTTGATCGAACTACGAAACTACGATAAATTTCACACTTACATAAAAGGGAGTTAGTTTGACCTTCCCGACACGCGTGGAAATCTTTCCTACCCCATATACACCTGATTTGCTACGGTTTCACGGTATGCGGACATAGCTTCCTCGCTATTTGGTGCATCGTACCATGTACATAGCAATGGGTACATTGAAATCCTAGGAAACCCGTTATACAACGGGTTGTTCGTGAGAAAATACGTGTCGTGACTATCAATAAGAAAATTGTGTAGGACGAAGGCTGCTTGTATAACTTTTGTTTGATCATCCGCCGCACGATATAATGGTATTCTACGGAGAATTCTCCATTTTCTCTTGATAACTCTGATTACTCTTTCAATTATGTTATGCATTACAAAATGGATATAGTTGAAAGTTTATTCCTTTCCAACATGTGGTGCGCCGTTGTCCATGTGATACGGGCAATGCGGGTATGAAGGTAAAAACTCATACCTGCAAGGATAACCGGAGTCCACCAGCAGATACTTCCCTACCAAATTAGTACATACATGTTAAATTAAAAATATGTGAACACATAGTTACGTACACGTAAGTTGGTATGTAATGATAGAAAAATAGTACTAACCCAATGGCAACCTTGGAAAGCTATAAGGATAGGATGTGATAGTGTTCGATAGCACGAACTAGCTTTGCACGGATCCAGGACATCCGCATCCGCGAACATTATACGACCGTCCCATCCAATAACAACTAGTACATTGCGTGATGTCTTGTTGCGACGGTTCATGTGTGCAATTGCCATGCTTGATGGCACATGCACTCGATTATGTGTTCTGTAGACAACACCTACCGCGTCACGGAAAGGAAAGAAGGAATGGTCTTGAATTACACGGTAGTGCTGTGGGAAGTTATTTGGATCTACAGGTGTGATGATATCCGTAGCAAGCTCATTCATAGCAATAAGCACCTTGTGAAAATATATAGAGACACCAGCAATAGAACGAACCATCCTGACGCTCGTTGCCTTGGTAGAGTATCCACCTGCCATGATATACAGGAATATTCCTAGAGCATCCATAGCATTTATCTCAGTTGTACCTTGGAGGTTGTACTTGCTCATGAGAATCCCCAACAGGACATGAATTTGATCTGCCCGCATGCGAAATATTTTCCGACATTGCGCTTCATCTGCCATTCTTTCCTGCATCCATTCAATTCCAGATTGCTGCTCTAAACTAGTAGCCAATGCAACAACAGTTTCATCATCCTCGAGCTATTCGAGGTGTGCCCATTTTCCGACGATTCTCGGTTGTTGTCCGAACCAGAAGTGCTCATGTTCCTAGGGAGTAATGGAGAAACAAATTTGTTTACTAATAATTAGAATATGTATTAAGTACAAATAGTTAATAACCAGCTACAAGAGTACTGCAGTGCATATACCTGCAACAAAATTGTTAGCAACTGATAGTAAATATCAGGAAACACATGGAACTTATCGGAAAAAAATTAGTACATGGAATAGAAGAACTTATTGAAAAAAGTTGCATTACCAATATTACGAAATAAAGTATTGTTCATCAAACATTACTGCATGGAACACTAAACACTCAACGAACATTAAACAAGCCAACATAAAAGAATTTGCGACAAACAACTAAACAATTGGTAATAAAAGATGTCATGCCTCATGCACCACCATCACCCGGGCCAACACCACCCTCAAATGATCCACCTGCACCACCCGGGCCAAAATCAACCCCATATGATCCACCTGCACCACCCGGGCCAAAACAACCCCCGAATGATCCACCTGCACCACCCGGCCAAAACCACCCCCAAATGATCCACCCGCACCACCCCGGGCCAAATCCACCCCCAATTGATCCACCTTTGCACCACCCGGCCAAAACCACCCCCAAACGATCCACCCGCAACACCCAAAGCCGAAACCATCCCCAAGATCCACCTACACCACATGGGCCAAAACCACCCCAAATGATCCACCCGCACCACCCGGCTAAAACCACCCCACCACCACCATATGATCCACCTACACCACCGTGGCCAAAAACAACACCTTCCCCGAAGGCACCACCACCCCGGTCCATACCACTCAAACCACTCGCTCCCCTTGGACATAGTGGAGGTCCACCAAATACTTGCGAGTCATCATTGTGGGTGCGAGAAACCATTCCCGTAGCTCCGGTGTGGTACAATCATCCATGAAAATAGGGTAGTGGTAGGGTCTTTGAATAGACGCATCGCCATCCTATAAAGCTCCGAACTAGGTGCATGACCGTCGGACTTTATCATATCAATGCACGCCTTCGCCCACGTACCTCCCGCTCTTGCTTACGTTGGGATTTACTCTCATTGGACTTGACCCTAAGGTCAACAAGCTTGATGAGAGCATCACTTGCGGCCTCACTTTTTGACCGTTTAGTAACATTAGAAGCAATCGCCAGTGGGTGGTGTTAACCCTTTCCCCCGATGCGTCTCGACTTCCATCCGGGAGGGTTCCGGTGTATTGACCTCGCTCCGTGCCTTCGATGGTTATGGTGCATTGGAGGTTTCGGTGCCTCGACCTCAGTGACTCGTAAAGGTGTTCACAAGTAGAGTGATGAGGTCGCCGGAGGTTGCGTAACCAGCCTACACCCTTCGCTCCGAGGTCGACAACTCATCCTTGGAATACCGCACGATGCTCGTTGATGAACTTGAGTGGTCCATTCTGAAAGCTCTAGCACCTTTTGTCATCCGTATGAAAAAACATGTAACAATAATGAGATAAAATGTTTAAATAATCTACTTTTCAACGCAGAATTAAAAGCAAATCATTTAACCTCGCTAAACATGCAGCCATTTAATTAAGGGAACATATCAAATGGAAATTCAGTTTATTGATGTAACCTTGGAAACTTATTAGAACCACACCCCATCCTCATCCAACGATTATATTTTTTGCGCTTTAACCCCCCGCCGCGATGGAGGGTTGAACGGGTTAAAATGACAACACATGGGGTTAAAATAAAAAGTCAATCCGTTGATGAGGATCATGTGGTTCTAATAAGAAGTTTCCAAGGTTGCACCAATAGCCCTGGGTTTCCACCCAATATGTTCCCTTTAATTAAATATGCAGCCATTTAATCAGCCATTTAATTAAATGGGAAGCCATTTAATAACACTAAGACAACTAAAATGAAGCTTGAGATACGAAAGAGCCTAGATTAAGGGCGCCGCATGCATATCCTCGTAATGTGTTCCTTCGATCATATGTATCTAGTGTTTAGAACAAGATTTGACTAAAGATTAGCACTATTTCTTCAAGACTCTAGTTTAAAAACAAAGGAAACCATTCATCAAAAGTCGGGCGAATCAAGAGTATGAAGGGTTACGCGGAGGCTACGCTAGCCGAAAACAAAACTTTTTACCGCGCAAAATCCAGAACACTTGCAAGTAAGGACCGATAGATCGTTACCGATTGGAGTAGAGTGCAAATGAATAGCCAATCGTGGCAATCCGATCCGGAATAAAGGTAGCCGATTCTCTGAGACAAATCGATTCACAATCAGCCCGATTTGAGTCGTCCGCCGCTGCTCACGCTCGCTCCGATGCGCCCGACTGCAGCGATTCTCCATGCTCGGCGAACAGCAGGCAACGTAGCAGCCGCCTCTACCAGGGTATCCACACGTCCGGGGACAGTACGCCGTACACCCGTGTGCTAGCACGCGATGGAAGGCTAGGGTTTGGCTCGAAAGGAGGGTTTCCTGTGAGATTGGATCTCGGCGACTTCAAGTTGCACGCGATGTAATTGATGTGCCGCAGCTCTTCACCCCTCCCTCCTTTATATAGAGTTGGCCGACCGGATCGTGGCCGATTAGGACTCTATTTTGAATCTGATCTCATCCGTATCTCATAGAGTTGGCCGCCCACACGTCGTAAGCCCATATGACTCTATCCGATCGGATCCCTATCCGATCGAGCCGTATCCGAGTCCAACTCGAATGCCTATTCTAATCCCCAAGCGTGCGAATTCTACAGGTCCGTGTATACTCGCTTTCTGGCTATAGTCTAACTTAGCCGACCGTCGGCTCGAGTCCAACTCAAATTGACTGTCAACAATGCGCCTAGCAAGACATATTGACACCATAGTATACAAGAATATAATATCGGCTCGAACTCGTAATGTGTACACTGCATCCCTTTGCCTCACGTATCGCTAAGCTCATAGGCAAGATGTGTGCCATCCCTTTAATAGCTTAACCATTCACTCAAACCGTATTGGATTATCCGTCTCGTTGATTGACTCCTCAATCAACTTAGCATGGCCATGCATTTCCATAATCCATTACCTCGAGGGGCCCAGTAGATATCTCTCCAAAGGAGGGCAAATTCCATCTTGATCACTCACATCCCACTCCATGTTTCATAGCAAACCCGAAAACTACCTTTATAACTACCCAGCCATTTTAATAGCGTTTGGTATTCTAAAGTAGGCTACTACACATGTTGGAATCCATGGTGATCTCAGTTCAAGGACTTTGTACCAACACTACCCGAGACTCAACTAATGGCACATTACTTCCGTAGTGTCTCATGGTGGGTCTATCCAACAATGTGTTCTCCAACACATATGTCCATGTTTATTGATTTGGTATCTCCATACTCATGATCTATGAGACATGATCATCAATCAATAAACATGCCGATCTTAGAATCATATTTGCTCCAACAATATGACATATGATCGTGGATCGTTTAGAAATAGACTCATACATAAAGTGTCTCATAAATAAGTCACGTACTTATTGATCAATACAAGATGTCTATTTCATGGAACTAAATAACACTTTATTCATAAATACATAAACATTGACGTGATATCCAACATCTCCATGTTGCCTCTAGGGCATATCACTAACAGAGTATATGAGGATGGAGTCGAGGAACCTAGCCAAATAAATTTTAGTTGCAGCTCATATATTTTCATCATATGTACATCTCTCGATACAATTAGACATCTATATCAGCTTAAACTCAATTGAAGTTAAATAAATCAAGCAAGTGGCACCTTACATTTTATTCTATCTCCACCCCTGATCATCATGCAAATCAATCGCACACAGGTTTGCTTTGGATGCATCCTAGAGAAAACTGGACAACCTTCTCCCTGAACTAACTTTACATATGTAGTACAAGAGGGAGTGTATATATTCCTTTTCACTTGAAAAATCTGTACATGTTTATGCAATTATTCCTAAAACATATA
>JAIFGZ020000366.1:0-148783 GCA_019925245.2 Oryza australiensis | reverse complement strand
AACCTCTAGCACCAATCCCCTCCCGTGGATATTTTCAAATCCGTTTTCGAATAGATCGTGATCGTCGTTTTGCGAAAACCCTAAGTCGTCGACCCGATGTCTAAACTTGGAGTTTTCCGGGGCGATCGTAGTACAAACTTAAGTAGGAATTTGGGCTTAGCACTTGGAGTCGTTTCTGAGACTTTTCGGATCTTTTCGACTCTTTTTGTGTTATATGGGATTCTAATCGGAATCGATTGATTTTTCGCACGTACGGGTAGCACTCGAAGAGACCGGCATCGACCCCCGTTGAAGACACCACTCCACAAGCATGCGAGCAAGGCAAGTCATCACACTTGAACATATTGATCCTACTTTGTGAAATGATGTTGATTTTAATTGCAAATTGCATGCTTACGATATGTACCTATGCTTGATATACCCTGCCTTGATGTTGATTACCATTAGAATTATTCTTTGTAACCTTCGATGTGATATGTCCGGAGGCTAACTTTGGTAAAAAATGCTTAGCCCTGCTTATACTAGATCCCTGCATACTCATCATTTTATAAAAAGGCTTTGCTTGGGCAACTACCTTAGGGAAGGTAGTTGAGATGCGCCCGTGGAGACATGAGCGCCACATGGCCATGAGAATGATGAACTAAGTTTGATGAAAGTTGAAATACTATACAAATATTTTAGACTGGGCGGCGGATGATTTGGGTGGAATCCGGAAAAGGCAAGTGCCGACCCCGGTCATTAAGGACCGAGCCATGAGATAGCGGAAACGCCGCATAACCGTACTTCTCGAATGGGTATAGACCTAGCCGACTAGATAGCGAGCGGAGCGTATCCTTGCATAGATGGTTCTTTATGATGTGGTTTGTGTGATGAGGATGAGGCTGCGGCCTATGTCTGCGAAGGGTGGAATTAAATCGACATTAATTGAACTTAAAGCTTGAGGAAATTTTCCCTTACCCAGGCTGCGGAACTCCTCTCACTGCTACAAAATGACGGCTAGAGTGCATGAGAGCTTAAGTTCATGGAGCGGGTACTGCCAAAGTGAGGTTATCGAAAGGCTTTGCCGTGACCGTCTCATGTGTTGGGACGTAGGCCCATTCGGGGTTGTCGCGGAGTACGGGTAAAGTGTACATCCACCGCAAAGGTGAATGAATCAATCTATTTGAATAGCCGTGCTCGCGGATATCGAGCATCGTGACAAGACTTTCGCTTGGCTAGACTTTAAACTTAAAACCGCCGGGATGGGTTTGCATGATGATTTCATTACCTGGCGGATCAACTTCTCGAGATGCGAGAAGCGGTGGATTCCCCGAAAACCATGACGTATCGGAGGCGGGAAGCCATCCTTGGAATCACGTTGGATGGTAGACAGAACTGTCGCCGAATTAATGAACTATGGAACTAAAACTCGACTTGGCTAGTTGTTAGGCTTGTGAAAGAATTGTGAAAATTGGCTTTATGCAAAAGAGCTCCAGCCATTCCTTGGATAACCCTATCATATGCATCACTTCCGTGTTGACTTGCCGAGTACGGTTGGTACTTACCCTTGCTATACGCACAAACCTTCAAATGGTGGGAATGAAAGTCGGAGGATCCTTACGCTTACTACAGGGAGGCGAAGAAGCCGATGGCTTACTAGGTCTTAGCCCCGGTCGCTGCTCTGTGGCAACCGACATGCCGCCGCCTATTCCGCCGCCGTATCTAATTTCGCTTTTGTGTTGTATCCGGACCATGAGGTCTGTGTGGTGAACATTGCCTTCGGGCCTATCGTTGTAATAATTTTGTTGTAAGACTATTCGTGCATGCGCTCCCCGATTATTCAAGATCGTATTCGATGGGCACTAACTACTCGATCCGTGAAAATGGTACTAAGAACATTTAAAGATTCCCGCTCCAAAAACGTGGGGTCCACAATGAGCTACCGATCCTAGATTAAATATCCAAGAGTCAGAGGTGAAGTAGCAAGATTAATGTCTATAACATTGGCTACCTCGGCGAAGTCGTACTTTGCTTCTTTTTTAGATCCTCCATGTACTTATTGCAGCCTTTCCAAAGGGCTCGTCTCCTTGCAATAGAAGAAACGGCATCCGATGTCACCGACCCTTTTGCCCTTCTTTGCATTAGAGGCACTCACGATCTCATCAGAGTTAACTTCCTCTTGGTGCAAAGTTTCTTGACAGGAGGTTTGCGCTAGCCTTCGCATCATCACATGATGACCGCTGATGCTCTCCTTAGTCAGTTTTAGCATCCCATGCAATTCAGCGAAGGTTCTATCCATATTGTTCATGTGATAATTTAATATGAATGGCTCGAAGCTCGGAGGGAGCGACTGGAGAATCACATCAGTAGCCAACTCTTGGCTAAGGGGAAAACCTAGTTTTTCCAGACTCTCAATGTAGCCAATTATTTTTATCACATGTGGACTGACAGGATTCCCCTCAACAAGCCTGCACACAAACAAGGACTTTGAGGTGTTGAACCTCTCGGCCCGAGCTTGGTTCTCAAACATGCCACGCAGTCCCTGAATAATAGTGTGAGCATCGCTGCTCTCATATTGCTTCTGAAGCTCAGGGGACATTGTAGCAAGCATGAGACAGCTTATATCTAGGGCATCATTAGTGTGCTTCTCGTAAGCTCTCCGTGCAGTTGCAGTGGCATTATTTGGCAAATCCTCAGGATAGGGTACTTCAAGCACGTACTCCTTACGCTCTTGCTTGAGAACAATTCTCAAGTTGCGATACCAATCCATAAAGTTTGTTCCATTTAATTTTTCCTTTTCAAGAATAGATCGGAAATTAAAAGCACTGGGTGTAGTATTAGCCGTCATTTATTCTACAACAGAAAAACAAAGTTTAGCACAATGTTTATGCTATGTCTATTGTTAAACAATTTAACATTAGACTCCATTACGTATTTTACACCTTCCCTCTAGGTTACGTATTGGGTCAAGATCCACATGTTAAGTTAATTTCTAGTGAGCTTTGGCATCAAGAAGATTAATAACATCTGATAAAGCAACTCCTTGCTAATCACATCTCTATGTGACTCTTGTTGTTGGTGTGGCATCTCCATGCCCCGGCCCCAACCTATGCCCCAAGGCCCAAAACTGTTTTGATAGCCTTGTTAAGTAAACCAAATGCTCCTGCTGTATATGTCCCATATACCCCTCGTGTTATGATAGAGAATGGTACTGCATTGGTAGACCCACTATTGTCGAGCATAATCGGTGATCGTACAACATTTCCAAGTGGCATCATTACTACTTAATTTTTGCGAGGGATGCCATCCTCATCAAACAAACATATCACATATATGAAAGTAGGTGAGAATAGCATATAATGAAAGAAAAGGGCCCCTTCATGGTGATCTCCATCTCCATGCTCGGTGCAGAAACAGGATCTCCATCTTCATCACCGCTCTTCCGAGCCGAATGCTTGATTTCTTCAAACTAAGCTACTACTATAGAAGCTCTAATTGAAGATTACATCGACTCGTAGGTCGTGAAAGAATATTACAAGCATTGGCACGTATGAAAGAATATTACAGGATTTCACATATGAAAGAATATTACATGCATCACATGCATCTCATACATACAATAGGGCCATACCATCTCAAAGCATTCTCTCGCAAAAACAAGTAAGGTAGAAAACGTTTTCTACCTATCGCAGAGAAACGACATCGAGACGACCTATAAGGGAGCCTAATAAATAAGTCACGTACTTATTGATCAATACAAGATGTCTATTTCATGGAACTGAATAGCACTTTATTCATAAATACATAAACATTGACTATGATATCCAACATCTCCATGTTGCCTCTAGGGCATGTCACTAACAATGGCAGGCCCTGAGCTACATGGCCCCGATCCATGTTCGGTCAGGGTTCCTTAGTAGGATGTTTGTCGAAGTCGCTTTTGGCCGCTCGCGTGGCTCGGTGATGCTTCCCGGCCGGCAAGTAACGACCTAACAACTCGATAACTTCGTGTAATTACTATGACTCAGCTCGAGATACATGGCCCCTCGAACCTCGTATGGTCCGAGTTACCACGACTCGAAGAGTGTCGCTAAGTTCCGTGACTACTTGCCGCCCGGTTCGTTCCCGAGCACGATCCATACGTCTCGCCCGATGTCAAGTACTCCTGGCCCCATGCCCTTCAGTCAGAGCTGGCTTTCTTCCCTCCCGAAGTTGGACTTGGGTCGGGTCTCCATGCACGTATGATCAAATGACTCAGGGAACTTGATCTTTTGGGGCCTTTTATTTCTGCCAACCTCGTAAATGGACGACGACTACACCGGCGGTCGATCTAAAACCTTTTGAGCTTCGGTCAGAGGAATCCTCCCGAATGCTGCAGGTTATTAGTTGTTACCTACGGCTTAGTTGTCTGGAATATTACGGATGGGCGAAGCTATTCCTATGCATATCTTAGCCAAAAATCTCCTTAGAGAGGCAATACGGAAGGAAAGGTCTAGAACCCTAATATTAATACATCATAAATTGTCTTTTCTAGGAACTATAAATGACAGAGGGCATTAGAAGATCTTCTTTTCCTCTGATCTCGCTAAGACATCACCGGCCCCTACAGGCAGGAGTCACCAGGGCTTGCATCGGAGCATACTGACATTGCTCTTGATATTGACCCTCAACTTGAATCTGCCATACTCGACACGGTTGCATCTATTGCATCATCATGGCCATTAACTACGTCCGATTGTCCACTACCTCGCGCTAAGGTTGGATCCTCAGGAGGTGGAGGTGGAATACTTCTAGTGTTGTTCTCGAAAGTTAACCCATGAAACGGTCGGGGTCTTGATCCACTGACATTGCCCCTGGCTTTGCCCATCTGTTGCAGGAGGAGAAAGGAGAGGTCAAGGGAAAGGGGTTACACTAAAGACAAGAACTTAACCCACTTTAATTATTGATCCGATGTGAGTGAACTTTTATTGTTCAATTTGATTAGGAAAACAACCTAGTATGGTCACATCCCCACCACTAATGTAAATCATACCCCCGCACCAGCAAATAACACACGACCTAGAACCGGTGATACTACTCTTCCCAGAAGGGTTTTAGGTAAGTTCTGGAAAGCTTCGCTTGATCCTCGAGAAGCGCTGACTCGGGACTGCTCGTCTTGATCTTCTTGCTTGGAGCTTGGGCTTGACTTGACTTCCATGAAGCTTTCGCCTGTGCCCTGTAGTGCCTAACAAACTAGAGAGTTGGAGGGAGAAGGAGAGAAATTTGACAAATCATTTTGCAAAGAGCTCCAGAGGTAGAGAAGAGAAATTTTCGCAAATAAGGTTTTCACAAAATCTTGTCCTTAGGGGTTTGACCACTTGGCTCAACCTACAATCAAGGTGGCTCGATACCAAATTATCACGCCCAAAAATTTAGCCAAATTTCTAAACTATTTTATGTATAAGTCCCTATCCGTAAATCAACCAGGTACACAAAATGACATATCAATAAAACAACATCCAAACGTAAATAAAGCACAAAATACTTATAGCAGAGGCACTTAGTCCTCGACCTCCAAAGAAAGCAAAAGAGTGAAAGAAGACGAACTTAGCGGGCTTCAGCCCATTCCACGAGCAAATTCAATCGCGCTCCGAGCCTTGGTCCTCTAACACTGTCTTCTACCAAGTACTAGACTTATGAAAGGGGAAAGAAAATTCGTGGGAAGGTTGAGTACAACCACAAAGACTCAACAAGCCACGCAATGATGCAAACGTGCATGGGAGAACAAAGATATGCTTAGGCTATTTACGTAAAAGCGGTTGGAAACATTTATATTTTAAAATGGGAAAACAGCCTGATTAATTAAGGCAAGTTATATCCTCCACAACAACGCTTACAACCACGTTGAACAGGCCCATCCATTCCACTCGAACTACACCATTACGCCAATTTAAGGGTCCCCCGTAACCACACGGGCACGACTATTCAAATAGTTTTACTCCTCGATCGTAGGTGTGCAACTTTATCCACAAGACACGATTCCACATATGTTGCCATGCCTCGAAGTATCGCCATGATATTGCAAAGGGGGAAATCGTGACAAGACCTCTTCACATAGCTCCCTAACGAAGTGCACCACACTGGATTTCGCCCCCCACCTCTCAAAAGGTAGTGGCCAGCCCAAAGGTGCCACGGTGAATCCAAGAACGAGCAACCGGTATACTCCCTGTACCGACTACGACTCCATCACGCCTACCCTCGCCTGGGAGCGTTGACTAGGGAAGAGTTATACTACAAGTCCAGCAGTTGCCCATTCTTGCTTGTGGTAAGCACTGTCAGTCTTCTAGAATTTCTCATGACCTGGTCCTTAATTGCCATTGGTACGACAATCAAAACCATGTAACCTCAAAATTTCACCATTAAGTCATATTTTAGTTGGGTAATTACGGCCAATAAAACATGGCCAAATGTTTCATATATGTCGAGTAACTATTGTAATTATCCAATTTAATGAGCTAGTGGTAATTAAGCATGGCTAAGCATATAATTCTAGCAAAAGTCAACATCGTGACTAAAGCTAGTCAATTTGTCACCCAAGTTTCAAAAAGGAATGGATAACAAGTAATATGGCACAAGCAAGTAGATAGGTAAATCCATCATCCCATGTAATTAGCAAAGCAAGCACTTTATTTGCAAACATAAAACATTTCATAAATTAGGTACAACATGCTCAAGGGGGAATGTGTGAATTAAGTGCTGAGCTTCAAAACAATCTTTGGACTCTTCTCCGAGCGAACCTCCAAAACGGCAAAATCTACATGCTAGCATGCAAAACGAGGAAGAACCCTAATAAAAACCAAATAAATAGTACATGAAAAGTAAACCAACATGTAGAGCTCAATTTTAGATGAGACTTTTGCAATTTGAATGGCCCAATTTAGAGTTTGTACAAATTAGATATGAATGTTAGAAGTTTTGGACCGTTAAATGAATTCGTGAAATTAAATTGATTTATTGCGTAATTATTAATTATTTTTAGAAGGAAAAAGGCCTAGGGTTGACGTCAGCGGGGGCGAGGGCCTCATGTCCGCCGCGGCCGGTGACGCCATGTGGTCCATTGGGAACCGAGTCCATGGGGACGACCCACATCACCCCGGGAGTGGACGGCGGCCACGTGGACAACGGCCTGCATCGCCCGAGGGCGATCCGACGCTGGGACAAGCCGACGCAGCATGCCGCGGCGACCGGCTGACTGGTTGTCGGGCGGGCGGCGGCAACGCGCGCACGCCCGATGGTTGCCGACGGCTGGGTTCATCAACACGGTGGCACGCACCAACTACATGGGAGGAGCAAAGCACAGATGAACGGTGGCAGAGATGAGACGGCTCTAAGTGCACGTGTGCGCGACGCGGCGGCGAGGTTTAGCGCCGAACGGACGAGGCGGGAGGACCGCCGAGGCACGGCGAGCACGATGAACGTGATGACGGCAACAGATGGGAGAGGCGGAAGCTAGAGCGGTGGTAGCGAGCGACCAAAGAGGGCTGATGAGCGGCAGCGCACAGCGGCATGGCACAGAGGGTGTTTTGGCGGTGGTTCGAGAGCAGGGAGTAGTGGCCGAGGTGTGGCGGGACACGGCGAAGGCGGTGGTGACCTTGCCGCGTGGCGATGGCGCTCGAAACGGCGGTGGCGCGTGCCCAGCACTCTGCGGCGAGCAGCAGAGAGAGGAAGAGCGTGGGGAGAGAGCCAGGGGCACGGCGAGCTCCTGGAAAAATGAAAATAGCGAACGGGAGCTCGAGGAGGGATTTTATAGGCCGAAGGCATCGAGGAGGCCGAGCGCGAGTGGTGGGTGGCAGACTTCGTGGCGGCTGTAAATGCGGGCGGCGGAAATAGTGGGTTTGGTCGTTTCGCTGGGCGTGAGCTAGCGGGACGAGGTGGTGAAAATGGGCGGCGCGTAAGGGCGCGTGAAGTGCGTGTGTGTGAGCGACTGGGAGGGCGAATGCGGCGCGAGTACGCGAGGGCAATGACGGTGGTCGGGCCTTGCGGGGAAGACGAAATCGACGTGTGGGCCCTACCCGCGCGGCACGAGAGGGAGGGAGGAAGAAATGTAATTGCGCGAGGGAAAATAGGGGCCACTGAGGCCGCCGTGGGTTGGGCCAAGAGGAGGAAGGAGAGAGAGGAGGCGACGCTCGCCTTGCTAGCCGCAAGGGAGGCGAAGTGGACTTTGAGGTCTTTGGGCCGCTTTCGCCCAAGAACAGAACTTGAATTCTTATTTGTTTTTCTTTTTATTTAATTTTGTAAATGAACTTTTTTATTATTTAAATTATTTTTGGAGCTCCAAAATTTCACTAAAATTTAATGCATTACTTTACTTTATGATGGATAATATTACAAAAATATTTTCAAAGAATGATTTTTTTAGAGGAAATTTTTATTTCCTTATTAATTTCACTTGATAAATTATTTTTTGCCTTTTATTTAATTTCTAGAAAATAAATTATTTAATGGTTTTTAATCTCAAACAAAAATCAAGGCGTGATAGCATGTGGCAAGATACTTCTGAGTCGAAGAACAAATCAAGGCAGATTTGGCGGGAGAAAGAGTGATTTCCAAATTTGATTGCGCATTTGTTGAACGCTTCTTTGCTAAAGGGCTATAGAAGCCGACGAGCGACTCGGACTTGGCCTCGCCGATATGGACAGCAAATGAGCACAAATAGTTTCGGGTTCAAGTTGGGCTTGGATCGAGGATTTCAAGTTATTGCTAAACAAGGATAGATCCCATTATGTGCAATTGTATCTATTAATTAGGAATATTAATGAGTCATATTCATTAGGAATATTTTAACAAGAGTCCGACTAAGGGACTTATTCATATGATTTTGTAATTTAGAAGTTTGAGTCGTGTCCAAAGATGGACAAGTTTGTATATTTGGATATAAATAGATGCCCAAGGTCTTGTAAGAAAACAACAACAGTTCAATAGCACTTACGGTGCATCGCCACCCTACTTTTCTAGGTTTTCATCTCGACAAGTTCTTGTTTCGAGTTGGGATGCATTGGGGCTTCGATCACGATAAGGGGTAAGGCTCTTCGTGGCGGTTTGTATCGGCTATGGATTAGTGCTTACATCATTTAGACACTCTAATCTAACTTATGCATCTATCTATTTATCCTATATCTTAATTAATCTATTTCGATATCTATGTTTACTTGTATTGGCTAAGCCTTCTTTAGGGTTTTGTTGGTATCAACTAAACCGTTTTGTCGATTTAGATTAGCTAAGGAATCTACCACCCTGAAAATCAAAGGCTTGATTCTTTAGACTTTATGCTTCTTTTTATACTTTCCGTTGCATCAATTATGTTTGACCTAGTAAGTCGTGCTTAGAATCATGAAAGCTTAATCCGCCTTGCATTGCCAATAAGCATAACATTGGGGTTTGAGCTGATCTTACCTGGTATAATTGTTTTGCTTTAAGTTACATTGCGTATTTTGTTTAACATGTTATATCTATCATATTTTCTAGGTTTATCAATATTTTAAATCTACTAAGCTTGTTATCAGCCCTGCACTGTCTCGGTTAGGTCTTATTCTGTTGAGATTATAATTTTCTTAATATATTTAATGTAGGTTGATAATATTATATAAGGTTGTATCGAGTTTTAGCCGATACGTTATCCAATCACCCAAGCTCCTATGATCCAAGTCCATATAATTGTTAATTTGTTTAATCTTGGTTATAAGCTAATACTTGTCTCGCTTAGGTCCGATCTATCGTAATTGCTTTCAGATATAAGAGAATGATTAAATTAATCATTTAGCATGTTATTTGAATCTACAACTCGATCATGATTTTTTTTTTTTTGTTCTAATCTTCGACATCTATCCATCGGCTAGTTATTTTGATCATATAATTGTACAACAATTTACTTTAATAATATCAATTTTTTGCTGCATCGATTGGGTTTGACCTATACGATTGATTTTATTAAGGAAAAGTTGTTTATAGTTATATATAATCTGAATCTAGTTCATGAACAGTATCTTCTACCTTACAGCCCGATTCCGACTTGACCGCATCGGCTAGGTCATCATATACATCGCCCTCATCCGCCGATCGGCTATTGTTTCTAACGTTTACCATGTCTTTTTTGTTTCAGGATCAAACGAATTGGCACACCCACGTTTTCACTAGCATTTTCGCATCGACACGCTTGCTTGGACATCACACTATGCATCGACTAGCAACCCTCCGTACCAAGCACCGGACATGAAGGAATACAAAGGATGGACAAAGTTATCACCACATGGCGTCTACCTCACTTTCCGTGGAGCATACCCGCATCCAATAGTATTTATCTAACCAAAGCACCATGCTTATGCTAGTAAATAATATCACTAATTCCCCAGATTCCCACCCGCGATGGACAAGTAAGAACAAGTGCAACCCATTAAGGTTATTGGACGTTACCATAGCATAGGTTGACTAGCCAAATAAAGTGAAGCATATATATGAAGTATATCCTAATCATAAAGCATATAATTACTAAATCAACATATGAATTATAAACACAAGAATATAAATAAGATAATTCTATTAATTCGACTATACTCTTACAATAAGAGTAAAGTACTAAAGACATACCGAAATCTTTGACAAGACTATAGGACTAAAGATATTATAAGCATGTTTCCACTAATACTATAAGAATACAATGTAGAGTAGAGAAAATAACTCCATGAGGTGTGTGTTGAAGGAGAACGCGTAGGCTATGATAGCATAAAAACAAAAATTTTTCTACCACGCAATCCAAAAAAAAAGCATGCAAGTAAGGGTCTATAGATCGTTACCAATTGATGCGCGCAGAGCAGCAGTAAATAGCTCATCGCTGTTTAGTCGACCTCGAGCAAGGCCTTGCCGACTCCTGACATCGCCTTGCCGACCTTGCGGCCTCCCCTGCACAAGCGTGCCTTGCCGACCACCGACCTTTAACCCTGCCTCGCCCGACCTCGCCGACCTCTGACCGTCTCGCCCGACCTTGCCAACCTCGTCGGTCCCACTCGATCTCGCGAACTGTTCCGATCCATCCTCGGATCAAATCGACTTCCAACTACCGAATAACACGGGATTGGCTAGTTGGAACTTGGGGATCTTCTGATCTCGCCAGTTTACACCACACGTAGCGATGTCTCTACCGGTATCCACATATCTAGGGAGGGAACACCGAACATCTGTTTGCTAGCATGCGATGCATGACTAGGGTTTGGCTCAAAGGCGGCGGCTAGGGTTTGCTCGTGGAGAACTTGATCCAACTAAAGAAGTTGCGCGCCCTGATCTCCACCCCTTACCCTCCTTATATAGAGTTGGCCGACTGTGCCTAAAGGCCCATCGGGACTCTATATTCGATCGGTCTCTATCCGAACTAAGCCGTACCTGAGTCAAACTAGAATACCGGTTCCATCTCGTTAAGGACTCGACCCTGTAGGTTCATGCAGACTTAGTTCCGACCCGAGGACGCTTCTTGGCCGACAATCAACAGCGGCCCCTAGCAGAACGTATTGACACCAAAGTCTACAAGAAGATCAAATCAGCTGAACATGTAATGTGTGCACAAATCCCTTTTCCTCACAATACCAATTAAGCTATAGGCAAGACACGTGCCATCCTATAAATAGCTTAATCATTCGCTCGATCTCGTATTGGATTATATATCTGTTGATTGACTCCTCAATCAACTCGGCATGGCCATGCACTTCCATAATCCATTACATTGAGGGGCCCAGAGATATCTCTCCCATAGGAGGGGCAAATTCCATCTTGATCACTCATATCCCACTACAAGTTTCATGGCAAACCCGAAGACTACTTTTATAACTACCAATTTACGGTATAGCGCTTTGGTAGTCCCTAAGTAAGCCACTACACATGTTGGAATCCATGATGATCTCAGGTATAAAGACTTTACACCAACACTAGTTGACACCAACTAATGGCACATTATTTCCCTGTAGTGTCTCAAGATGGGTCTTGATCCCAAATCGTACTGGAGTTGACTTGGAAAACCGCTCACTGGCCTGAGAGATTTGCTTTATTCTAGTGCAGGTTCAAAGTATTGCTTCTTAGGTTCGTAGCCATGCTAGTTGATTTGATCCTGCAATCAACAAGAACAAATAAACAAGTATGCACTGAATCGACTGAGATAATTAAACCTAATCGATCAGCTGAAGATATTCATAATACCTAATCTAAATATCAAAATACGTTTAAACTAAGTGATTGGGATAGATCGGTAGCGTACCAAGACAGTATAAACCACTTAAATCTAAAAGTACTTCAATATGCAGATAATATATATTCATAGCATAGCCGATGTTATAGATTTAATGTGTATCGGCTAGTACTTACGATACCACTTTATACTAAGATATCATTATAGACTAAATACCCTAAACAGAATGTGATCAAATATTAAGATGACTTAATAGATCGATAACAAGCTTAGCATATTTAATTATAGTGTGATCTTAATATAAAGGGCAGCTTTAACATCTCAAGTAATATAAAACATACGAGATAGTTAAAACAGACATAAGGTCACTCTGAAACTCGATACTATCTCTAGTAGTGATCATAAGATAAGATAGATATGTTATGATTCTAAAAATGACTTAATAGGTCTGG
Organism: Oryza australiensis; assembly: GCA_019925245.2. Lineage (NCBI taxonomy): Eukaryota > Viridiplantae > Streptophyta > Magnoliopsida > Poales > Poaceae > Oryza > Oryza australiensis. The sequence goes on along the minus strand of JAIFGZ020000366.1, from coordinate 136,144 downwards.
ACCTAACCGATGCAGCATTAAGTATAAAAAGAAGCATGAGATCTATACGAATCCATGGACACCTTTCAAGATGGTGGATACACCGTATAATCTAAATCGACGACAAAACCTAAACCTACCGGTTGTTGTCTAATAAATGTAGAGACTAGCCGATTAGGTTAGATCGAATTATCGATCTAGGTTATATAGTGTATATAATAACTCAACGATTTACATAAACAAGATTAGAGTATCATAATGATGGAAGCACTAATCCCGAGAACGCAAGCCATTGAAGGTATTGATCTCTATAAATGGTTGCATTATCAAAATACCCTTGATGCCCAAGTGGTTTTATACGCCTACGTAGCATTGCCACCCTTGTTTGCAATCTATTCAGTTATGACATAATGCTTGCAAGACACCTATTCATAGCTCGAACTTGGCTAGCTAAAAAAGCTCCGAGAGTTAATCTCTCTTTCATGCCCTTCTAAACCTCGGATAGTAATTAGCAGCTAGCTTCGAATAGCGAGCGGGTGAAAATAATGGAAAAACCTGATCTATTCCTGGCCTATGGTGTCGGTAATACACGATCGCTTGAAACGCGACTTCATTCATTGCTGAAGGCGCATTCCAACCATAAGCCTAAAAATAGAGCGGTGACTCATGTGCCCAAAGTCCCGGTAAACATAACTCAGCCATATATGCTCAGAGAGATGAACTCCGTTCCATAGTAAAGAAATGGTACTCCGATTGATAAGTGAACCCAAGATGTTATAGCATAAGCCACAAAATGTGAGGTAGCGAACCTTATTCATAACCCTCGGAATAACCCAGTGGCTGCCACATGGTAGTCATCTACAACATTTAGAAATATATACTAATTAGAATTTCGTTAAAGACTCATCAAGGAGTTGGAAATAATTCTGCGGGTATTGAACCAAAATCTGTCTTGGATAACATAGTAATGCTAATGAGTACTATTATTATGGGAGAAGGTTCTTTTTCCCACTTAGGTTCATACCTGAGAGTCCCCTAGTTATAAACCCATTTCTATAATGTAGATTTATAAATTTTGCACACCCGTGATTAGCCGAAAGGGTTCCTCAACTAAGTGATGCTGTTCTGGAATTACAGGGTAGGCTGTACTGGTCGAATTTTTATCCTATTTTCCATTCGTGCAACAATTCTGGAAATAATTCTGGAAAAAATACTGGAGTATCATGACCAAGTTGTGTAGCTACTGGTAAATTGACAAAATTTTAGCCGCTGTACCCAGGTCTGTACAGAATTGTGAAGGCCGACTACTACAGGTTATAAAATTTGCGCAACCTGAAATCTTTTGATATTTTAAGACATGATGCATGCATGAAAAAAATTTTATTTCCAGGCTAGGTCATAATATAGATTTAATACCAAGGCTTCATAACATCTGGTGGCCTCTAAATGCCAAAGAATTTAAGGCTTAAGACAAACAATTTCATTCCTACCCCGTGCTCTATACCTTCTCTAGGCTTGTCGTAAAACTTAAATTCTGAATTCCAATTTCGAGAGAATGAAGGTTAACTTTTTAATTAACAGAGGATTTCCAAACCCTCCCATGGCTGATACTAGTTTAGACTTTTGTTTCTTTTATCCCCTAGTATGAGTTAACACTTATTTTTCCTAAGCTCATAGGTTTTCCCGGTCCCTTAGAATCAAGATGAGGTTTCAAATTCAAAACTTGATCACATAGGAAAGATATCTATTCAAAGGGGATAAGGAGTAAGAATAAATTTCTTTTCAAAATAATTTAGTGAGGAAGTTGTCCTCCAAATATTTTCCTTTTGAAGTCATTCTACCGTCCAGCTTCATAAAAGGGTTCCAAATAAGCACGCCTAAGCTCCGATACCAATGTTGTTGGACGCTCCTAGACTCTTAATATATCTAAGGGATGAATAGAACACACCAATTCTTCCCGTAAATATAATAAGGTATCTAACGCTCCGAGAGAGAGATAAATGAGACATTGCTGGGCCTTTAGCCTGTCAGTCAACTTCAGCCTGTGTTGTGCCCGTCAAACCACTCGATGATGGCGACCAGATGTGTTACACAACCAGGAGACTTGACACCAAAATGGCTAAAGATCTACATTGTCTCAATTATCTTTAACTCATACTCATGATTAACATGATCCTAAAGAAGGAACATACTAATCACTTTCATCCAAGCATTAGGCATCTCTAAGTTTAGAAGTTCAACTTACTAACATTAGTAAGTACAACTCACTAGTATTTGGTTACATATGGCCATCAGGCCAAATATATATATGGATAGTTATTAGCACGCGGAAGCATTCTTCAGCCCAGAGGATATTTCTTTCGACTGACTAGGGGATTCCCTAGTAAGAACCATCTTGGAAGAATGGAGTATCTTCGGCGAATTCATCCTCCTCAGGAGGAAACTCCCCTGCATACATGACTATGCAAACAACCAAATACAGATATACAAACAAGTGTCAGTACAACGAGTTGTACTGGCAAGCAATCATCAAACCTACATACTACATGTATGGCATCATCAAGGTTGACTCATATCAAGTTCTTTAAGCTCAAAGCAGGTTTGATTTGGCAAAGCCCCATTGTAATTTTCAGATTCTTCTCAAATAAATTTCAGCAAGCTTGTACTTTACTAATTGGGCATTTAGTAGATGATGTTGCACATAGCTCAGTTTCTCTTTGCATATTAGGGTAGCAAAGGAATAAAAAATAAATAATCATCACCTTTGAACATTTAAAATCAGCTTTAAAGAAGGATTATTGTCAACACAAGTCTATACTCATGACATATTCACACGACGCTCGTAACCATGAGCACGCTAATCGATTAGGTTTTAACTCTGCAGAGTGTGTACACTTTACCCACATGATATGACATAATAATCATGCAAAGCATGGCACGCGATACATAAGTATCCGATTTGTTACACACAACAAAGCTCTTCTAATATTCGTGATTTAGCCTTACACCAGCACGAAATGTGTTTCCTCCATCCTATGCCATTTTGGAAGTACGACATAGAACTGTTAAGTGGTGGGCCCATGCCTTAAACTTAACGCCGTGGGGGCGGACACGACAGGAACCCACCCACGTGGCACAATACCGTTGTATTTGACAGACTTAGTCACCTAAACTACCTCATCAGGGCAAAAAGGAAGCTCCTCTGAGTTATTCGAATTCATACACTTCAGCCTACCTAAATGTAAGGCTAAGCCACAAATAATATACTAAGCTAGGGCTATCCCATACTAGCACATGTGTCTGTACTGTATTCGAGATGAACATACGTTGAGTGAAGTCCTTAGGGTACTCTGGGCACACACTCCCCATATCGGTATACAACTAGTCACCACATCTATACCACTTGCGGCCCAAACTTATAATTCACATTTTTCCATCTTTTATTTAGCAAGTACTATTTTATCTCAATATAGTTTTTTTGAAAGAGAGTCTTTAAAACAAATGATGGATATTTTGCCCAATATTTATGGAAAACAGTACTACAAGCAAGACTAAGCATCATTGTAATCCTTCAAAGTTTTCAGATTTTTAATTCACATAATAGCATCTTGATTCATTCCTAGGGTTAGGAATAAGGCTAAGGTATTATGAGGAGTTTGAGGAAGCATGCAACATAGGAAGTTGTTCTAACAATCATGCTTAGGATTTTAGTGTTGTTATAATCAAACATCATGCATAGTTTCCCACCATTTTTGAAATAACCTCCAAGAATTTGGGTTCAAAGCGTTCAAAGGGGGAGGTGAGAACTTGCCTGGTTCTCCTTCCTCTTGTTCGTCCAAATACAAAGATTCGTCGGAAAACATTGGCGGCTCATCTAATGTATACATACAACACTTTAGGTTACAAACACTCATAAAAACTTTCATGATCTGATGAATGAAATGTATGATTTGGAAGTGCTTAGTTTCAGGTTGAATTTCTGGGTAGAATTCCTATCTTAATGGCTTCTACCAAAGTGGAAAATTTATAAAGTCATTTATATGTCAAGTGTATAACTATGTGCTTCTTAAACTTTTTCAGTAGCTAACCTATTAGGTTGTTGGTTTGTCAAATACTTTTGTTTAGTAGGGCATAAGAATTTGGTCCTAACAAAATTTAGTTTAAATTTCTAGGAGTTTGGATTGGCTTCTACATTTTTTTTGAAGTTGGGTGTACAAGAAAATCATTTTCCTTATTTAATTCATAAGTGACATATTTCTCACAGAAAGTACCTAGTTTGATAATTTTAAATGAAGTACACCTTTTTGCTGGTTTTACAGGACTTTGGTTCACCTCATTTGGAGTTAAGGTGATTTTCCTACAATTTTTATAAGTTAAAACTTACCCTAGGTCAGCTGGTCTATAAATGAATTTTTAGAATTAAATTTCCTACTGTGAGTAGGTGATTTTATTTTATATATCAAAGTTCATGAACTTATGAATCTAACAAAATTTATTCCAGTCCAAAATATGCTATCTTTGATTTTATATGAATTTCCAAAGTTGAGACATTTTTCTGTTAGAAAATTATTCCCGATTTAAATCTTTTCTTCTTAACACAGGGGGTCCACCTCACGTTGTTGGTGCAGTGTTTAAACGGTCGATGGCACTAGACTAAGTGGGTCCCCATTGTCGGTGACTGGGTGAGAGAAAAAGACAAAGTAGTGGCGCACGACGACGTTCTCGCCGGCTCCCATGCGACGACCATGCGGCTTGGCACAACGGCGTGACTAAAAGGAAAAAGGTAGAGAGGACTACTAAGTAGCTAATCAAGTTGTTCTCTTGTCCACTGCCATTGCCAGAATCATTGTCGATGATTGTACGGGCAGCGCCGTGGTTCGGGTGAATGTCGCATGTGCGTTGAGAGCTCGATTCATGCTGTGCATGTACATTGCTTAGCTTCTAGGTCGGGTTGGTGGTGGCACCGTGCAAGGTCTCGAAGCGGTGACAATCTTGGTCACGGGAGTCCGTCGGCAAGATGCTTCAAAGGTTTGGTCATTAAAATTGAATGCGGGCCATCATTCTAGTGGTCTTGGAGTTGCTCAGGGTAAAAGGAATTTGGGCGAACTCACTAGAGAGGAAGAAGGCTTGAATCGACGGCGGCGGCCGGCGTTGGGGAAGAAAAGGGGTTTTCACCTTTCGGTACACCTCACTGCAATTCCACCGGTTTACACCATTATCAGATGCTAGGGAACTCGTTGGCGAAAGGATTTGGTCAATGGCTTACTGTAGACGGCTGTCGACGAGCGTGTGCATGGTGACGATCGACACAGAGTGCGTCAAAGGCCCGGCGTGGCATGGTCATCTTCCCGACGGGCGGCTGCACCATATGCGATGGTTTCGGTGGCATTAGAGAGGGATTGAGTGAGGATTAAAGAACATGCATTGATCGGGAGAGTACTTCACCGAGCATCAATGGCGCTTGGCTCCTAGCTTGTCTTGGCTTGGGAGGGTTCTCTCGGTGTTCCCGTCGATTCCAAGGTGGGTGGCCTTGGTTCTTTCGCAAGGGTGATACAAGAATGGGGAAAGTCTGAGGTCCCGAGGCGAGTTTACGACTTTGGGCTTCATTTGAAATAATTTCAGTGTATATTTTGGCATTGAGTCCAATGGAAAAGTTGTAAAGCATGACCCGAGCTGTAATACCGCCAAATTCCACCGCCTCGAAGATCACTGGTTTAATTTTGGTGTTAATTCAAAGATGGCTCCAGAGTTCTGTCAGATTTCCAGACATAGAAATTTTTAGTGAATGTTTTGCTCTAGATTTTGGTTTAGTAAAATAATTCAAACTCCACATTGTGCTTCTAAGTTTTGCAAAGGATTTATACCAACTTTTCTCAAACTCTTGGGTGGTTTTAAACATTTTTCTTTATCCCATTTTGTTGGGACATGAAATGGTTATGTTCCTAATATGCATATTTATTTTTTCCAAAATGCACAACAAGTCATTCCAAATATTTTCTAGGAAAAATTTTAATTCTCTTTTGCATCATTTCGTCATTTTCAAAGCCTACCACATATTTCAAAATTGTGGTATGTGACAATTATAGATATGCCTAAAACAAACTTTCACCCATATTATCTATAAGGTAACTATTTAAAATATCCTAATTAACAGATACAATTGCCTTTCCTGGACTCTATCCATGTATGGCAATCCTCATGAAGCACTTCAAACCGACTCTGAAGATAACTCCAACATCTTTTCCTCGTGGATTGGTCATACCAACTATCCTTATCGAAATCGGCTACATCGGCTATCCTTGTTCGATTCGATGTCGCCCGACGCTTACCTTAGCCGATTCGATCAACAATCGATGAACCCCTTAGCCGATTTGATCTGCACTTGGCGCGCACTCCATCTTTGGAAGAACTCAATTCTCTTCAAATCAGATTCGGCCTTAGATCCAAACCTGATAATTTCCTTACCAAATTTGGTCGTTAACAATGGGTCTATCCAACAACATGTTCTCTAACATGTATTCACGTTTATTGATTTCGTATCTTCATACCATAATCCATAAGACATGATCATCAATCAATACACGTGCTGATCTTAGAATCATATCCGTCCCATAGATATGATATATTATCAGGGATCATTTAGAAATATATTCATTTTCTAAACCTTTCTTGGAGGCTCGATCGGGCACAATACTTTTCTTGCCTATTGTGCCAACACCTGACAACCTTCCTTCGTGTCGAGACGCTGGTACTCCGATAGGATCGGCCTTGGACATAATTGATGCAAAACACAATAACCTCCTTGATCGTGTAACCTTTAATGATACTTCCCTCCTTGCTTTATTTCGAACGTACGACTTCAAAACTCCCATGTACCTCTCGAACGGATATAGTTCTCTTAGAAAAGTTGGGCCATATAGTTTTGTTTGCTTCACAAGATGAACAGGGAGATGAATTATGATATCAAAGAAATACAGCGGAAAAAATATCTCCATGTGACAGAGGGTATTGATAATATTGGTGTGCAATCCATCTAGATCTTCAGGATCTATAACCTTCTAACCGATTGCATTGAAGAAGGCACACAGACGCTTGGATCGTGTGGTGGACTTTGGATGGTAGAATGCCTCTGATAGCAATTGGAAAGATCTGTGTGATGAGCACATGTCAATTGTGAGACTTCATTCCAACCAGTTTTACGTCGTCCAATTTAATGTACTTACTTATCCTCACTGAATAGCCCAATGGAACTTTAATATCTTTCAGGCATGATAACATTGTGATTTTCTCATCCTTCGATAATTTGTGCCAAGCTGGAGGGAGGTACACTCTTTCTGTCTTTGCATCTGTTATGGGCAAGTGTTCACTGCGAATATTCATTTGCTGCAGATCAAAGCCCGTGTTCAACCCGTCCATTGTCTTCCTAGGAATATTCACCAATAGCCCAACCAAACTCTCACACACATTCTTTTCTATGTGCATCAGATCAATGCAGCAACGAACCTCAATATCTTTCCACTAAGGTTGTCACGCCACGATTTTCATTCGAGATTAAAAATTTTTAACAATTCATATTCTAGAAATTAAATAAAATTTAAAGTAAAGTAATCCAAGTGAAATTAATAAGGAAATAAAAATTTCCTTTAAAAATCATGGCTGGAAATATTTTTGAAATATTCTTCATGCCCTAAAGTGCTCTCTCAAATTTTCTTGGATTTTTCAAAGCTCAAATATTAATTTTAATAATACAAAGAGCATTTTAGTAATTATTTAAATAAATAAATAAATTATTAAATGATCTGATTATATTTTTATTAAATACTTTAAGTGTCCATCTATTTTTAAGATTTTTCTTAGAATTATTTGAGCATTGGAAGTATTTATGAAAATTCAAAGATCATTTCAATGATTAAGTTAAATGGAAAAGTAATTTAAATCCTCTCTTTAGGTTTTGGGCCGAATTCTAGAAGTCTGTTTCTCCTCCTCTATCCAAACTGGTCTGGTCTGCATCTGTCCAAAAGTCTGTTTTTCGTCCTTCTATCTTTCAGCCCAGAACTGATAAGGAAATAAAAGTATGTTTTGCCTCCCCCGCTACAGTGCATCTTCTTCCTCTAGCCGCCAGTCGCCTCTTCCTCTCTCTCCCGGAGGAAACTCTAGCACCGCCCATCTTGATCTCCCTCCATGTTTGTTTTCCCTTCCAATTGATTGCAAAAATCAGTTCCTCTCCTTCTCCTCTTTATTTCCCCTAAGTTTGCCCCTCTAAATTTGACCTTTATTCGCCGAATTTAATTCTATTTGATTCGCCACCATGAATGGCCGACCGACGGGCTCCCCGGCCGTTCCCCTCCTCGGCGTCCTTCCCCTCCTCCGGCCTATAAAAGGGAGGCCCTCAGCTCCCTCCACTCTCCCTTCACGCCGCGAACCCCTCTCCCTCTCCTCTGGCCGCCGCACCACTCCACCCACACGCCGCCGCAGTTGCACGGCTCCGACCGCCTCTCCTCGACGGTCGAGACTCCCTCGAACCTCGGTAACACCACTGTTGGCTTCTCTACCTCATCCTCTCCATCGTCCACCCCTCCGTCGAGCTTGAGTACCACGAGAGCGCCAACGACGCCAACGACCCAAAGCTCTCCATCGCCACTCCTTCATCGAAGGCCACCACCATCAACATCTCGCCGCCGCATCCGCTCGGTGAGCATCCTCGCCTCCTCCGCTCTTTGTTTTCCCTTGCGCACCCATCAAACCACGCCACCGCACCATCGGTCGTCGTCGGCAAGCCATCGGGCTCAGGTGCCGCCGCTGCCTACCAGTGCACCGTGAGCCGCCTCTATGCGCTCGGCTCACGGTGGACCGAGCGGCTGGCATTTGGGACCCACCTCCTGGACTCGGTCCATGCGTTCTCTCTCCTCGCTGACGTCATCCCAACCCTTTTTTATTTTTAAAATAATTAATAATTATGCAATAAATGAAATTAATTTTCAGAATTTATTTAAATGATCCAAAACTTCTAAAATTCATATCTAATTCATACGAACTCCAAATTGGGTCATTAAAATTGCAAAATTCATCTAAAATTAAGCTCTATATGTTTGTTTACTTTCCATGTACTGTTTATTTGGTTTTATTAGGGTTTTTTCCTATTTTACGTGTCAGCGTGTAGATTCCGCTGTTTTGGAGGTTCGTGCTCACGAAGAAAAGAAGATTGTTTGAAGAAGTAAGACAAGTCATGTGATTTTGATCAATTGTTGTCCCAACTTACAAAATTATGTTTATTTAAATTATTGCATTTTGCTTTATTAAATCTCCACGCTTATCACTGTTTTATTTAGCTTTACCAATTCTCCTTGTTATAGCCCTATTACTTGTGTTATTATGATCCTTGATAACTCTAGGAAAAATAAAACTAGTGAGCACATTATATATGTGGTACTTACTAGCAAACTTAGCAAAATGCTTAGCTCTACTTAAATAGAAACAATTAGATGTTTTCAATAATTAGACTATGGAATAACTTGTAAATAATGAAGATTTTTGGTTGTTTAGCTATGACAATAATTGTCCCCTTCAAAATTCCCCAAACTTGTTTTTGGCTGGTCTCGGAATGCTTGGTTTTGTTAGTCGCACCTTGGCCGTCATGTGGACCGGTCTTCGGGCCTCTCTTGCAAATCAAATTTCGTACTACCACCTGTCTAATGGGTAAGGCTTCACACGTCATCTAGTGCAGTCATAAACAAAAAATACACGGATAGGGATGGATGAAGCCCTTGGAGGGGTTAATGTCTTTGGCAGTACACTCGGGAGCATAGACTGTCTGCTCGTCCCGCGATACACTGGCGGGGGAAGTCTATGTCGGTCTTCTTTGTTTAGGGCAGTACTAATCGATGAGTTATGTCAGGGATTTTGTCCGTATGCCACGGTGGCATGTGGCACATTGCAACATGTGAGGAAGACATATCTGGTGGGTAAAGATGTACTCCTCTGATCAGAATAACTCCATTCAAATAGTTGCGCCCTCGGTTATGGGCAAGCCGAGCAATGTACCCAACTTAGAATTTAATTCTCTTTAAAACTGAAATAATTGGAGTTAGCACTTGTTGGCCTGGGTAAGGCAAGATCACGTTGGAGCACGGCTCGATAATAATTTGACTAGAGATAGGCTCGTGTTTTATTTAAATGCCTTTAAATATTTTAATGCTTTGAAATGTTGGTTTTCTGCAAAACAGCCTCATATATGAAATCTTTGTACTCCCTTGTATTATTCGCATTTTCCAGGCATGGCTTGTTGAGTACGGTGGTTGTACTCAGCCTTGCAAATTCTTCCCCCTTTCAGATGTGTAGTGCTTCTAAGTTGAAGACGGAGTTATAGGACCAAGGCTCAGACCCCAATTGAGTCGGCCTGTGGAGTAGAGCTAAAGCTTCGCTAGGATCGTCTTTTTACGTTGTTGTTTTCTTTTGGGTGTGAGGACTAAGTGTCTCTTCTGTAAGTATTTTATGCTTTATTTTACATTTGGATCTGTGTATTAGTTTGTCATTTTGTGTACCCTGGTTGATTCCTAGACAGGGATTTAATACATAAAATAGTCTGGAAATTTGGGATAAATTTCTTGGTGTGTCAGAGGTAATCGCTAAAATATGGATTTTTCTTCCACATGCCCTTGTCCGTTGCCTTACTATGTATTATTTTCTTCCCAAACTCATTAGTTATGTCCTTGACCATGTTGTGGACCTCATTTCTGGACAAATCCTTGGGTGCAGGCTGAAGTTCCCTCTTACCATTGAAAAGTTCCTTTTTTCTTCTAAATGTGTGATGGAGCGGGAGCCATCTCCTATAACCCATGTAAACCATCTTTCTTGATTTCTTCAGCCACCTACCGCGTGTATGTTCCATACAGTCGAAGCATGCTTTCTTTCCTTTCATAGTTTGTCCAGAAAGATAGCCAAGTGCGAGATAATCATTAATGGTGCAGAACAATAGAACGCATAGCTTAAAGTTCTTCTGACCGTATGCATCCCAAGTTTCCACACCTTCTTTCCAGAGAATCTCAAGATCATCGATAACAGGCTCCAAGAACACATCAATATCATTGTCGAGTTGTTTCAGTCCTTGTATTAACAAGCACTGCATAATGTATTTTCTTTTGAACCACAACCATGGTGGTAGGTTATAGTTTGCAATCAAAACTGGCCAAGTGCTATGAGAACTGCTCATGTCTCCCAAAGGATTCTTGCCATCTGTACACAAACATATTCTCATGTTTCTAGGGTCGGCTGTGAATTTTGGGTGTCTTCGATTGATATTTCTCCATTGAATCAAATCTACACGGTGTGTTAGCAGACCATCATTCCTTCTCTCTATGGCATGCCAACGTACTAACTTTGCTTCCTTTGGGTTGGCAAAGATTCTCTTGAAACGATCAATGATAGGTAGATACCACGCAACCTTCGCTGGACCACCCTGCTTTGACTTCTTTCATTCGTCAGCACATTTCATTCTCTTGTATCGAGAAGTGTCTAAGTCCGCATAATGCTTGTGGTACAGTATGCAGTCGTTTTGACAAGCGTGAATTCTACGGACCTCTAACCCCAGGGGACACAAAACCTGCTTTGCTTCATATATCGTCTTGGGCAATGTGTTCTCATTAGGAAGCATGGCCTTCAAAATTTCCAAAAGATCTGTAAAACTCTTGCCTGTTCATCCACTACTTGCCTTCAGGTTCATTAGCTCCAAGGTAGCTGATAATTTGGTATATTTTGACTTACATCTGGCATATAGAGGCTTCTCTGAGTCATTGACTAACCTGCTGAACTTCATGGAATCTCTCTCGTTGTAGGCTGGGTCCTCAATGTCACATAACATGTCTTGTAGCGATCGTCATCCACATCAACCATTTCACCGCCCAATGGAGAAGATACAAACATTTCATGTTCATCTTCATCTTCCGATTTTGTGCACCACTTCTCTCTACAACTGCATCATTGCCTGATTTTTGCTCTCTATGTTTCACGCAACATGTGTAGCCCTCCATGAATTCTCGTTGTATCAGATGAGCGTGTACATCCACTCTGCTATCAAACATATTGTCATTTTTGCAATCTGCACATGGACAACACATGTAATCGTTTTTTCTTCTTTTCCTATCCTCCTCCACGGCGTTTATAAAATTTAACACGCCATTTCGATACTCTTCACTATAACATCGCACAGTTTTACCATACATCCAACTTCGATCCATCCTTGAGATACAAAAAAGTGGAAAAATATTATATAAACATTTTATAGGTAAGTATTTACTAATTTTATGAGAATTGCCTACTATTTTTCAATTACATTTTCACTTTTTGATTTTCTTGGAAAAAATAGACAAAAATCGCCCATTCCTCCTCCCACCAAAATAGTGAACATTGGGATAACCAATACAATAGGTGATGAGGGGTATTTATAGTATACAATAGATATCTATAATGGCCAACGAACTAGCAACTATGACAGGTATTTCAGTTATCATTGTCGAGCCTAAGTAAATGTCCATCCCTAATGACACTCATCGGTGATTGGCCTAATTGTTATCTCAATTGGGCCAGAGCCCGTCACCGATGATAAACATCAGTGACGAGCTTCTATTGGGGCCCAACAAAGATAACATTGGTTATCTTTGTCGGGCCTTGAATTGCATCCGTCACCGATTGGTATCTGTTGACGCCAAATCCGTATCGTCGCTGTCGTGCCAAAAGATTTGTTGACGTTAGAGCACTCGCTAGCCTTGGAGATCTGCTTAGCTCCAGTGCATGTCCTAAAATTGATGAAGCGCGGACATGCCAGTCAATTTGATTCTGCCACTGACAAGATATGTAAAACAACAGAGCATAAATCATATCGGCCAAGAGGTCGATAATCAAAACAACCGATCTGTTGACAGCCGAGTGTGTGATTCCAGCCGATGCCGATGTCCAGATAACTCGTCGGCTGAAACCCCGACAAAACCCTTATTGGTAGCCATTAGGCAGGCTAGAGACTACGATTCTAATCATGACTTAGTAGGTCAAACTGAATTGATGCAGCACTAAGTATGAAAAGAAACGCAATATCTAGACAATCAAGCCCTTGACTAATTTTATAGGTGGTAGATGTCTAAACTAATCTAATATAGTAAACAATTTAGCCGGTATTAGCAAAGACCCTAAAGTGAGAGACATCCGATAGAGCTAAATTTAGATACTAGGACTAGATTATCAGAGACATATGATAAGACCGGCTAACCCTCCAATGAAACATTAGCATGAACCTATCGGCTTAACAAGACTTAGATTATCGATAACAATCTAGTAGGTCGGACCTAACCGATGCAGCACAAGATTGTATATAATAATATAATACTCGATGAGCCAATAGATCTGTCTAATGTGATGGATATAACAAATCTACCTAAAGTGACATTACGTTTATAGAAACATCAACTTGATCAGAATATCGAACCTAACCGAGAAAGTCCTAATTAAGCCGATGTATCTATGAATGGTAATGAAACTAAAGATAGATACGATATATCTGGGCCGACGGGACCTTGGACTTACCCCTTCGTCGGAGATCGAAGCCGATGCGGCCCGCGTTGGGTGCCAAGTTCCGCTCGGATGATGAACAAAGTAGCCAAAAGTAAAAAGGTGGTGATGCATGGAGTTGTATTGATCGTGAGGATAGAATACATGAACCTCGGGCTTACATATTTATACCCATGGGCTAACAGAGATCCTAGTAGATTACAAATCCAAACTTTACTAAAGATAAAAGGAAACAAACTGAGTTCTTATCGGATGCTAACACACTTTTCTAAAGATAAAATAGAAAGCTAACAAACTCTTTCTAATTAATAGATACAAGCCGTATCCTTCTCGAACTTGGTGTCTTCTGGATAAGATCTTTTCAAACCGAAACTGATAAGAATCCGACTGCTGGAGATACTGATAAGGGAAAATCCCCATCGGCTAACCAAAACTCTAAGCCGATACTGGCTCTGAGCCGATTTGAACCTTGAGCCGATGAGGGCTTCGGAGCTTACCAAATTTTGGCGTTAACACATGCCCCCCCCAGTTTTGGAGTATGAGAAGTCATGCTTCAAAATTATCCTTGCCTTGATCGCCCCAAAACTGATTCTTCTCTTCTTCTTGACATCGGCTCTCGTAAGCCGATACATTCTGTAGTAGATGAGCCAGGCTACCGAACTCATGGAAGAAAAATCTATCTTTGATAACTATCAACAACCTTTGGAATGCAAGATCTGCTAGCTACTCATCACTTAGACTCAAACTATAGCATCGGCTGCAAATATTAGGAAACCTTTGAATGTATTCCCTAGCCGATTCTCCTTCTTGTTGTTTAACTGATATCAAATTTGTAAGCTTCAGCTCATCAACCCCAGCAAAGAAGTACAAGTGAAATTGCCTCTCAAGATCGGCCCAACCTCTGATAGAGTTTGGTGGCAGTGATGAAAACCATGTGAAGGCCGATCCAGTCAAAGACAATGGAAAAGTCTAACTTTCGGAGCTTCTTTAGCCGATGCCTCTCCACATTGAGCTAAGAGTCGGCTGATATGTTCCATCGTAGATACACCATCCTGCCCTGAAAACATGGAGAAATTTGGAACCTTGTATCGGCTTGGAAATGAAACCCTATCAAACCACTCAAGATATGGCAGTCGATACACAGAAGTTTGAATTTTTGGCTTAATTCCAAACTGCTCCTCCATTACCTTTGAAATTATATCGGCCCAATCTTCTTTAGACCGATACCTTTGAGTTTCTTCTGGCCGATACTGTTGTTGTGGCCCTCTATGATGATACTGATCAATTTGCCCCCTGAGCCAATATTTTTGTTGCCGATGATGTTGAAACCGCTCATCAATTATCCTGGCAACTATCTTCTCCATCAAACCATGTAATGTACTTGTTAAAACTCCAAATTGATCAATCATAGCACGATGAACGGTTTTATCAACTATCTCTTGAAGTGTCTTGTCGTCCATCAGTTCTGCAGATTATTCCCTGTCTCCATGCATCGGCCTCATATATTGTTCTTTCTCGGCCTTGAGTTCTTCATCAGACATCTTGTGGCAATTGTGGGTTCCACGAGCCGTGTAAACAATCTACTATCAAAACACGGTCCCATTGGTGTGGAACGCGAAGAACAGCCGATTGTCCCACAAGGCGTGCCAAAAATGTGTTGACGCCAAATCCGTATCGCCACTGTCGTGCCGAAAGATGTGTTGACATCAGAGCACACGCTGGCCTAGGAGATCTGCTTAGCTCCAGTGCAGATCCTAAAATTGATGAAGCACGGACGTGCCAGTTAGTTTGATCATGCCACTGACAAGATATGCAAAACAGCAGAGCATAAATCATATCAACCGATAGGTCGATAATCAAAACAACCGATTTGTTGACAGCCAATTGTGTGATTCTAGCCGATGCCGATGTCCAGATAACTCATCGACTAAAACCCTGACGAAACCCTTATTGGTAGCCATCAGGCAGGCCAGAGACAACGATTCTAATCACGACTTACTAGGTCAAACTGAATTGATGCAGCACTAAGTATGAAAATAAACGCAATATCTAGACAATCAAGCCCTTGACTACTTTTTAGGGTGGTAGATGTCTAGACTAATCTAATCTAGTAGAAAATTTAGCCGGTATCAGTAGTGACCCTAAAACGATAGACAGCCGATAGAGCTAAATTGAGATACTAGGACTATATTAACAGAGACACATGATAAGACCGGCTAACCCTCGAGTGAAACATTAGCATGAACCTATCGGCTTAACAAGACTTAGATTATCGATAACAATCTAGTAGGTCGGACCTAACCGATGTATCACGAGATTGTATATAATAATATAATACTCAATGAGCCGATAGATCTGTCAAATGTGATGGATATAACAAATCTATCTAAAGTGACATTACGTTTATAGAAACATCTACTTAATCAGAATATCAAACCTAACCAAAAAGTTCTACCTAAGCCGATGTATCTATGAACGGTAATAAAACTAAAGATAGATATGATATACCTGGGTTGACAGGACCTTGGACTTACCCCTTCGCCGGAGATCGAAGCCGATGCGATCCGCGTTGGGTGCCAAGTTCCGTCGGATG
Source organism: Oryza australiensis (assembly GCA_019925245.2). Classification (NCBI taxonomy): domain Eukaryota; kingdom Viridiplantae; phylum Streptophyta; class Magnoliopsida; order Poales; family Poaceae; genus Oryza; species Oryza australiensis. The sequence continues at coordinate 120,015 of JAIFGZ020000366.1, read as the reverse complement.
ATTAACAAAGTAGCCAAAAGTAAAGGATGGCGATGCGCCGAGTTGTATTGATCGTGACGATAGATTACATGAACCCCGATCTTACATATTTATACCCACGGCTAATAGAGATCCTAATATATTACAAATCCAAACTTTTCTAAAGATAAAAGAAAACAAACCGAGTCATTATCAGATGCTAGCAAACTTTTCTAAAGATAAAATAGAAAGCTAACAAACTCTTCCTAATTAATAGATACAAGCCATATCCTTCTTGAACTCGGTGTGTTATGGATAAGATCTTTCAAAACCGAATCTGATAAGAATCCGACTGCTGGAGATACTGATAAGGGAAAATCCCCATCAGCTGACCAAAACTCTAAGCCGATACTGGCTCTGAGCCAATTTGAACCTTGAGCTGATGAGGGCTTTGAAGCTTACCAAATTTTTGCGTTAACAGTATCATCCATGACGGGCTCGAGTTTTATGCACATCTAACATGTATGTGCGAGTATATCTTTCTCGGCCTATTTTTAGACCCATTTGAGATGACTTCGTTGTGACGGTCCGCAAATCTCGACATATGATGGGTCGTCACGAGGAAAGGATCTGGACCAGTGTCTTCACTTTTATTGATATATTACACAACCATGTTGGACTACTTTGTGGTAGAGGTTGTATAAGTTTGGCTAACCCTAGTGACTATCACTATACATGGACAGTGCAGCAGAAAATCTCCATTAACCTCCAAGTAGATTTAGTGGCAAATTTTTCCGTGTTAATCCTCCCATGAATGAATGGGTTAGTTACGTTGTTGCCGCATATCATACTTGATTAAGCACTAGTGTAGAATTTAGAAAGGTCTACGATAACTATCGCATCGTGGCCATCGTATGACACAGAGAATTTTCGCATAACAGTTGAGAACTCGTTTGTCCATTAATTCCTTCATGTCGCTTCATTTGAATTCCGCAAATCGCATTATTGTCCTTAATTTATATATTTCAGTTGTATATAAGGTGCACACATACACATCAATACACATATGTATATCTAGGAGTGTGTCTCTTTAACATAACAGATGAAAGTCTATCAAAGACGCACTCATATGTGTACAATGTTATAGTGAGCGGAATTAAAACATTTGATGTTTCTCTACCAAGATGTTTAATTCTCTTCTACCACAACAAAAATAATAATTGGCAAGAGAGAACATTCAATTCGTTCGATATCTCTTCACCATTTGTAAACATGTTCGCTCTGATAGTTTAAACTACGGTAAATAAGCAACAAAGAAATGAACAAAGCAAAAAACATAAATAACATTATTAGCGGTTTAGGAATGCTGGAAAAGAAAAGTCTACCATAAAAAAGAGTATAATAGCTCAATGGTCGTTAAGTACCAAATTCGATCGCCAATTATCTCGACAAATAAAAGAACTAACATTTCTTACATGCATAATTGTTTCAAATAATGTAGTTTCACTTGTCTTTGAAAAATAATGTGAATGCAGATATTATTAAAAAATAAAGGAGAAAAAGCTAGCATATGAAGAAACACACTTTTGGCCAATTAAAAAAGTGCACAATGATTGAGGCCCATAAATAAGAGCAAACCAACATAATTGAGGCTAATTCACCGTGCACCAATGCAAGGGCTCACATGTCATGCTTAGGAAGAAAGACGGTGGACATAGGAGGTTTTCCTGGTTTGGCAAGGCTTGGTCCCTCTCATCTCCACTGTCCACATGGAGCTTCTTCATTGGTCTCTTATGACGTGTCATATACAGAAATTTAGCCAAATTTTCAGACTATTTTGTGTATAAGTCATTGTCGAGGAATCAACCAGGGTACACAAAATGACAAATCAATAAACAAATCCAAACATAAATAAAACGCAAAATACTTACAACGGAGGCACTTAGTCCTCACACCAAAAGAAAGCAACGGCGAAAAGAAGGACGATTCTAGCGGGGCTTCACTTCACTCCACGGGCAAACTCAACGGGCGTATGAGCGTCGGTCTTCTAATTCCGTCTTCAACTCAAAAGCACTACACTTATAGAAAGGGGAAAAGATAGCAACGGTAAGTACAACCACCATAATCAACAAGCCACGTCGAGGATGCGGACGTGTAAGGGAGAGAAAGTGAGGCATAAATACGGTTGAAAAACTTTCTAATTTAAAATAAAAATATTGTTGATTAATTAAGTTAAGATTAATTCTTCAGTGAACAACGCTAAAACACGTTGAACAGGCCCAACCATCCACCTGAACTAATCCAGTTTTATTATGTCAAATTATTAAAGATGGGACTAACCACGGTGAATCTGGTCGATCGCCCATAACCGTGGGCACAGCTATTCGAATAGTTATACTCTGATCAGAGGTTGTCGATGCGAAAAACACACACTGGCCTGAGAGATCTGCTTATCTTTAGTGCGGGACCTAAATCTTGCTTTTGGGTTTCAAAGGCATGCTAGTTGGTTTGATCCCGCAACCAACAAGAAACAAAGAAAGAAAACAAAGTTAAATCCATAAACAATAGCCGATCGGCTAATGGTCGATGACGTATCGTTCAATATTGAGCCGATGCAATATGCATAGGATCGGCAATAGAGAACAAAGCAAAGAGAAAATTAGATCTACTCGATCGGCTGTAGATATCAATAATATATAATCTATGTCTCAAGATATGTTTAAACCAAGTGATTGGGATAGATCGGACAGTGTGTCGAGACAGTATAAATAACTTATGTCTAAAAGTACTTTAAGACAGAGACTATATGTATTTATAGCATAGCCAATGTAATAAATCTAACATGTATCGGCTAATACTCCGATACTACTTTATACTAAAATATCAATATAGATTAAATATATTAAACAAGAATCAATCAAGTGTTAAGATGACTTAATAGATTAATAACAAGCTTAATATATTTTACCACAATGAGATCTTAATATAAATGACAGATTTAGCATATCAAGTAAACACGTAGGAAACAAGATAACCAAACCAGGTAAGATCGGCTGAAACCCTGAAATATCTCTAAAAGAAATCATAGAACAACATAGATATTATGATTCTAGATAATACTTAATAGGTCAGACTTAACCGATGTAGCACTAAGTATAAAGAGAAGCATAAGGTCTAAACAAATCGATGAAAGCCTTTCGAGATGGTGGCTACACTATATAACCTAGGTTAACGTTGATATCTAACCCTATCAGCTATTGTCTAGTAACAGATGCTAGCCGATTGGGGTTAGATAACAATATTGATTTAGATTATATAGCATACATGATAACTCGATGATTTACATGAACAACATTAGAGTGTCATAAAGATGTAAGCACTAATCCCGAGAACACAAGCCATCAAAACAAGCACTACAAGGAATCCCATCATACACGACGATTTATTTTCGTCACAGACCTAAGAAAAAGCGTCACAGATAATTTATGATGACGATCGTGAAAAACGTCGTGTATCCCGCATCATACATTTGTTTGACCGAAATGGATCATCACAGATTTGTTTTTTTGGTCATCATGGAAGAACTGGTCGACGACAATAGCAAATGTCAATAGTGACGAAATGAACTATCAAATTTCCTTTACACGTCAGTTGTTGACATGTCATTTGGTGTTGTTGAATATGACGTGACTACTATATTGCCACGTCAACAGAAGGCTGTTTGTGGCCCATTATCCAGGAGGAGTACACTGTTTGTGGCTCATTATTCAGGAGGCCCATGTGTTGTGTAGTTCTTTGGGCCAATTTTAGAACAGCAAAATTGGCCCATTGTCAGAATAAATTCAAAATTAAATAGCAAAGAATTCAAATTTAAATTGAACACATATTCATATTTAAATTGAGAGCAAATTCAAATTTAAATTGACACCATGTCGTCACAGATCAACACAGGTTCTATCACATATAAATAGCGTTGTGGTCATAGTTCACAACGACATACAAATATAAGTTTGGCACACCACAAGCTACGACGTGCAACAGACCTTACAATAGTTCACAGCTACATGTATAAGTGCACAGTTCATGCATCCACCACCAAAATCAACATCCACCTGTTCATAGACCAACATTGCCTGAAGACAACTTGCCAAACTGTATCCATCAGCAAAAGAACTTGGCAAAATGCATCTATTAGCAAAAGAAACATCAACCAGCTTAGGTGCGCCACCTGGTAAATCAAGACAACATTACTATGCAGCTTGACTTCCTTGAATTATGGACATCAAACTCCTAATCAGTGTATCAGTGTTAGCTTGCCTTTTCTTCGACTCCTCTTCTTGCTTAGCCCTTGCTGCTTATGATTCCTGGAATTTCTTCATCATCTCTTCCATTTTCTGTTGTTGAGTCTTAACAACCTCCCTAAGATCACTTGATGTTTGTTTCTCCACCACTAGTTCCTCTTGTATGTCTCGCTCAGCAATAACCGACTTGCTAGCTGAGCTTCTGACCCCCACATTTACAAGAAACCTGTTCTTCTTTGTTTTCTGACCAAGAGCCTCAAAGACCACATCAATCACATCCTTTGGGTCAGCAGCATCATCTACAGGTTCATTTAGCTTGTCCTCCATTTCAACCTAATAGTGGAGGAGACATAGATAGCTCAATGATCATGACAAATGAACCTAATGTACCATCTGCTTGAGAACTAAAAGTATGATTTTACTTACAATAAGCGACTGAACTGCAGGAGCAAACCCTTTCTTTTTGCTGTACTGCATCTCTTTAAATAGTTCTAGTGCATTAGGTGGTTCAGTCTTGTACTTGTCTGCCTACAAATGAATAGAAAAGGACACTTAAAAAAGTTGATGTTGAGTCTATGTATTTGTAACACATAAATACATAATAACCAGCAGCAGATTTTAGTGAACTATTACTAATCTATGTGCCATAGGTACATACAAAACTCTCTTAAATATGCACGGAAAAAAAGACCTGTCAAACAGCACATGTCAAGACTTGGTATTCAACTGATCGAAGTTAGTTCATGTACAATATCTTGCATTTGAATCTCAAACATCATGTTGTAGTGAAAAGTGGCAGTGAGTTGTACTCACCAAATTTACAATCTGCATTTCATAGCTGTGACTACCAGTGGTCTGATGAAACTACACTTTGTCTCTGTTCTCTTTGTTCTTCTCACAAGTCACCTACAGCAACACAATTTTGTTGTTAAGCACATATGGCATCAACAAGATGAGATGTGGAATAGTTTGACGAAATTACCATTTTTTTCTCATTTTTCCAGTGTTCCACAAGTTCATCCCACTGCTCATCAGTCATCGAGGTCACAGGAGATGTTTTGGGGACCTGATGTAGTGGCAAAGCATCAAAATACTTCTTTTTGAGCTTGTGGCGTTGCTGTCGAATAGCTTTCTTCATCATAGCCACACATGCTTTTTTCACAAGTGTTGCTAATTGTTATTAAACTTTGCCTGGTAACAGTAAACAACATTGCCAATTGTTATTGCCAATTGTCAGTTGGAAATAAACAGTAGAAAGAGGCAAGTTTGAACACTTACCCCAACTCTGTTGATGTACCCCTTGATGATCCTAGGATGTTTCTTGTACTCCTTCCAATGTGCAAATATCGGAACATGGTTCCTTACTACAATGTTGCACACAGTTGCAAACTTTGCAGCAATCATCACTGAGTTCGGTATTTTCTTCCCGGGATCAATAACCAAAGGCAGCTTGGCTTTCTTCGAGCAAGTCAACTGAACAAGTTCTCTCCCGATATTAGGTCCCCTCTTCCAATCCTCCACAACAAATAGGTCATCTACAAGGATAAGCATAAACTTCTGAACTCCGATTCAAGATTGAGCAATAATACGAAAACTGGTGTTAAAGATTGAGCCAGTTTTCATTTTATTTTGAACAATGTATGAAGTACAGATTTTTTCCTTCACTGGTCACTAAATTGTGTGTGAATGACTTACGTTAATGATTGGAGTATCAACCAACCATAATAAATATACTAATATAATTCACTGATTGAGCCTACCATTACCAGGTAGACTTGAGCAGAACATAAGTTTAAGTTGAAGTGATGCTCACATAGACAAGCAAAGCATGTACAACTACCAAGAGCATGACACAACATCACACACCTTCAGAGACATTGGCACCCTCTGTTTGTACATTTTCATTGACATCATTCATGGCGCCATTTTTGAGTGTGCTCAACCGAGTCACTCTAAAGTTGTATATTCTCATGTTCGATCAGCAACCATTTTGCTCGCTTTGCATCGGCTATAGTTCAATATAGAGTTAATAATAGCAATTTGGAATGCTAGTTCTCTAATTTCAGTTCAAGTTAGCACTTGAATGCGGTTAATTAACCTTGCTCGCGCCGATTGCAGATTTCAGCTTGATTAGTAATTGCAGCAACAAGAATCGGTCAATTCTTACGCGCCCTTGTGAGAACACCAGAGTTGCATCTCACGTTGGGACTTCGATCACTGTCTTCGTAACCTTTGATGTTGTCTTTGTCTTCTACAAATAATCAAACAAATGTACGAATGCGGGTGTTAAACAATAAATGCAATGATCAAGCAATTCACATTATTAGGATTTCGAACAATGGAATAACTAGCACCTTATATGATAAACAAGCAAGTGTATACCCCAACTCCTCTGGTTCTAGGCCATCATCACTTAGGTGCCATCACTAGTATGCTCATCCTCACCATTGTACTCCGAACCGAGGGTTTTCTCTTTCCTTCCGTGGCACGACTTCCGGGGGAATCGATGTGCTCACGGGACGGCTAGCTAGCACAGGAAGTCCTAGTTGCCGCATCCTTAAGTCGTTGTGGTAACATTTTCTCATCCACAGAAGTTCATAGTCCGTAAGCGAATGATCTGCATTGACAAGGAACATACATAAAATTAGGGAGACACATACAAAAGAATCAAACGAGAGGATAAAATTTTGGCAAGAAATTTTGAACCCATCAACGCTAACGGGGTCGGGAGCCTTTTCGCCGGCCCGGGAGGAGACGCGCCGTGGCGCCGGGGACTGGTAGGAGCCATGCCAGGGAGCACGCACGCCGCCACCGGCAGACCGTAGGGGAGAGGAGAGGAGAGAGACTCGGACGGGCTGAGTTTAGGGGAAAGGAGAGGACAGGTTTTTTTTTGCATGTTGGGCTGGAATGCCATACCATACCTACACGGCCCACTGATCCGCCTCATGGACCAGTGCTTTCGCTCGTCTCATTTGGAGACCGAAAACATGTAACGATCTGGATCAAGTATGATCGTATCTAACTCCATATCTTTTGGAAGCCAAAAGGCAGTTCTTGGAAACCATCGGCCGCAATATCCTCTTTTCTCACGCCAAACCTCCGCACGAACATGAGCCATCGCAAAACCTCTTTTCTATGCAACCTGTTTCTGCGCAACTACTTGGAGTCCAAAAGTTGGGGCTTGCAAACCATCGGACGCGGCCCTCGATCTTCACACCCACCTCTCCCATGACAAAGACCAACAACCTCTCCATACCTCCCATCTTCTGAATCAATCTATCCCCATGCCTCGTCGCTCCCAACTCTCATCCTTCTCGCCCAATCGCACTGTTGGTTCTTCTTCTCTAGAGCCCTCATCCAATCTGCACCTCCGTATCTCTCCTATGGTCAACGTCCCAGTAAACCTGACGCCCTTCCTCATCGGGGACCTCCATGTTGACCATGGATGGGATAGGCCGGCGAGGGCTAGAGTGGCGCTGGGAGGTGAACCTCCCCACGCTCATGAAGAGTATGCCATCGTCTCTCTCGAGCCGATGCCGCAAGACGAGAACCTCCGCCGTCAAGCTCTTACCAATGTTTGTAACTTCCTGGAAGAAGACCAACACGTCCGCATCCTTGACGCTCATCTATCCTCCCTAGGGTTGGGGCTCATCAAGCTTCGATCGGTGGTGCAACGGGACCGCCTGGTGTGCAACTCCCCCTTCCACCCAAGGTCAGGGTAATATTATTAGGGTGGTTAAGCATGACGAGGGCATCAACACAAGATCTTGTAGCTACACCAGGTTTTGTTGGATTATGCTTGTTGGCCTTCCCCTAGACTTCTAGAATGATATGTACTTCAAGCGCGGTGGCCACTTTTGGATGCTGTTGGTGGCACCGGGATGCTAAGAGGTCAAGAATCCTAGTCCGCATGCTTATTTTGAGTCTCGACAGGGTTCCCCATAGTATTGTGCTCTCGGCATGATCTCTGTTTGATGGTACGGGGAGATCTTGGACAGCACCAGTGTACATTCTCAATGTCTAATTCCCGGACCAATTCCCGGCTGACGAAGAGCCGGTTCCTCAAGATGGACAACCGCATTTTCAGCCTGACCCTATTCTGCTGGATCTAGCCCTGCCGGTCCCAGAGTGGCAGCAGGAGCAGCAAGGAGGAGGGGACCATCTAGGTTTCATCGGAGGTGACCCCCACCAAGGAGAGTAGCTACACCACCAGCACTAGCAGCAGCAACAGTGGTTTCAGCAGCCAAAAGAACAACACCAACCCTTGCCGCAAGCCGCTGACAATATGAATGTTGATGTGGCTGGGCAGGATTGGCCAGCATGGGACCCCCTTATCCTGGAACACCCCCATATCCCTCAACACTACATGGGTATTGATTACTCGTCGTCTTCGATGCGATACCTTCGAGCTCAACGGCCGGACATTCCTTTGGAGGACATCGTAAAAGGCGCTTAATGGGGAACAGTATAGCTCCTCGTCAAGTGAGATCACCTCCCCTGCCATGTCTGAAGATCAGGCGCGTTTTGAGGCCAAACGTGCCAACCTGCTGGTGTTTTACGGGAGGCGGAACATCCTCAACACCCGTTTTGAGGTTGGTGAGTCATCAAAGGCCCCGATGATCCTTCGCTCAAGTCTTCTCTAAAACGATGAAGAACCGTTGGCAGGGCAAGAGAGTGGGCTCCAGCTGGTGCCATGGAATGCAGTGGCTGACGCCATCGCGTTGCAACTCTGGCCCAAGGTGGATGATGCGATGAGGGCGGCCCGATTGGGAAAGGAGGACAATGCTGCAGAACCTTGCAAGAGCCTCCATGCAGATCCCTGAGACAATGACTGCTCCTCCCTACCAGGACAGAAGAACAAGATCCAGCCGGGTACGTAAAAAATCTCATACCCTGCATTCCAAAGTCTCAACTAGCAGTAATCTCATTCCTCAGGTTCAAAATAGTGTGAGTCGCAGCTCGAGGAGGCATGTTAATGCAAATGGTTTCTTTTGTCCAACAGTGAAGCTAGACACCAACCCCTCCAAGAAAAGGAAGATTGCTGTAGTGCAAATAGATGAGCACACGGGGAGAGAAGGTCCCGTGCAGCTCTCGGTGTTGCAGGGGTTGGGAATCGATTATGGAGTGGCTCCTGCGGAGATCACTGATGATATCCTGATGCAAGCACCTAAGATCAATGATGAGCAGGACCCTCAAAACACCCAGGCGGCTGGCCCAATCCAATCTTCTTAAATGCCTGTCCTCCACATTCTCTCCTTCGGACTTTGTCTTTTGTGTTATTATGACTATCTATGGTGACTTTTCAAACATTCGTGGCCCTATGTGTGCCATTGTAAATCCTATCTTATCTCAGTTAATCCTTGCTTGAGTTTACTGCCCCTACTTGTTGTCTGTCCGTTCTGATCTGCTCATATTTGAGTGGGGTAGCTTCCCGATCTTGCTTGTTGTGCTATGCTTTTCAGGCGTCTGTTTTTCCCAATCTCTTGTTTCCCATGATTTACCCAGCGTTTATTAACAATGTGCTTATTATTGTAGAGGAGAAGTACACTTGGAAAGCTTGTTGGCATTTAAAGACTTCATGTACCTGTGCAAAAATACACTGAAAATTAAAGACTTCGCATCCGACCATGATCTTTGATGTTCATAGTTGGATTACACCAGTTGATGATTTGGATTTTTTTGGCAATGCCGATCACCCATGATGAGATCGACCTGGTCGTCAAGCATATGCCAAATGATAAAGCACCAGGGCCGGATGGTTTTTATGGATTCTTCATGAAAAAAAGTTGGCAACTTATTACGGATGATCTCTATCGCTTATGTGACTCGTTTCAGGAAGAGGGTTGGTCGGGTCGGCGAGGGCGGAGGGGCGCAGGATGATGGAGGACCAGCACATGCGGGAGGCGTTGGGGGAGGAATTGCAGCGGCGACGGTAGACGAGGGTAGGACGCACGCGCCGCCTGTGACAATTGGCACAAATTAGATTTAGCCAGACATGTAGATTGAACTAGAGGCTTCACTTGACAGTAGAAACACTGTCATCTTCTGTAACAAAACAAAGGGAGCTACTACCGCAATACTCATTCTCTACAGAAGTTTGGAATTTTCTTTAGATAGGCCAGTCCCACCAGTGATAAAGCTAGGCCCATCCCGTTAAAGTCACATCTCGGCCCAATAGATAAGTGCACAGAACTCGCCACTGTTTTAGTGTTAGGGCCATTTGGAGGCCAAAACTGAAACCCGGCCTATTCCTCACAGCCCATGTTAATTCACCACTGACCGGACCCTTTCATAATGGCCCAAGTTAATTCACCATGGACCAGATTGTAGTCCTAGGCCATCCAAATGGGTCATGTAAGTATTTATGGTTTTATGTATTCTTTCATTAACTTTAGGATATTATATGACATTTATGTTGAATATTACATTTAGTTGACGTGTGCTATAAAATTACATGTGTGTGTGTATATATGTATGTATATATATAGGGTCTCGGTATAGGCCCATTCGAGCAAATTTATGGATAGGTTTAATAGATAAATGGATCGAACCAAATCATTCCCATCCCTATATTTTGGGCGGCGGACTCGATTAGCTATATGTGAAGAACGAAAATTATGGGAAAGAGAACCAAATTTTTTTAGGAATGAGATAGGCAGCGAATGGGAAGATAAAATTCATTCAACTTAGTTTAAAATAGGGATTTTAGAGAGTATTGGGAAGCTGTTGCATATGCTCTAAGTCCCGCAAGATGACCCATTCTGGGTCCCAAAGCCCAACGAAATCAGATCAAAACGGTTTGGAGGCCCAAGGTCTATCCGCAATTTTTCAACCCATCTAACAGTCGTACCAAAAAACCTGCTGGCAGGGCTGAAACTTAGAGCATGGAGGGAATAGACCCACTCGCAGTCCCGTGGCGCTAGGTGGGGAACCCACCAGGGAACATGAAGATTTCATGAGTGTGATGATCACCCCAATGCCGGATGAGGTAAATTAGCTACGTCCCACTCTCTATCTAGTGGCAATAATCGCTTATAGGAAAAATATGTGTAATATTTTTAAATCATTTAATAGATCACCTAGCCTCATATGTTATAATGAAGAATAATTAGATGATCAACCAGCAAACAAGAAAGCAAGGGCCAAACCATCAAGCGGTAGGAATAAAGGCCAAAGCAATAAACTCAAACTCATTATCACCCATGCTCAAGAGAATACTAGCCTTAAAATCAAACTTATCAGCAATAACACTAATCTTGCCCAGGATCAATAAAATTTTTAGATCCGCCATTGCCCCATAATACAAGATGCAGGATATACACCTTACCTTGAAACTTTCGAATCGGCCGTGGCCTATTCGCAGGTTTTCTGCCCCTCTTCTTTGGCAACATAGGACCTTCTACAGCCAATCCCCTTGAAGATGCCGCATGCCTGCGGGATGGCGTCGCAGCGGTGGAGGATTTGGGGTGGTGGCTGCGGGACGACGGATCGACGGCGGCGGCTGTGAGATGTCAGAGGATTGGGAGGTTTTCAGCGGCGTCGTATGGCTTTGTGCTAAGTTGGCAAAAATTTGAATCTGTGACTATCAACAACATTTCTTACTGTCATAAATGTGTTCGAGACGACGACGTTAAGGCTGCAATCCTAAGTGCATGTCTGGCTGGGCTGCGATGGGCCCCCGTGGACCGTGATCGCGAGTAGTTTGAAGCAGATGCTATGGAGTTACTGTAGCGCATTAGACGGCGTCCAAACGCCGTTAACGGCCATTGGGGGAATGGAGATAAGCAGTGCGTTTTCACGCGTAACGCGACACATGGACGCCATCCGTGATGCGCCAACAAGTGTCGTTCGTCTACGGTGCTCCTACCGTCATAACGGCGTTCACACATGCATTTATTATGGTCAACAGTGCTCACTACCTTTGGATTCAATGGATTTCATCAGCTGCTCATTAATTGCAAAGTATGCACTAAAGAAGGATGGAACGGCGACAGATGGCAGATGTTGGTGGACGGCGTCTACGTGGCGCGAATAGTCTACGTGTGGCCTTATTAAAAGCCTTAAACTGCTGCGAGCGGCTTTGACACGGCTCGCATTAAACGATCGCTCCTCTAAGCTGTTCGACTCGACCAGGCCGATGAGATGGTGGGTCCCACTTTCTTAGGCTTTTATGAATGGCTATCAGGGTGACTCGTTACCCTGAATTCAGGTCCCCGTAGTACTCGGACCCACTGGTCAGTGAGCATGCCAGTGAAGCTGCGTCGCCCGTGGGCCAGTCCAGTCAATTCAGTGGTAAACGCAAGTAGCATTGCGTAAGTCCTTCTCCCATATGTCCGAATCATGCAGCGTCCATAATTGCAAACGCACCGCACACGGCACGGCATCACTATCATAGTCAAAAAATGTGGTGCGTGCATATGTCCACTAAACAACATTCATATAGTCAAAAAATGTTTCCGACAACTTTTTGTCGCAGGTTACGGAAATATGTATAAATGATGGCAACAAAAATGTTGATCGAACTACTGAAACTCTGATAAATTTCACACTTACATAAAAGGGAGTTAGTTTGACCTTCCCGACACGCGTGGAAATCTTTCCTACCCCATATACACCTGATTTGCTACGGTTTCACGGTATGCGGACATAGCTTCCTCGCTATTTGGTGCATCGTACCATGTACATAGCAATGGGTACATTGAAATCCTAGGAAACCCGTTATACAACGGGTTGTTCGTGAGAAAATACGTGTCGTGACTATCAATAAGAAAATTGTGTAGGACGAAGGCTGCTTGTATAACTTTTGTTTGATCATCCGCCGCACGATATAATGGTATTCTACGGAGAATTCTCCATTTTCTCTTGATAACTCGATTACTCTTTCAATTATGTTATGCATTACAAAATGGATATAGTTGAAAGTTTATTCCTTTCCAACATGTGGTGCGCCGTTGTCCATGTGATACGGGCAATGCGGGTATGAAGGTAAAAACTCATACCTGCAAGGATAACCGGAGTCCACCAGCAGATACTTCCCTACCAAATTAGTACATACATGTTAAATTAAAAATATGTGAACACATAGTTACGTACACGTAAGTTGGTATGTAATGATAGAAAAATAGTACTAACCCAATGGCAACCTTGGAAAGCTATAAGGATAGGATGTGATAGTGTTCGATAGCACGAACTAGCTTTGCACAGATCCGGGACATCCCGCATCCGCGAACATTATACGACCGTCCCATCCAATAACAACTAGTACATTGCGTGATGTCTTGTTGCGACGGTTCATGTGTGCAATTGCCATGCTTGATGGCACATGCACTCGATTATGTGTTCTGTAGACAACACCTACCGCGTCACGGAAAGGAAAGAAGGAATGGTCTTGAATTACACGGTAGTGCTTGTGGGAAGTTATTTGGATCTACAGTGTGATGATATCCGTAGCAAGCTCATTCATAGCAATAAGCACCTTGTGAAAATATATAGAGACACCAGCAATAGAACGAACCATCCTGACGCTCGTTGCCTTGGTAGAGTATCCACCTGCCATGATATACAGGAATATTCCTAGAGCATCCATAGCATTTATCTCAGTTGTACCTTGGAGGTTGTACTTGCTCATGAGAATCCCCAACAGGACATGAATTTGATCTGCCCGCATGCGAAATATTTTCCGACATTGCGCTTCATCTGCCATTCTTTCCTGCATCCATTCAATTCCAGATTGCTGCTCTAAACTAGTAGCCAATGCAACAACAGTTTCATCATCCTCAGAGCTATTCGAGGTGTGCCCATTTTCTGACGATTCTCGGTTGTTGTCCGAACCAGAAGTGCTCATGTTCCTAGGGAGTAATGGAGAAACAAATTTGTTTACTAATAATTAGAATATGTATTAAGTACAAATAGTTAATAACCAGCTACAAGAGTACTGCAGTGCATATACCTGCAACAAAATTGTTAGCAACTGATAGTAAATATCAGGAAACACATGGAACTTATCGGAAAAAAATTAGTACATGGAATAGACGAACTTATTGAAAAAAAAGTTGCATTACCAATATTACAGAAATAAAGTATTGTTCATCAAACATTACTGCATGGAACACTAAACACTCAACGAACATTAAACAAGCCAACATAAAAGAATTTGCGACAAACAACTAAACAATTGGTAATAAAAGATGTCATGCCTCATGCACCACCATCACCCGGGCCAACACCACCCTCAAATGAAGTCCACCTGCACCACCGGGCCAAAATCAACCCCATATGATCCACCTGCACCACCCGGGCCAAAACAACCCCCGAATGATCCACCTGCACCACCCGGGCCAAAACCACCCCCAAATGATCCACCTGCACCACCCCGGGCCAAATCCACCCCCAATTGATCCACCTGCACCACCCGGGCCAAAACCACCCCCAAACGATCCACCTGCAACACCCAGGCCGAAACCATCCCCAGCTGATCCACCTACACCACATGGGCCAAAACCACCCCAAATGATCCACCTGCACCACCCGGGCTAAAACCACCCCAGCCACCACCATATGATCCACCTACACCACCAGGGCCAAAAACAACACCTTCCCCAAAGGCACCACCACCCCCCGGTCCATACCAGCCCCCGAAACCACTCGCTCCCCTTGGACATAGTGGAGGTCCACCAAATACTTGCGAGTCATCATTGTGGGTGCGGAGAAACCATTCCCGTAGCTCTGGTGTGGTACAATCATCCATGAAAATAGGGTAGTGGTAGGGGTCTTTGAATAGACGCACTGCCATCCTATAAAGCTCCGAACTAGGTGCATGACCGTCGGACTTTATCATATCAATGCACGCCTTCGCCCCACGTACCTCCTGCTCTTGCTTACGTTGGGATTTACTCTCATTGGACTTGACCCTAAGGTCAACAAGCTTGATGAGAGCATCACTTGCGGCCTCACTTTTTGACCGTTTAGTAACATTAGAAGCACTGCCAGGGTGGTGTTAACCCTTTTCCCGATGCGTCTCGACTTCCATCTGGAGGGTTCTGGTGTATTGGACGGTTCTGGTGCCTTCGATGGTTATGGTGCATTGGAGGTTTCTGGTGCCTCGGACCCAGGACTCGTAAAGGTGTTCACAAGTAGAGTGATGAGGTCGCTGGAGGTTACAGAACCAGCTACACCCTTCTGCGTTCCGAGGTCGACAACTCATCCTTGGAATACCGCACGATGCTCGTTGATGAACTTGAGTGGTCCATTCTGGAAAGCTCTAGCACCTTTTGTCATCCGTATGAAAAACATGTAACAATAATGAGATAAAATGTTTAAATAATCTACTTTTCAACTGCAGAATTAAAAGCAAATCATTTAACCCTCGCTAAACATGCAGCCATTTAATTAAGGGAACATATCAAATGGAAACTAGCCTATTGATGCAACCTTGGAAACTCCTTATTAGAACCACACGATCCTCATCCAACGGATTATATTTTTTGCGTTTTAACCCCCGCCAGTCGCATGGAGGGTTGAACGGGTTAAAATGACAACACATGGGGTTAAAATAAAAAAAAGTCAATCCGTTGGATGAGGATCATGTGGTTCTAATAAGAAGTTTCCAAGGTTGCACCAATAGCCTGGTTTCCACCTAATATGTTCCCTTTAATTAAATATGCAGCCATTTAATCAGCCATTTAATTAAATGGGAAGCCATTTAATAACACTAAGACAGAAAATGAAGTTGGAGATACGAAAGAGCCTAGATTAAGGGCGCCGCATGCATATCCTCGTAATGTGTTCCTTCGATCATATGTATCTAGTGTTTAGAACAAGATTTGACTAAAGATTAGCACTATTTCTTCAGTACCTAGTTTAAAAACAAAGGAAACCATTCATCAAAAGTCGGGGCGAATCAAGAGTATGAAGGGTTACGCGGAGGCTACGCTAGCCGAAAACAAAAACTTTTTACCGCGCAAACCAGGAACACTTGCAAGTAAGGGCCGATAGATCGTTACCGATTGGAGTAGAGTGCAGCGGAATAGCCAATCAGGGCAATCCGATCCGGAACAGTGTAGCCGATTCTCGGAGACAGCCGATTCGTCAATCAGCCGATTTGAGTCGTCCGGCCGCGTTCTCACGCCTCGCTCCGATGCGCCCGACCGCAGCCGATTCCTCCACAGCCGATGAACAGCGTGCAACGTAGCAGCGCCTCTACCGGTATCCACACGTCCGGGGACAGAACGCCGTACACCCGTGTGCTAGCACGCGATGGAAGGCTAGGGTTTGGCTCGAAAGTGGGGAGGGTTTCCGTGGAGATTGATCTCGGCGACTTCTGTTGCACGCGATGTAATTGATGTGCCGCAGCTCTTCACCCCTCCCTCCTTTATATAGAGTTGGCCGACCGGGACTGGTGGCCGATTAGGACTCTATTTTGAATCGGATCTCATCCGTATCTCATAGAGTTGGCCGCCCACACGTCGTAAGCCCATATGACTCTATCCGATCGGATCCCTATCCGATCGAGCCGTATCCGAGTCCAACTCGAATGCCTATTCTAATCCCCTTAAGCGTGCGACCCTATAGGATCCAGGGTATACTCGGTTTCGGCTATAGTCTAACTTAGCCGACCGTCGGCTCGAGTCCAACTCAGCCGACACTCACAGCGGCGCCTAGCGGCACATATTGACACCATAGTATACAAGAATATAATATCGGCTCGAACCCGTAATGTGTACACAGATCCCTTTGCCTCACGTACCGGTTAAGCTATAGGCAAGATGTGTGCCATCCCTTTAATAGCTTAACCATTCACTCAAACCGTATTGGATTATCTGTCTGTTGATTGACTCCTCAATCAACTTAGCATGGCCATGCATTTCCATAATCCATTACCTCGAGGGGCCCAGAGATATCTCTCCAAAGGAGGGCAAATTCCATCTTGATCACTCACATCCCACTCCATGTTTCATAGCAAACCCGAAAACTACCTTTATAACTACCGATTACGGAATAGCGTTTGGTATTCCCAAAGTAGGCTACTACACATGTTGGAATCCATGGTGATCTCAGGTCTAAGGACTTTGTACCAACACTACCTGAGACCAACTAATGGCACATTAATTTCTGTAGTGTCTCATGGTGGGTCTATCCAACAATGTGTTCTCCAACACATATGTCCATGTTTATTGATTTGGTATCTCCATACTCATGATCTATGAGACATGATCATCAATCAATAAACATGCCGATCTTAGAATCATATTTGTTCCAACAATATGACATATGATCAGGGATCGTTTAGAAATAGACTCATACATAAAGTGTCTCATAAATAAGTCACGTACTTATTGATCAATACAAGATGTCTATTTCATGGAACTAAATAACACTTTATTCATAAATACATAAACATTGACGTGATATCCAACATCTCCATGTTGCCTCTAGGGCATATCACTAACAGAGTATATGAGGATGGAGTCGAGGAACCTAGCCAAATAAATTTTTAGTTGCAGCTCACATATTTTCATCATATGTACATCTCTCGATACAATTAGACATCTATATCAGTTTAAACTCAATTGAAGTTAAATAAATCAAGCAAGTGGCACCTTACATTTTATTCTATCTCCACCCCTGATCATCATGCAAATCAATCGCACACAGGTTTGCTTTGGATGCATCCTAGAGAAAACTGGACAACCTTCTCCCTGAACTAACTTTACATATGTAGTACAAGAGGGAGTGTATATATTCCTTTTCACTTGAAAAATCTGTACATGTTTATGCAATTATTCCTAAAACATATAAATCGATGATTGGGGCTACCGATGTATATACGTAATATATGTGTTATTTCTATGTCTAGAATATGCCATAAGATATACTTACGTATACCTAATTCTTATCTATACCATCAATACAAAATAATTTCTGTGTTCATTTCATCAAGTAATATCAAAGCATCATATAGCATACATGTTGTTTGTACTCAGGACTAAGAAATATTTCTATAATTTTTAGCTAGCATAAACATGCCGGGTGAGATTGCTGCTATGTTATATATGAACCATACCTACAGTGAAAATTAAGGTGGCCATATAAACACAAGATTTACGAACTTACTTGTTCCATGGATTCTCACCACGCCGTTGGAGCCTCAATCGCATGAGTTTGGGGATTACGACCCAGTCCGATAGCCATGGACTCAAGCCATGTCCATATGTTGTATCGGCGCCGGCATATCCCCTAAAAACGCTTCACTTGCAACCTGTTCACCTTCTTCCCCGCCTTTTTCGAAATTTTGAGCTATAAGTTTGTATAACCCTTGGATGTTGGGCATGAAGAGTTTACGTTCCCTTGAGTTATCTCCTCCATACAGCTCACCAAAAAAAGGCGTAACTCCTCATCCGTCCAATTTATGTAACCAGAGGCCATCTAATCAACCAAGTCAATATACGAAGAACAATGATAATTGACACAAACATAGAACATTACCTTGGTTAGTTCGTCGGACTGAAGAAGGTCCCAATCAAGTGAACGAACGACTGTTGTTGGTCTTAGATGACGAACAAAATGGCGAATTGATTCCGGGACTTTCACGGCACAACTTGCTAGCGCTCACGCAACGGCTTCAACGTCGTCAAGTGCAGTAGAGGCCGAAGCACCGTCCGAATGCAAAGACTCAGACGATCCCTCGCTCGACACTAGATCTGAGTGCACCAAACGATCTGCTCCCACGCAACGGGAATTGAGTATGGGGGAGATGGAGCTGGTGACGAACGAACTGCTTTCAAACTTGCGCTTGAAACCCCGAGATGGCATTAACGCGGATGAGGGGGTTGTAAAATACCGGAGGATTGGGTGCCCTTCAATACGAGGTGAGAGTAGCTCACTGTTATGCACGCGAGAACAGCAGGGAGTATTGAAATGACCACACGACAGCTGCAACAGCACACCGCTTCCACGCTTCCAGATGCAGTGCATTCTGCGCAAGCAAGCTTTCTCCTTCTCCAATGCGATGATATATCTCCTCTCCTCCTCCCGGATGCGGAGGCCACGAAGCAGGTCATGAGCCGTCGCCCTCGCCGGCCAGCTCTGCCCTCCTGGTATCAGCACCTCCTCCAAAGATAGGCAGCAATCGCAGCTTTTGACCGGCGGTGGCGCATGCTGCTGCTGCGTGGTGAATGGCTCAGAGCTCAACTCTGCTGCCGCGGCGGAGGCACGCTACGGACCGACGGGTAGGAGGGGGAATCCTGAACACACACAGTCCGGCTGCAAATCCCACACCGTGCATACCTGCATTGTACTCATGCTCTAAAATAATTATATTTAATGTATAGTGCGAAAAAGTGTGAAAAAAATAGAGCCAATCTTGTCGTTAACTTATTTTACATGTTAGCTATAACATACTCGCTCCGTATATAAAATAAACGTTGTTTACGACAAGATTTTGGTGGGAATATAAATCATAAATAAAATTTAAGTCGTTAAGTTTGGAAATGTGAAAACTATACTAATAGATTTTAAGTTCGTGCTTTGCGTATCTCCCTAGCTGTATGGCCCTGCCTCCCTGGTATGGCTGCCTCCTTGGTCGCAGCTCCTGGTCTACCATGACCTAGGTAGAGGTGCTCGGTTTACAGATTCATGAGCCGGGACCACGAAGGTCTACGTGCGCAAAAATATTTTTGCTCGCTGTGTGTTATGGTGTGCTTGTGAAAAATGTACTTGGCCCGTCTCATTTGGACCCTCGGTTGGTGGGCTCGCTTTTTTGGTTGTCCCACCTGTCATACAATGAGTGTGTATATAGATGCGTTCAGCGCTTGCTTTGGCGTGTTTAAATGCTCTAAGCTTGCAGAGGCTCCGTGCCGGTTGCAATCCAATCACCATCGTTGTTCGCCGTTCAGCTATACATATATGACACTGAAAACGAAATTGCTAACAGAATAAACGTTTTCATGGTCCACTAATTGTTTCAGAGCTTGCCAGTATGCTCGACGAACACAATGATCTAGTCAAGGCATTTCTCTATGCTAGAGATCATTTGAACGAGATTGGAATATTTAGGCAATTCAAGAAGACAAGCAATCATCTCAATAACCCTGGAAACACAATGCCAATTAATCGACCATAGTAATTCACATTGACAAACGTTTTCACTACGCTGATGAAGACACTAACACGGAGGCTAAAAGACACATTTTAAGATAACATCAGAAAACCAGGGCCACATTGCCAATTGTAAATACCTTTCAATGGATCTTTACCCAAATAGACACAGACAACGTACTTCTTCAAGCATAATGGTTTCACCACATTGTTCACAAAAAAACATAAGACCATTTCATAGCAACCATAAGCACCGATACATAGCGCTACAGTTCAACCACTACACACATTAGCAAAATATCTAGAAGATAGATATAAGATCCATCTAACATGATAAAGGCAACATATATATTATCTGCCTATTTATATTTTGATACTTGCTTGCAAGAACTAGCGAAGCATAGACTTTGTACGATGGCACGCATCTGTGGTTAGCATGGTAAGGCCGCTACCAAAAAAATTTAGAGAAAATCAGTTTTAGAATCTCTCTTTGTAAAGAAAATCAATTAAATAAACCTAAATTGTGTATCCTTCTAAAACCCCCAAAAACAAGTCTAGAAAAATCAACTTAAAAACACAATGTAGCATACTAACCTTTTATGTGCTGGATTTAGGGGCAAAACTAGGAGGGACGGCTGGGAACAGAGAAATTCAGTTTTAAAATCTCTCTTTGTAAAGAAAATCAATTAAATAAACCTAAACTATGCATCCTTCTAAAACCCCAAAAAACAAGTCTAGAAAAATCAACTTAAAAACACAATGTAGCATACTAACCTTTTATGTGCTCGATATAGGGGCAAAACCAGGAGGGACAGCTGGGAACACGGGAGGAGGCGACGACGATCTTGCAGCATGAGACGCTGAACGAATGCACGCATCGCACGCGACATACAAAACGCGATAAGGAGCTGGGGCCATCCCAGCAGCTTCCAACATAGTCATACCAGCTGCCAGCGCCGATGCTGGTGAAGAAGCCGTCGCATCCACGTCGACCACCGTCTTCACCATCGGCTTCACCCACATCTCGATGGAGGAGTCGGAGCTCTCGGCTGGTTTAGGACCATTGGCCAGCTTTTGCTTTGCTTTCCATCTGCGCGACACAGTTGCCCACGGCCACAGACTGTGGGGAACATACTCCAACCCGCTCCAGAGTTTCATTGTGTCATGTGCTATGCAGACGGAGTGGAAGAGTAAGATGCTAGAAGCACAATAACTGTGCTTGCCAAGTAAATTGAGGAGGCTGTAGAAATGACCTTTATTACAGGTAGATGGGCAGTGGAATACGAAGAGATATCATAGGACAGGTCAGTCATTTCACATTGCTCAGAAGTTGAATCGTCAACGCGGACTGTGGGCCGTGTTAGAACCGTCGCTCATTCAGCACAACGTATGGAATTTTTAGCATTTTTAATTTTAGTTTTTTTAATGATTTACAAAAATATTTTTTGGTTTCGAAAAATTACAATTCTAGTCGCCTCTCACCCGTGGGAGGGCGAGATTTTAAAATCGCCCTCCCAGAGGGTGTTTTTGCTAACGTGGCAGACGACCGTTGGGCGCCGTCTACCGTGCCGCTAGAATTTTGCAAAAAACTCCTTGCCGTCCCGGCAAGGGCGTTTTAACTTTAGAAAGGGCGGCCGCCCGGCATTTTTGTAGGCGGCCCCCTTGCCGCTCTCTGCTGCCGGTTTTTTGCGGGCGGCCCCTTGCCGCCTCGGCAAGGGTTTTTTCAAAATTCCGGCGACGTGGCGACGACGCCCAACACCGTCTAGAATTAAATTCACCCTCCCGGAGGGTGAGAGGCGACTAGAATTACAATTTTTCGAAACCAAAAATTATTTTTATAAATCTTTTAAAAATATAATTAAAAATGCTAAAAATCCCAACGTATGCATATATGACGGACTTTTTCCCTTTTTCGTGAACCCATCAAAGCCCATTTCATATCGACGCCTGTTCGCACAGCTCCCATTTTGACTGTAATTAATCTCTAAATTAAGTACGATTAGGTATAATAATTCCCTTTTGCTCTTTTAGGTATAATAATTTTCCTATAAATATACGTTCTAAATAAGGCTAGAACGTAAGGCTAGGGCTTTAAGGGCTTTCATCTCAAATAAAACAAGGCCGGGGCTTGTTCGGCAACGCTGGCTGCAGCAGAGCTGTGGCTGCGCTGCAGCCTAGTGACATGTCCGAGCCTGAGCATGACAAGGCAGTTGGCTGCCTGGCTGCAGCAGCCAGCGCCGCCGAACAGCCCCCTTGCCTCTTAATAACACACTGTTAATTTGTCCTTTATCCTACCTTCCTCCTCACTACAAGTCTCTAGCATATTAATAAAACAGTAGCAGCTGATGGTACCTATTTTTTCACTTTGTAACATACGCTGAATTACTGCCTGGTTTTTATATTTCTAAGTTTCATGTTGATCAAAGGTGATTCTTGTATGCAAGGAGGTAGCGAAAGATTTTGTGGTTTCTGGCACTGCTTCAGAATCATGATGTAATTAGGCTCATTAGATTCGTCTCATCAATTAGCCACCAATTATAAATTAGTTTTGTAAATAGTTTATATTTAATACTACACAATAACATCTATACAATTGAAGTGACAGGGACTTGAAAAAATATAGTCCCATCCAAACACGTATCAGTCACACGGAATGATGGTTTCCTACTGAATTTCTTAACCTGGCAGTTGGAATGATGGTTTAGCAAAAGCTGTGCGTTTTTGCCGAAAGCTGTGACGGTTTTCTTAGAGCATCTCCAACAGTCACTCCATCGTACTCTCTAAGTTAAAATTTAGCAACTATAGACAAAAAATACACACTCCAAAAAATGGATATCCAGTAGGGGCCTCCCCTACTGTTTCCCTTCAAAAAAATTATGGATAGGTTTAATGGATAAATGGATCGAACGGTTCGAACCTAACTATTTCCATCCCTAGAGAGACTGTTGGAGATGCTCTTAAACCAGCAAGCTGTGCGTTTTTAGCACCCTCTTCGCCCCTTGCTCCGTCCCCTTCTCCTCAGACCACGAGGCCGCGGCGCCTGCAGCTCGAGGTCGCCGGAGTAGCCTTGCGGGAGGATGCCCAGAAGCCGGTGGCTTCTGTCACCTGCAGCCCCACGGCCGTTGTCGACGGAGCCTACAGCCCGTGCTCGCCGGAGGAGCCGCGCGGGAGTAGGGAGGTCAGCCAGCAGTCCGCGACGCCTGCCCCCCGTAGCTCTCTTAGCTTGCAGCCCCATGCCATGGCGGAAGGGAGCTCCGTTTCTTCGACAAGACATGGCAGCGATGGTGGATCCAGCGTTTCGGCCCCCCCCCGTCCCCTACCGCGACAGCCCTCTCTACTACAATCCACCGGTAATGTGCTCCTGCAACCTTAAATCGCTGAAGCTCATCTCTTGAAATAGTGACAATCCAGGACGGAGGTACTACAGATGCCGCATGTGTGGGTACGGTTTTTTCTCCTCCATCATTGGTGACATGTATTTCAACTGATGAAATTGAACATACCTGATGTTCAGTATTTTTCGACCTAATGTTGAACTAATTTTGTAGACTTATCGAGATTGTAATTCTTTTCAGTGGGCTGATCCTAAGTACTCTAAGTTTGTGAGCACCTTGCTGTTAGATCTTCGCAATGCTGTCAGGACGTTCAAGAGGGAAGCTGTTGTACAAAGAGAAGCCGCCAATGAACTGAGAACAGTCAATGAACTGTATGAGAAGCAGGTGTTGGAGAAACAAAAACAACTGCTGCAGAGAAATAGTCTGCTAAATGCAAAGGATGCAGCATTGGAACCGTTGGCTGCGAATAAGACTGCTGGAAGCGTGAATGTGAAAACTATTTTCTTTGTGTTTTTAGTTGGGGTCTTGTTTGGTGTCTCGTTCAGTTTACTACGGATAATGTGATGGTGCTGCTATTCTGCAGCATGTAGTTAAGAGTGCCTATGCATGTAACATGTAGTTCAGACCATGGCAGTGTGCTATCAGTAATGAAATACGAAAAAACTGGCCTATTTCCACGTGATCTGACCATGGTTATACATTGTGTGGTTCTGTGTGCTTTGCAAGTTGAATTGAAATTTAGCCTCAATCTTAGGCGTATTTTGTCAGAAATTGTTTCTGTGTTCGAGATTAACATTGTGGATTGGAGATGTACAACAGCCAGCCAATGATGAAATACAAATATATTCATGACTGAGAGAAGAAGCAGAACACATGACTCAGATGTTGCTGCTCATTGAACATATAAAAAGCACAGTAACTAAATGTCTTGATGCTTCCAAATATGGGTTCTTAACTGCAGTAGTAAACAGGGAAAATAGTACGTAATAATACATGACAAATGTTCATTTCACTAGTACCGAAACTACTCATCGTCGCTATCAACCTCAACAGGGACATCTTCTTCTTCACTCAAGGACTCCATCAATGTGTCATCCTCGACCTCGTCACCCTCTACATCTTCACTAGTAGCATTGGATTCATTTTCCTTTCTAAGTCGAGCAACCTCTGCAGCATCAAGATGAATGCTGGCCTCATCAACTCTGTTCAATGGCATGTCAGATAAGATCTCCGAAACTTCTGGTCTTCTGCCAGTGTGCACAACACGTGTTTGCTCTTGATAGGGTGCAGCAGTGGATACGACACCATCTATTTCAAACACATTGTACAAATGACGATGCTTAAATGTCTGGACAATCCGCCAATTTGTACCATTCTTAATATGTGGCAAATAGTAAACCTCTGTAGCTTGAGTAGCCAAAATAAAACAGTCTTTCTTATACCACAAGCTGCCAATATTGATGCTTTTACAAAATCCATCATCCCTTACTGCAGTATGCTTTCACTCCAATTTGTACCAATCACATCTAAAAACAACAACAATTCTTCTTGTACCACCCTCCTTGGTGTTGTACTCTACCTCAATAATCTCTTTCAATGTACCATCAAAATCAATCATCTCACCTCTGTATGAGCCTGCACATGCCACCCCAGAGTTTTGTATCTTCTTGTTTTGATCACGGTTGATGGTGCAGTACCGCACACCATTGACAACACATGTGGAGTATGAACTCACTCTAAGGTCAGGCCCGCAAGCTAGGGCAAAAATATCATCATCTACCTCTTCTGATGCATTCAACCTCCACATCTGCAAAAAGGAATGCCTCAGCACCAACATAGTTATCTACAAAAATTAAAGATATTTATAAGATACTAACATAATTCCTGAACCAACCACCAAATCCATGCTCTATCCTTCTTTCAAGGTCTGCAGCCTACACAACTGATGCTCTTAATTCGTCTTCAAACATTCTGTAACTCAAAAAGAAAAATTAAGTTGCTAATCTCGACCTGATCACAATTATAGAGATTAAAACATACTTTATGTACTTCTGTAACTGATCACAATTATGGAGAACATACCAAGCCAACTTTTCTAGTTCCTCACAGTACGAAAGATCACATGCACCAATAAGATTAACTCCATGCCCAAAAACATCAACAGTATAGGCTGATTGATCTGCAAATCCAACATTTCTTGGGAGTCGATTAAACCGTGTCTCTACATCATCCATATATCTGGAGCAAAATGTTAGGGCTTCATCTGCCACATAAGCCTCTGCAATTGAGCCTTCTGAGCGTGCCTTGTTCCTAACTGACCTTTTCAATGTGTACCAGTGTCGTTCAATCGGGTACATCCACCCGAACTGGACAGGTCCACGGAGGATGGCCTCATCGGGCAAGTGGACAGCAAGGTGAACCATGACATCAAAAAATGCATGGGGGAAGATTTTCTCAAGCTTGCATAGTATGACTGGTATTTCAGCCTTCATTCGAGCCAAGACATCTTTGTTCAGTTTTTGGCTGCACAATTCCCTAAAAAATTTGCCTAACTCAGCAAGAGTTTGATATATATCATCATCCAACAGCCCTCTCAGCACAGCAGGTATAATCCTTTGGAACAGAATGTGGCAATCATGAGTTTTCAGGCCTTGCCACTTGATTGAGTCAGCCTGTAAGCATCTTTGTATATTTGAAGCATACCCGTCTGGAAATTTGGCTCCTGTAAGAAATTACAAAATTGAGTCTTTTTTGACTTGGACAATGTATATCGAGCTTTGGGCATGTCATATGAATCTCCATTATGCTTTAAATGCAACTCGTTTCTAATTTTCAAATCCAATAGATCGAGCCTTGCATTAATTGTGTCTTTTGACTTCCCTTTGATGTCCAGACTTGTCCCAAGGAGGCTTTCACAAACATTTTTCTCAATATGCATGACATCTAGATTGTGCCTAAGCTTTAGATATGGCCAATATGGTAAGTCCCAGAAACAAATCCTTCTGCCCCAAATTGGCACACGATTGCCCGAAAGCTTCCTTTTCTGTCCTACTCTAACATCTCTAACCTTTTCTAATTCTTGTGGCAGCTCTTCTGTGGTGAAACTGGTTAGCTTCACACTGCTATCATGAAGGGATGCAAATTCACTGGCCTTGCGCAAACGATGACCTCTCGGAAGGAAACGACAGTGGCCAACATAACACAACTTGCTCCTTATGGCATACGACAGAGGATTTTTGTCACAATGGAGACAAGCAAAGTAACCACTTGTGGTTCGGCCTGTCAGGGTACTTAGTGCTGGATAATCATGAATGCACCACATCACTGCAGAACGAAGCTAGAAATCTTTTTCGGTGTTAGCATCAAGAGTATCCACACCACACCATAGCTCAAGTAATTCTTCCACAAGAGGCTGCAAGAAAACATCGAAGGCCTTCCCCGGTGAATGAGGACTGGGAATCAACAAAGCCATCATGAATTTTATTCATCCATGCCTGCCCACGGTGGTAAGTTGTATGGAACACAAAAACAGGCCACATGCTATAAGAAGAATTCATGTTGCTAAAAGGATTGAAACCATCTGTGGCAAGTCCAAGTCTTATGTTCCGTGCATCTTCAACAAAATCAGGCCAATGGTTGTCAAAATCTTCCCATGCCATTCCATCTGCAGGATGGGTCATGTCCTTCTCATTGTATTTTCTCTTCAACTTATGCCACTGTGCTTCCTCAGATCTTTTTTTTGAAAAAAACAACCTTTGCAGCCTAGGGACAAATGAAAAATGCTTCAGTGCTTTTGCTGGAACCTTCCTCCTCTCAGGATCTTTCCATCTTGGTGCCTCGCACACTGGACAGCTCTCCAATTGTGCATATGTCTTTCTAAATAGCACACAATTGTTGGGGCACACATGAATTGATTCATAACCAAGTCCTAATTCACGTAGCATTTTCTTTGCTTCCTCATATGATTTTGGAATAGTATTAAACTGTGGAATGCTTCTGACAAGATATTCAAAATTGCAGAAAATGCTGAGTTAGTTATCCTATAGTATGACTTCACATGGAGCATCTTGATTACAAATGTGAACCTTGAAAAATTCGTACAACCAGGATATAGCTCACGCTTAGTATCTTCAATCAGCTATTTAAATGTGATGCAGCATCCTCATTTCCATCTTCAGGTCCAGCCTCATCTCCATGTTGTTCAGACCTCACGAGTTCCCCTAACATCCCTTCAAGTCCACAATCACTAGTGTGCTCAGATAAAATAGAATCGTTATTGTGCTCAGATACAACAGAGTCAACATTTGCATCCTCAACTACTGCTAGATGCCCCAAAACATGAATATCGTTGTTCTCTCCATGATCTATCCACCTGCTATATGTGCTGGACATGCCATTGAGCAGTAGGTGCCCCTTCACTTCATTTTGCTCCAGAGATTTATTATTCATACAACGTTGACATGGGCACAAAATCTTCTCCGCATCAGTAAATCTCTCTTTGACAAAGTTCATGAAAGACCTCACACCACAAATATACTGAGGTGTAAAAAGAGCACCATGAATCCAACGTCTCTCCATCTACATACAAAAATTGCTTAAATTAAAATCTTTATTCAACCTCTACCTCAACTAACAGATGACATCACTTAATTAAAATTTGCTTCCAAATCCATACCAATCCTCAAATCACTGTGCGAAATAAAATTCCTCAACTTACCGTTCTCCTCCAACTCAAATTGCTCTGTTCCAGCCGCCGACCTCCGCATCCCTCCGTGGCGCCACCCCTGCCTGCCCCTGCCCACACTCCTGCCCTGGCCTGGCCCCGGCCCCTACCCACCGCGGTGTCGCCGCTTCTAGCTCAGCCGCCCTTTGCCGCCGCCCAACTCGCTCCTGCGCCCTCCTAGTCCCAGCCGCTCGCTCGTGCATGCGTGACCTCGTACTGCTGTGGGATTGCTTCTTTTTGTTGGGCCGGCCAGCAGGGGGTCCCTGTTTGGGCCGAGATGCGGTATGGCTTGGGACATACCTCGCCATATTGGGCCCTCCACCACGTCGGTTGATGAATAGAAAGGGGACAGCGCTCGGGCTAGAAAGAGTAATTAAACAGATCGGTAACAAAAAAATAAATGAGTACCAGGAGCTGGTGTTCGATTCCCATGGCAACTAGCAGCAAAAATTGATTTTTTTTCCATATTTATCTTCCTCACCGACAAGTAGGACCCACCTTCCCTATTCACCATCCCTATTTACATCCATCACCGACATGTAGGTCCCACCAGCCCAGAACCACCCCGCGCCGCCCACATCAGCATGACACGTTGGATGTTGGATCTGTGACCTCCCCCTTAGTCCGTCATACATTTTTGTGACCACTCCCTGAGTCCGTCATACATTACTATTGCGGACTCGACCGTTTTGGCCATTTAGCGCATGCACACGACATGGGAGGTGGCGCGTGGTGCAGGCGCAGTGGGGCGGCATTCGGGCGGCACGAGGAGCCCGAGAGTGGCGAGACGTGGCGCAGGCTCCAGCGGCATGGTCGTGAGCGACCGAAAAGAACGGAGGAGAGGGATGATAGGTGGGCCCCACTTGTCATCGATTCGAGAGGAAAGGGAGTTAAAATAGACTTTGCGTGAGGAAGGAAGGAGACGGGCCGGCGAGCTGCTCCAAGCCGGGGAGGAGAGAAGGAAAGTCGGACGTGGCGGGGTGGCAAGGTGTGAGGGAGGCGGAGCGCAGGACTTTCGAAGGAGATCGGCCGAAAGAGGCCAAAGCATAGGAATGAGAATTTTAATTTGTTTTTCTTTTATTTAAATGCATAAATGAATTTTGTATTATTAAAATTATTTCTAGAGCTCCAAAATTTCACGAAAAATTTCGGAGAATACTTTAGGACATGGAGAATATTGTAAAAATATTCCCACCATGATTTTTAAAGGAAAATTTAATTTCCTTATTAATTTCACTTGATAATTTATTTTTCTTTTTTAATATAATTTCTAGAAATGCATTAGGAAATGATTTTTAATCCCGTATGAAAATCGGGGTGTGACATGACGGTTATGGGTAAAACCGCCATTAATAATCGTCATTAGGCACTGTGAAAGGGAAGAAGAAGCTCTCACTTTCAACACACACTCAAGAAACAATCTCTCTCTCATACATTTGTATTACTCTCTAGATTAGTGGAGTTAATGCTAAGAGTAGCTTTACTATTTGGTTTCCTAGTCCTCTTGGAGATTAGGGTATGGCTCTAATACTCTTCTCCTTTTTAAAACTTTGAGCTTAGTAATGAAATTATCTTCTTTATTTATTGGTGTTCAGGATTCATATACTGCTTTGTCAATTATATGTTCCTTGTGTTGATAGCAAAATTTGGCAAGGTACTCGGAGCCGAAGAAGAACAGATCAAGGCGGATTTGGCGGGAGAAAGAATTGTTGCCAAATTTGACTGTGCATCGGCTAAAAGGTTGTATCGGCTGAAGGCTGTATCGGCCGATACAGAGTCGAACTTGGCCACCCGATATGGACAAGGCAGTCGATACAGTTGGTTTCGAGTTTAAGTTGGGCTCAGATTGAGGATGCGAAAGTATTGCCAAACGAGGATACAGTCCATTACAAGCAATTGTATCAATTAATTAGGAATACTATTGAGTCCATTACAAGGCTTGTCATGGCGGTTTGTATCAGTGGGATTAGTGCTTACATTGTTTCGACAATCTAACTTATGCATCTGCCTATTTGTCATATATCTTAAGTAATCTAAACCATTAGTTCTGTTTATCTCTATCGGTTAAGCCTTCTTTAGGGTTTCATTGGTATCGATTAAACCGTTTTGTCGATCTAGATTAGCTAAGGTATCCACCACCTTGAAAATAAGTCAAAGGCTTGATTATTTGGATTTTATGCTTCTTTTCATACTTAATGTTGCATCAGTTAAGTTTGACCTACTAAGTCATGCTTAGAATCATAAAAGCTAACCTGCCTTAGATTGCCAATAAGGGTAGTATCAAGGTTTCAGCCGATCTTACATGGTTTAATTGTTTCGCTTTAAATTACATTATTTGTTTTGCTTAACTAGTTATATCTATCAGCTCTTTTAGGTTTATCAACCCTTTAAATCTACTAGGCTTGTTATCATGCTCGCACTATCTTGGCTACGTCTTATCTGTTGAGGTTATAATCTATTTAGTAGATTTAATCAAGGTCAATAGTCTTATATAAGGCTATACCAGAGTTTTAGCTGATATGTTATCTAATCACCTAAGCTATTTCATCGGTTATGATCTAAGTTCATATAAGTATTAATTAGTTTAATCTTGGTTATAAGCAATTAATAATGTCTCAGTTAGGTCCGATCTATCGTAATTGCTTGTATTTAAGAGAAAAACTAAATTACTAATGACATGTTACTTATATCTATAGCCAATAATGATTGTTTTGGGTATGAGTTTAAACATCTCTTTATTAGCTAGTTAGTTAGATCATATAATTATATAACAATTGACTTTAACAATATCAATTTTATGCTGCATCAATTGGGTTCGACTTATAGGATTGATTTTGTTAACGAAAAGTTGTTTATGGTTATATCTAATCTAAATCTAGTTCATGAGAAGTATCTTCTACCTTACAGCCGATTTGACTCGATCGCATCGGCTAGGTCATCACGATACGTCATCGGCCTATCGATCGATCGACTATCGTCTTTTAATGTTTACCATTTCTTGTTTGTTGCAGGATTAAACCAATTGGCATGCCTACATCCTTTTCACCAACGTTTTGGACCTGTACTGGAGCTAAACAGAACTCCCAAGCCGCCATGTTTTCGCATCGACACCTTGAGTAGTTTATACTTCTTTCATATGCTATATATATTTTGGCTAGTCGATTTATTGTACGACATCGGTCCAATGATTAAATAGTGGGAGTCTTATTTGGCCATCCGTATGGTGGGAGTCCCATGTGAACTAGATGTATTATTTAATAGTGCAAGCATGGTGCCTTGGGATGATTAAATGTCGTTGGATGCAGGTGTACCCCGCGGGTTGTAAAGGTAGGCGGCAGGTGGTGACAGCCATGTCTGTCCTCTATAATCCTCCATGTTCGGGTATGACTTAAGAGTTCATAAATTGTCGTAACCACGCTAACAAACCAGCAGGAAGCGATCTCTTGATAGTACTTGGGTGCATACATCTAAATTTTAAGCTTGTATATGTATTTGTGTATCCAAGCATCGTAAGTATAGAAGTACATAAGAAACCATAGCTTCTTTTTGTCCTTTTTCACAATCTAGTTTATCCTTTATAGAGATGTTTCTTGTGTGTGTCACACTACCTTAATACTATCATTTACCCCTGCTTAGACTATGGTTTATTAATCGTACTATGATCATGAGTATATTTAGTGCATTTTTTACAGTTTGACCCTTTTATAAACTTATTTTACAAATAGATCGTGACAAAAAATATACCCGAGAATAAGCCTTTCCCTCGATGCCATGCCAAGTGGTGCTGAGATTCTTTGTCTCATCCGTTGGACCTCATAATGGGTCAATGGACAACACAAGCTAGAACTTCAATTGTAGTCCACTGGTCTGGTTGCATCTTCCCCTTACTTGCCAGTGGGGTTCGAGTCATTGTCCTTCCTCTTTTCTATTGTCTTTTCCACTGTTTGCCCACACAAAACAAAAGAACCCAAAAGAACTATTGTTGTGAGGACTCGAACCAGAGGGCGCTAGCATGCACAAATGGCAGCCGCTACCACCCTGCCAAACCCCATTTCAACTAGAGGGCGCTAGCATGCACAAGTGGCAACCGCTACCACCCCGCCAAACCCCATTTCCTAGTTTAGTTGGACTTATTGACTATTTTAAATGGCTATGTACATGTTAGCACCAAGAATATCGGTGCTAACTCGTTGAAGCTCAGTGCAAGGACCTTGGCGCTGAGATATTCTACCTTAGCATAGGAAATATTGGCACTGAGATTTGTCTACTTTTGAATATAGTTTTTACTATGGTATAATTATAAAATAGTTTAATAAAAGGGTTAAAATGTCAAAATTTCAGGTATATTGGTCCATTCTTTAAACAGTCGCCTTACCTATGGGAAAATAAATAACGATACCCTAAATACTCAAGGGTGAAATGCTACAATGGTATCCCATGCGCTTGCCGATTTATCTTTGATTGTAACAAATATCAGCAAGCATTTCTGGTGCCATAGCCAAGAAAGGCACTGGTTAAAGATGTACCATCTATGTCATGATTATAATTATGCTTAGTAGCCACTGCCCAAACAGGTTAATCCTTGGTTTGTTTTCTCTTCATGTGAAAATAGGCTAGTGTATGACTGGTTTCGACATGCCGGCAAACTTCACTGAGAATCCAAAAAAGCTTGCAAGAAGAGTCCAATCCTGTATCATTCTTTCTCAAAGTAGGCTCACGGCACCTGAACCTGTTAACTTCACCATTAAGCTCCAAGACAATGGCCCAGAAGACTCTTCGTGAGTACTCAGCTCCCTTTGCTGCCAATGTGCCCACCGGGTCTGCTCTCAACATAGTGGATGCCAACTTCGAGATCAAGACGGATCTCATCACAATGATGTAGGCTAGCCCATTCTGTGGGAAAGCCAATAAGGACGCTAATGCTTATCTCCAACAATTCGTAGAGCTCTGTGACACCATCATCATCAGAGGAGTCACTCAAGATACTATCCACTCTGACTATTTCTGTTCTCTCTACTCGGGAGAGTGAAACAGTGGTTTTATGCCAAGCGAAGTGTCGTGGACACCTGGGAAAAGTGCTCTACATTGTTCCTCATGAAGCTCGTCCTAATGGGTAAAACCAATGCTCTTCAAGGGAGGATCTCGAGCTTTTAGCAACTGGCCAATGAATCAATCCCGGAGGCATGGGAAAGGCTCTAGAAATACACCCTGGCTTGCCCTCACCATGGGATAGATGATTGTCTCATCATTCAGAATTTCTACAATGGGCTAACTCCTACAGCCTGTGACCATACTAACGCTGCTGCTGGAGAAGCTTTCTTCTCATTAATTGTTGTAAGAGCAGCATAATTAATAGAGAACATGGTCTCCAACGAAGGGTGGAGCGACAAACAACTCCAACCTTGTCAGCGGGGCATGCATATCATTAAGGAACGGACATGCTC
Source organism: Oryza australiensis (assembly GCA_019925245.2). NCBI lineage: Eukaryota > Viridiplantae > Streptophyta > Magnoliopsida > Poales > Poaceae > Oryza > Oryza australiensis. Next base: position 86,159 of record JAIFGZ020000366.1, on the reverse strand, counting down.
GTCGCTAAATTGGATCTCCTCATGAAGTGCTTAGACAAACGCGCTCATGAGAAGATGGAAATGCATGGCATCGTCCAAACGCTTGAAGTCCAACTGACGTGCGGAACATGTGGCAACACCGGACACTCAAGGAACGATGGCCCTGAGACCCGTGAGGACGTATTCTTGATGAATAACAACAACAACAACAACAACAACAACAACAACAACAACAACAACAGGAGGGTGGAACCAACCATGCCCATACTACCATGGACATAACAACGGTAACTTCAATTCAAACTAACAAGTGAGGTGGTCACTTGCTTTTATTTCTGAAAGATATTGTCTTTGACCAAGCTAAAATTAATGAAACCATGTTTTAAAATTTAGTGGCCAATGGTAAAACCTTAGAAAGTATCCATGCTATAATGGAAGGCCTTTCTTCTGCAATGAAGTACTAACTAAGGTTTAATAAAATGTTAGAAACACAATTAGCTCAGTTGGCTCCTTTCATTCCTTCTCCTAAATCAGGGAAGATTCTGGGGCAATCTGAACCATCCCTTGAAAATGTTAATGCGGTTACCACTAGAGGGGGTAAGACCATTCGCGATCCGCCATGTCCTACCCATATAGGTAAATAGAAGGAGCACCAGAAGGAAGATGCACTTTCTGACAACTCCGAGAATGTAAATGATGGGAAGACGACTCCACACGAGTTCCACGACACAAACATTTTGTCGTTCCCCCATCGCAACAGGAAGCCAAGCATGGATGAGCAATTCTCTCAATTTGTTGACGTAATACAGAAAATTCATATCAATGTCTCGTTGCTAGATGTGATGCAAATACTCATTTATGCATGCAATCTCACGAACATCCCCAGCAACAAACGACCGATGCCCACCACATAGATCGTGAAACTTTTTGAATATAGTGCAACTATAATCAACAGGCTCCCTGAAAAGAAGAAAGATCCAAGGTGTCCCATCATCATGTGCACAATTGGGACAAAACGCTTTGACCACACCTTGTGTGACCTTGGAGCAAGCGTCAGTGTCATGCCCAAGATGGTCTTTTAGTCAACTCAATTACACCTCTTTATCACCAACACCGATGCAGCTGCAGCTGGATGACTCAACGGTCTGCTACCTGGTGGGGATAACCGAGAACATCCCAGTGGGGGTTGTTTCGTCTTTGTCGACTTCATGGTGATACACATGGACACCGACAAGGATACAACACTCATCCTTGGATGTCCATTCCTAAGCATCACAGACGCACGCATCGATGTAGGAGCCTGAGAAATCTGACTCCACACCATTGGCAAGGAAGAAAGTTCAACTTCCAACCCCGGAAGGAGCAATGCTCAATGATTAAGATCAAATACAGGCCAAACAAACAAAACATCAGAGAGGTTGAAGTGACACCCCAAAAGAAGGATAGCCTCATTGCTTTTATGGAGGATGTGTCGAAGAAGAAATTCTAGCTCCAATACTGCAATATTAAGTCACACAATTGGTGGCGGCACGACAAAAACCACAACCCTTGAAGTCCGAAAAATCCAAAAAATCATCCACCAACAAAACCAAAGAAATCCAAGAAGGTATGATGAGTAAAAGAACCGCAGTCATCCATGTCATCATCTCCAGAGCAGGATGCCACGATAACAAACTAAATGTGATGGAGAAAAGTCCTAATAATCAGAGTTAAAATGGTGATTCCTTTGCCGACAGGTAAGTTGATAGTTGTCTCGTATTTGATTTTTTAAATTACATCTTTGTTTTTTAGATTGCATTTGCATATTTGTTTTCTCAACATATTTGGTTTTTTTTCAACTTTTGAGTTTTCAAATTCCCTTTTATAAAATAAAGTTGGGACTTGGTCATAAAGAGTTGGGTAAAAAATTCTTGAAATGAAGACCAAGTTGATTGCAACTTCCATGTTAGTGAGGTGGTCACTTGCTTTTATTTTTAAAAACAAAAATGGGACCAAGTGGGGACTTAAAGGGTCTGAAATGGCATCTTCCTTCCCCAATTCAATTACTTTTACTTTGGCCAAGGTGTCATCGATTTCGTCCTGAAAAATGAGCAGCACATGGACCATAGGAGGGGAGGGGGTTCCCCTTGGTTTGGCCGAACCAATGGTGGATGGTGCCATATGAAAACCACCTCATGGCTCTAGCTCTCATTGCCCCAAACCAAGTTGTAGCTAAATGCACTTGGATTTCCCTCTTTCTATCAAAGTTTCTCTTCGTATCTCAAGTTTGGAACAAAAACATTTGCATTTCTTCCTCTCTTGCATTTTAAGTTCATCTTAAGTGTTGTGCTACAAGGACGCATTGCAGTGATACTACTACCCCACAAGAACGATTTTGTGGAGTGTTATCACCCACAAGGATGAGTTTGTGGTGGCAACTAACTCTCGGATAGCTGATTGGATAACATAACTTGTTCTCAAGTTTTCTTGGGTGTTCTTGCTCGTGTGTACCCCTGAGCAAAAAGCTAGCTTGGGGGAGGGCCTCCACATAAGATAACTTATATTGACAATGATAAAAAACACCAAAATTATTTTCTTTTCCATGAGTGGTAATAATGTTTTAGTTATACCATGGTTGAAATGATGAATAGTTGCCCTCTAGTTCCTAGTTTAGAACTTAGTCTTCTCCCAAGTTTTGACGTTTGTTGGCCAAAAATCATTACCGTGGACTTGGAACTTGTGGGTTGCTAGTGCATGATCTAAGTTATTGTGGGATATCATATGGTGAAATAGAGTTGCTATGATATTTTTCCAAGTGAAACTTGATATCAAAAGTTTTTATTTTCAACATAATGAAAATTGATTAGTTCCTCAATGATGAGAAATTCCTAATAGCCATATGATGAATATATTGCAAAACCTTTACACATATGTTACTTGTTATTTCATTGAGATTTGTCAAATTGTTGTGACCCTTGTGAGATTCTTTTCATGCTTTCACGATCAAGATCACATACACCCACCATATATGCTCAACTTCAACACTGAAGGTTAGCAAAACATGTCATCCATCCACCAAATAACAGCTCCATATGTTGTTCAGAATGTTTCTCCAAATAATTTGCAAAAGAGATGGTTGTAAAATAAAAGGAGAAGAAGCATGCTCACAAAAAGTGTGGGGGTATCACCCCGGGGTAGCCCACGGAGCGGAGTTAAGATCAGCTGAAGTCGGACTGGTAGTCCTCGCGAGGGGGTCAGAAGCCTGACCTCTTCTTGGGGTCAGGAGCCTCGACCCCCCGACTGTCCCGACTCTAGTGTTCTATCCCGACTACGGCTCATCAGCCCGACCTCCGATCTCCTCGGGATAGAAGGCTTGCATCGCAAGGATCGCTGAAAAGACAAGGAGGGGACAACCCGACCGAAGATGATGTCACCTGATAAGGCTGCACAGAAGGTACCTGCGAAGGACAGATTCCAAGGCAAGGTGGAGCGCGAGATACCCATGGAGCGCAGGACCCAGGGGGATCTTTATGTACTTTTTCATACGTTGTTTGTACTTACTTTTTAGCTTTTAGTCTTAGCTTTCTTGGCCCCCAAGTCCCCTTGTAACTGTCCCCCTTGATCTATAAAAGGGAGGACAGGTCTGCGAGCGAGGGGGATGGTTTCTTTGGAAGCTAGATCTGATCTCTAGAGCCCGAAGAACTTAGATCCTTGTACTCTATTTCATACACCACCCCAATAAAAGAACACATGACATAGGCTTGTTATCCTCCAAGAGGGCCGAACCTGTCTAAAATTTCTGGCTCACTTTCTCTCTTGAGTCGACCATTGTGACCTTTTGATAGACGTTCCCGACCACTCTTTCACCTCCTCAGGTAGCCCCTTAGAGGACTAATCGACCACCCTTGACAAAAAGAGAAGAAAATATTCTCAAGCATTATGAAAACAAAGAAGAAAAGAAAGACATCCATTTCTCCAAATAAATGCAAAAGAGAGCTTACAACAAGGAGCACCACCAAGCATCCACACACATACACATCTTGATCAGATTGTATGACTTGCTTTCTCTTTGGATCAGCTTTTGATTTTGCAATATATATGATGCAAGTAATGCCTCATTTATTTTCCTACCTTGAGCTGCACATGAACCTTTAGGCAGGATAAAAGAGGCAACATAATACCTTAGTGAGGAGTTATACACATTAAGCAATCTAACAACATCACTTGAGGAACTTTGATTTATTTCATAAAATTCTTGAAAATCTCCGGAAAGAAAGTCGAACAAGGAGTAGGTAAATAGTATTCTACGAACTGTTTTGTTTCTCAATCACCCAAGACAAGGAGAAGCCAAAAGCCCCATGATGAGTAAGGTAAGAAGGGTGAAAATACTATTGCCAACTTATTCAATTCAACGTAGAAGGTCGTGTTGTAGGCATGGTAATCTTGAGAAATAGAACATTGTAGCAACCCCTGATCAACCAAACCTAGGGTTTATTTTTACTCAAGAAGAGCAAAGGTTTAGCTTGGGGAGTTGTTCACAGTTGTTAAGTACCAAATTGGACCGTTGATTATCTCGACAAATAAAGAGAACTAACACATTTCTCACATGCATAATTGTTTCAAATAATATAGTTCCGCTTGTCCTTTATTAATAATGTGAATGCAAGAATTATCAACAAATGAAAGAGAAAATAAGCCATCATGCGAAGAAACAAACTTATGACCAATCAAGAGAGTGCAAAAGGATTGAAGGGCCCACAATTCAGAACAAACCAACATAATTGAGGTCAATTCACTATGCACCAATGCAAAGGCCCACATCCGTAGGGTGAGATCCTGGGTGAACTAGATGTATTATTTAACAGTGCAAGCATGGTGCTTGGATTGATTAAATATCGTTGGATGTAGGCGTACTCGACGGGTTATAGAGGTAGGCGGCAGATGGTGACAGCCTGTCCGTCCTTTGTAACCCTCCATGTTCGGGTATAACGTAAGAGTTCGTAAATTACCGTAACCACATTGGCTGGCTGGCCACTAAGGAGCAATCTATCGATAGTGTCTGGGTGCATAGAACTAAATCCTAAGCTTATATATGTATGTCTATGTATGTGTGTATCTAACCATCGTAAGTGCAGAAGTACATATGGTTTCATAGCTTCCTTTTATCCTTCTCCACAATCTAGTTTATCCTTTATACACATGATTATGTTGTGTCACATTATCTTAATACTATCATTTACACTTATTTAGATTAGTTAGGGTTTATTAATCATACTATATCATGAGTGTAGTGGTCCATTCTTGAAATTATCGTGTGAAGTGCTACAACAATATCCGTGTGCTTAAGAATTTATCTGGGATAGTAACAAATACCAACACCCATTATACATAAATAATGAGAGGATGGTTGGGGTAACATTGAAATAAAAATTAAAGATAAGATCCAAAAATTGTTATTGACAAAGCACTCAATTCTAAGAAATAATATCGACAAGTGCGAGTTTCATGAAATACCATTATACTTGTATAAGTGACTTTGTCCCAGAAATGTTATTGTCGTTAGAGTTCAGTTAGCCGTCCTCCGCTAAGTGCTATATGATATATTATATGTTAATCTATCTTGTCAATTTTTTAAAAGTTTTTTATACACCATTCGCCTCATAAAAAATCAACTTCTGGGAATAAACCTGGACATGAAATTATTTTTAACGAAAAGAGTAATTATTTATGCCTTGTTTAGTTCCCATCTAAAAACTTTACACACTATCAAACACATTGTCATATCGGAAGTTTAGACACATATATGGAGTCTTAAATATAGACTTAAAAATAACTAATTACACAGATTGCATGTAATTTACGAGACAAATCTTTTAAACCTAAATACGAGATGATTTGATAATAAAGTGCTATAGTAACACTTGTAGTAATGATAAATTAATTAGGCTTAATAAATTTGTCTCGTGATTTACATACGGCTTCTGTATACTCGTAACATTGTTATATAACATCCAAAACTTTTACGCCCTGTATAATAATTTTATGGCGAAGGTCTTAGTTGGCACGCAATAAACCGGTGTATGTCCAACTGAATGATTAAAATCCTTCTCCAATAAATCTCGACCCAATCGAGGTAGCTCTTAAGATTAGTTACAGCAGTAGCAACAAGTAGCAAGTAGTAACAGAGGCCCCGTGATAAGTACGGGCACATGACAATCGACACCTTACCTACCTCTTCTTCCCAAAATTGTCCCGATCCGAGAAGCACCGAAGCGGAGGCAATAATGCCATGATTTTTTACACTCGCGGCAAAGGGGAGGCCGCGTCACCACTAGTATCGTCAAGCAGCCGGACCAGCTCGACGTGGTACGTGCAGAACGCCTCCATCTCCTCGCGCGGCAGCGCCACCCCGACCTCGATGCCGCCGCCGTCCCCGTCGCCATGGCGGCCGCTCTCCGCCAGCGCCAGCGCGCCCGTCCGCTCCACCGACGCTATCTCCACCTTCCGAGGTCGACCCCCCCACGTCGCCCCGAGATCCGCCGCAGCGTACACGCCCAGCTTCGGTGAACCCGACACCGTCACCGCACGCGCCGCTGCGTACTGCCTCGCGCCGCGCACCCAGCCGCGCGCGTCACGGAGCGCCCGCCCCTGATCGGCGAGCCCCGCGATCACGCTCCAGATGGCCGCCGAGGCGCTGGCCGCGGTGAGGCCTCCTCGCTTGGCCTCCACGAAGCACAGCCCCAGGCAGTTGCCGAAGTAACCCGACGGTATCGGCGGGCTCACGCGGGGCTTGCACCCGGTCACGAACCCGAACCGCGCGACGTCACCGCCGCCCACGCATCGCGCGCGCACGATGCCGGCCCACGCGGCGCCGCACGCCAGCGCGTAGGGCGAGCACCGCGCCGAGGTCTCAGTCTCGACATGCCTCCCCAGCATGCCGAGAAGCTCGTCCGTGAACCTGAATGTCGCGAGCACGGTGTCCGGCCTCCGGCTGAGGTCCCAGTCGTCGAGCCGCCTGTCGCCGTACTCCACGAGATCCCGGTGGTCGTGGATAAACGCTTCCCGGAGTCCGGAGCCGTCCTGCACGACACCGCGGTCGAACAGCGGCGGCGTGTGGTCCACCACCACCGCTTTCCTGCGCTCGTCGCTGAGGCGGTGAATGGCAGCCCACGTCTTCAGGAAGTGCACGTAGCTGGAACCGTCGGCGACGGCGTGGTGCAGCGTCGTGCCGACGCAGATGCCGGCGCGAGGGAACACGGTGACCTGGACGGCGAGCACGTCCTGCGAGCTACCATGGTTGGGCAGCGGAGGTAGCAGAGGACGTAGCCTCGCGGTGTCACGCGGGTGGTCGCCGGCGAGGTCCTGGAAGTCGTCGCTGCTGACGGCGACGGTCAGGCGGACGGAATCACCATCCGAGTACACAACCTCCGGTGGCGACACGCCCTCCTGTATCGCGCACGGCAGCGTCCCGGCCAAGGGGTAGAAATGGTGCAGGGCAGCTGCCAGGGAGTCCCTGAACAGGGGAAGCTCGCGGAGGAGGAAATCGTGGGCGTAGCGGAGGTCGGCGTTGTCGTAGAAGAAGATGCGCTGCACGGGCGGGAAGTCCCAGAAAACGAGGTCGAAGAACGTGAGCGGCAGAGACCGTGGCTGCCCGTGTGCCGGCGCCGGAGCTGGCGAGACGTGACATTGCTCTAGGACGGTCATGGGCTGGATTAGTGGCCCTAGCGTCATGGTGTGGCCGAATGACTCGTAGTAGCTTTGCTTCCTTGCCTGTTTTCTCGGAATCTGGCTCTGTTTCAATGGCAGGTCGCACTGTTCTTTAATTTCCTTCTAGCTGGAGAGTGGAGGACCAGTAGATGCCTAGATGGTGCAGATTAATGGACCCACTAGAGTCTACGGTCAAACCAAAATCTACTTCGCAAGTTGTATACTATACCAAAATCTACATACCAAAAATAAAGCAAACCAAAATGGCAATATATTTGTATACTAAAGCTGCATGTCTAAACTACACCTTATGCAAGTCCAGGTGAATGACAGATTAGAGGAAAAAACTAACTAATGATAAATAGCAAATAAAACGTATAAAAATGGTAATAACGAGAGTCGTGAAGATATCCCTCATTATTTGCATGTTATTCAAATAGTTATAAAATAATTAAAAAAATTGAGAAGATGTATCAAGACATGATATATTCATATTAGTTAAAATTCAACATCTTTAAGTTAAAAAATATGTTGTTACTACATGTAAAATCAAATTTCATCTTTCATATTCATGAAGTAATCTATCATACATTAGATTTCAAAAAATTAAAAAATTAAATGACATGCAAACGAGAGACATCCCATGAAAAGTTTAGAATGGTTTTATTATATATATTCACATGAACGACTTTGAAGTTGTAGTGAAAACTTCGATCGACCGGATCCTTTTCTTCTATATTTCCATGTGCATCTGTCGCTGGCCCAGATCGAAAAGCTCATGATCGTAGACGTACGGGCTATCAAATTAAAGATGCAGTCGCAATTTCGGTAGCACGTCGATCTAAAACGTACTCCCACTGATTACACATCATGATAAGATGCTGAAACTGATCTGACCGACCGGGGATCGATCGAAGTGGTCCCAAATAAATTCGATGACAATAGGTATCAGTTGTAAAGAAAAATCGACACCTATACTATTGGTAACGGTTTTTGGTTCAGAATAAAAACCGCTATCAATGCTATAGGTGCCGGTTTTTTTAAAAAACTGACACCTCCAAACCGACCGGCGCATTTAAATCTCAGCCTTATCTCTTCTCTCCACCACTCCTCTCACTTTCTTCTCTCAACCTTATCCTTTCCACCACTCCCAGTGGCTCACTCCATCCCTTCTCTCTCTTTCTTCTCTTACCGGCGGGAGGCGGGACGGAGGCCGCGGGACGGACGGCTGCGGGAGCGGCGGGAGGCGGGACGGGAGCGGCGGAGCTCATGCCGGCGACGACGGGAGGGGTCCCCGCCGCTGACGCCTCCCCATCCGGCGCTGCCCGCGCCGCCCATGCCGGCGAGCGTGCTCCACGGCTAGCCGCACCGCGGGGAGGAGATGCCCGAGGTCCGGCTCCCCGAGGTCCACGGTGACGAGTCCGACTCCAACTCGGACGGCTCGGAGTACAACAATGAGCGGTCCATGGGCGACGGGAGCGGCGCGACAGCTCAAAGGCAACGATGATGGCGACCGAGCTCGAGGTTTTTTTTGTGATGTTTGATTGTTTTGTGATTTATTTGTGGACGATTTCTACAGATGAAGATATGTGTGGATGAATCATGGATGCATGATTGATGTGTAGATTTATATATGAATCTGTGGATGATTATTTGTGAAGGATTTATGTGTGGTTTTTTGTTTGTGATTGATCTGTGAAGGTTGTGGATATATGTGATTTGTGTTATTGATTGGATCTGTGCATGGATATGGTGAAGCTCGGTTCAAACCGACGAACCGATTTTTTTTATCCTTGGAATCTAATAGGTGCCAGTTTTTAAACCGACACATATTTCTCTTCAAATAGATGCCAACCAATAGGTGTCGGTTAGAAAAACCGACACCTAAGGGGTTTAATGTTTTGTACCAGTGATGGTAAGTGGCAATCTAGTTTAAATGATCACCAAGGTAACCTCTATATATAATTGTTTGTTAATTAGGCGTAGAGCTCGGACCATATATGCACCGGTTTTCCGATGATGGCAAAGAAAGCAACCAGCATCAAGGGATGTTACCACGCGGGACACGCTTCTCCCTCGCGGATCCATGCATCCAAACGAGAGGAAACGCAGCCATGTCGGGACGAGAAAAAAATTATTCCACGCGTGCTGCAACAATATATCCCTTTACTGCTGGAGAATAGCATATTTGTCCCGGTTGACAATCCTCTGCAGTTCCGGTTGTCAAACCAGGACTACGAATCTGGAACAAAAGATCGCTATGTTTAGTCCCGATTCAAATAAGCGGGACTAAATATGCATCTTTAGTCCCGGTTGGAGCCACCAACCGGGACTAAAGATGGCGGCGCCACGTGGCGGGCTCCGCCATCTTTAGTCCCGATTGGTGGCTTTAACCGAAACTAAAGTTTTTTAATTTTTTAATTTGCTCCTGTTATTAGCTTGTTGCTTCTTGTTTATATATATATATATATTTATACATATATATGCAAATATGCATATATATGTAAATACATAACACGCACATATATAACACATAACATACAAATATATGCAAACAATATCGAAATTATTTTTTTCAACGATCGAATACAACAAAATGCAACAACAAAATTCACACATATATACAACAAATTGTCCACAAATTTGTTCACACATATATACAACAAAATCGTCCATACTATATATACAACAAAATACAACAACAACATCAATTTTCCGTCTCGCCGTTGCCACCGGCTCTCGCTCGTCGCTGCCGCGGGTGAGGAGATGGCGCCCCGCTGCTGCCACCTCCTCCCCCGCCGCCATCTCCTCCCCTTGCTTGCCAAGGGGAGAGGAAGAGAGAGAGGGAGAGGGAGAGGGAGAGAGCTGAGGGGAGAGGGAGAGAGGGAGAGAGATCTGAAAATGATGCGCGCGGGGATATATATAGCCACAATTTTTAGTTAGATTGGTGTCACCAACCGGACTAAATATAATTTTTCGCTATTTTCAATTCATCTTTAGTCCGGTTGGTGTCATCAACTAGGACTAAAGATAATTTCCCGCTATTTCCAATTCATCTTTAGTCCCGGTTGGTGGCTCCAACCGGGACTAAAGATAATTTTTCGCTATTTTTAATTCATCTTTAGTCCCGGTTAGTACCACCAACCGAGACTAAAGATAATTTTCTGTTATTTTTTCAAATTTATTTGGTCCGCTAGGGTTAACAATTAAATAATTAGTAAATAGGGCCAAATTAAATTCATTAAATATAGGTTTAAAACAATAATATTAAAATTTAATCAAACATAGATAATCCTAGACATTAATGTGCTCTTCTAAATATTGTTCCTTTTTTGCCACTCTCTATTTTTTTATCTGAAGTTGTTGTTTTTTAGAAAAATTCAAATTTTTTTATTTTTTTATATTTTTATGGACTTAGGAGCACACGAGAGGTAACCACAGAAATTTTAAGCGTAAACAAGCAAAAGACGTGGCATATGGAAAATTCACAAGACATGCTCAGAATTGGAAAAAAACTTCCGGGCTCGAAAAGGCAACCTTCTAAGGCTTTTTTGGGCAAAATAAAATCGCTGAACGCGGCAAAGACACGGACGAACACATCCGAAATTTTTTTCTGATCGATTTTTATATATGGAACGTCTTCGATTTTTATATATGGAACGTCTTGATCGTAGTCCGTATGCGAAAGTTATGGCCGTTTAAAACCGACTCCGAGTTACAGGATGAAACGGGAACCATGCGCGAAAAACTTGTTACACGCACATAAACTAGACGTGACGGCTATGGTTTGAATGTTTTTATCAATATATAGTTGTCCCTCCGATTTGTATATTATCAACAAAATAATTTTACAAAATATTTTATATATTGAGAATCATTAGTTAATAACAATATGATGATATGTAATTACAATGTAATGATTAAATTAAAGTTTCCTTCTATCTTCAATCACCCACCTCCACACAACACCGCACTCTTTGAATTTATAGATCCCCCAAATTAATTTTAGGCCATTTGAATCATGTAGCAAAATTTGTATACTTTTATTATGTTCGGTTCAAAAATAAGCACATTCACTTTTGTCGGTTGGTGTTATAAACGAGACTAAAGATTTAAATGATCTTTAGTCCGGTTTGTAACACCAACCGATAATAAAATGGGATCTTTAGTTCTGGTTAATGCTATAAACCGAGACTAAAGAGGCTGTCAGGCTGTCAGAATCTATCAAAGCGCCGAGCATTTTTAGTCCCGGTTGGTAACACCAATCGGAACAAAAAATAGCATCTTTAGTCCCGGTTGGTGTCGCCAATCGGGACTAAAGATGCTCGGCGCTCTAACAACCTCTGACAATATTTGAACATAACTAATGTTCCTAGAAATCTGTAGACTTTTTAAACCAGGACTAGAAATATTTTTTTAGTCCCGGGTACTATTCAAACCGGGACTATTGTGGATTTTGGCACTTCAACCGAAAATGATTTCTCTAGTAGTGCTTTCACTACTACCTCCATTCTATTTAAACTGTTAAAAAATTAGATAAACACGGTATTAAGAAAAGTATATCCGTTCTAAAACATAAAATTTTTTTGATGGACATAGGTATTAAAAAATATGTATGAATGATTATTGAAAGATTATGATTGGTTGAGAAGAGACAATAGATGAAGAAATCAAATGTAGACTAGTTGTGACGCTACTATATAAATGCACAAAAGGGATAGCACTATAAGTGCTAAAAATACTAAACCGACACCTATAATGCTTTTCTCACCCAAAGCGCGTGACCGTGGTTTGCCATCGGTTAGAACCGGTACCTAACTTTTCACCAAGATGCCGACTCTAGAGATAGGTGTCAGTTATAATTGATGGCACCTTTATAAAGAGATAGATGTCGGCTATAGAGAAAAACCGACACCAATACTATACATGTCGCAACACCTTTACTTTATTATAAAGGTTAGTTAATTAAAAAATCAACACCTATAATATTTTATAGGTGTCTTATTTAATGACACCCGTAAAAACTGAGCCGAGCCAACCATATCGTCCTTACCCACTTGCAAGTTGGTAAGGTGAGCAGCAGGGGGCGCTCACTCTCTCTCGTGACCCTCTTCTCTCTCTCTCCTTCCCACTCACGAGCGGTGCCGGTGGCGCCCTCCCCACCTGTGAGCACCAGCGGCAGCATCCTCCCAACCCATGAGCGGTGGCGACAACACGCTCCCTACCCGCGAGCGATAGCTGTGCCCTCTCTCTCATGAGCAGCGGCCTTCAGATCCGGCCGCTCCAAGCTTGGGGCACATAGATCTGCCGGCCATGGTGTTCAACGGGCACATCCTCAGGTGCGATTTGCAGTGGATGTCAGATGGTGTGGGTGATGGTGGTCGTTCCCACTTAGCAGTGAGTAACGTATCGATGGTGGGATTTCTTCTTGTGCATGTGTCGATGTTGATTGTGGATGAACTTGTGAATATTAATTTCATTTTGTTCCTACTCGATTTTTGTGGATGAACTTGATCTTCTCTCTATGTGGACTCTGGGTGATGGGAATGATGGTGATTTCAGGGGTGATGGGGAGCTGCTTGATTCGAGCCGATGCATCGAGTCGATTTTTTTATTTGTGCAACCTTAAAGGTGTTGGTTTCTAAACAGGTATCTTTTTCTCCTCTTCATCAGTGCCGCCTGTGAGGTGTCGGTTAACAAATCTGGTATCTTTGTGGGGTTTTCAATGGGCATCAATTAGTAGTGTGATTGGTTTAGAGAAAGAGGACATGCAAAATTATAGCTTTATTTTGGGACGAAGATACGTAAGACGTACCATGCTACGCGTAACGTGTAGCCTATAAAATAAGCCTCATACCGTTGTAATCCCTCACTATTAATAATAATTTATCAAATAATTAGCATTAAAAATTAGTATGCATAAACTTGCGTCAAAACCACCACCGTTCTTTAGAACTTGTTACTATTACAAACTTATTACTATCATTACTATCTCCGTTCTCAAGTAGATGACAATTTAAAATTAATGATACAATCAAACCTAAAATCTTAAATAATTAATTAATATCTATATATTAGTATTTAGCACGTGAAAAATAGTATTAATAGAAATTTGTAAAAAAACGCACTTTCATATAATTATAGTTTATATAGCTTGTAAAAATATATTTAGAAAAATAATGATAAAATATGTAAATTTGAGGTCATGTCATTGTTTAAAACAGCGAGTAAAAAGAATAGATATAATATATTTTATAAACTTATGCTATCATAAAATTGATGGTCAAACCTTTGAAAGTTTAACCAATTTTTTATTCTAAATATAAAATATTTACGACCACAGATGATAGATTTACACATAGAAGTGAAACCACAAAACAAAGGTACGTAAAATTATCCATTATATGAATATAAATTTTACTACGTTTGTCTAAATTATAAATATTTTTTTGCCATTCCAAATAAAACATTTATGACTATACGTCTCGAAAAACTATATAAACTGTAGAAGTGCGTGAGAGATATATTTATATTTTAGGATAAAAATAGTAACCAAATATTGAGTGAAAATGTGAATAACCTATATACATTGGAAAAAGAAACGAATGGATCAACAAGCAACACCTGCCTAGCTGTTGACGTGATAATTACGATCGGGACATGACGACGACTGTGGACCAATCGACGCAGGGAGGCACAGTGTCCACGCAGCTTAATTCACACGACAGGACCACGTCTGACCCGTACAATTTAGCAACCGCGCGCGCGCTGTCGTCGGTCCCTCCCGCGCGCTGCCCTCGGTGTCGCCATGCATCCGCCAGAGCCGGGGCACACACGATTGCGGCTTATCTAATAGCTAGATATAGGATTCCTTTATCGAGCGGTTCCTATAGGCTAGATATGTGGAGAGCAGAAATAAATAATTTTGTTGATTTCGACAACAAAAGAAGACAAAATATGACATGCATAATTGTGGACCTCGATCTCCCATGGCCTAATAATGCAATTCGTAACGCTGTTGACGTGCATGTCGTCATATACGCATGTCCTCGTTTCAATTCAATCCCACTCAAAAGGCCTAACACAGCTCTTATTAAAAACGTCCATAGGAGGAGTTTGTGATAACTCGCACGGCCTATTCGTAACACCAGGTGCAAACACTACTAATCTTCTACTTATCACAAACAAATATGTCGGTCACGCCGCCTACCGACGACGTCGTGACCGGCGGCCCTGCAGGCTTCGGCGACGCGGCGGCGGCGGAGCCGTTCCGCGTGTTCGTCGGGTACGACTCGCGAGAGGACATCGCGTACCGCGTGTGCCGGCACTCGCTGCTGCGGCGCTCCTCCGTGCCGCTGGCGGTGATCCCGATTGTGCAGCAAGAGCTCCGATCGGCGGGGCTGTACTGGCGGGAGCGCGGGCCGACGGAGAGCACCGAGTTCTCCTTCACCCGCTTCCTGACGCCATACCTCGCCGGCTACAGCGGCTGGGCGCTCTTCGTCGACTGCGACTTCCTCTTCGTCGCTGACGTCGCGGAGCTGGCGCGCATGGCCAACCCGCGCTACGCGGTGCTGTGCGTGCACCACGACTACGCGCCCAAGGAGGCCACCAAGATGGACGGCGCCGTGCAGACGGTGTATCCGCGCAAGAACTGGTCGTCCATGGTGCTCTTCAACTGCGGCCACCCAAAGAACCGCGCCGCGCTGACGCCCGAGGCCGTCAGCACGCGGAGCGGCGCCTACCTGCACCGCTTCATGTGGCTGGACGAGGCCGATATCGGCGAGGTGTCGTTCGTGTGGAACTTCCTCGTGGGGCACAACCGCGTCGACCCCGCCAACACGGCCGGGACGGCGCCGCGAGCCATCCACTACACGTCTGGCGGGCCGTGGTTCGAGCAGTACAAGAACTGCGATTGCGCGGAGCTCTGGGTCCAGGAACGTGACGCGTACGAGGCCGAGACGGCCGGGGAGGAGAAGGAAGAGCGCGAGGCCAAGGCCATCCTCCAGGCAACTGCGCCATCTGCAGTTTCGGTGGACGCGTACGTGATGCCCTCATGCTTGCCTACTGTTTTAAGATAATGGAATAAACTGATGTACTGCCTACTGCTTGGGAATGTCCTGGGTTATCTATTAATGTTACACGTCTGGAAATTTCCGTTGTTAATGTATGATGCCATAAACTGCGTTGGAGTCCCTAAACACCTTGAAAATATGAGAAGTTTTATGTGCTATAGATTATTTAGTACTCTGACGACCACATTGGAAAGTCTGAGCTGCTTGTCGACTTGTGTTGGGTCGCAGCAGTTTGTGCCGTTGCAGGTATTATTTTTTTTCTCTCCGCGTGGGTTTTTGCCAACGCTTAGGTTAATCCAAAGAGAGGATGGAAGGAGATTAAAGGCAAATAATTTCAATGCGATAAATTTCTTTCAAATCCCTCTCAATTTTTTATGAGAGGGATTAAATGAACAAGGCCATAATTAACCGTAAAGGTGCGAAGTTTTCGAGTCTATTTTTTCTAATAAACTAGATCAACTCTTTTCTTTTTAATATAAAATATATTTTTCTTGCACTACTACAAAATGGGTTCACACTGACGGTCAAAATGGGTTTTCGGTGTCGACCGACGCCGCCGCTAGTTACCAAAGGTTAGTGAAAATACAAACTTTTCGCTGGCAGAGTGTGGCCGCATGCGAAATCCGTTCTTCACAAGCGGTCAGCTTATGGCAGCCACCAGTGAAAAAGGAACTTCACTAGCGGAGAGATTAAGTTGATTTCCTTGATAATGATTTTCGAAGCAAAAAAAATTACACCAAAAATACCCAAATTCACATTCCCATTTGGAAAATCTACCCGAAAATCCCTAATCCACAATTCCTCACATCCAGATTCCTACAAAAAAACCTCCAAAATTCTCCATCGAAGTTGCAAAAAGCCATAGTCGTCCACTGCTCATCGTCGTTGTCAAGGCCCGAATCCACCTCTTCTAGCCTAGCAGCCAAGGCCAAGGTGCACACCTCCGGCCCTCCACCATCGCTAACGGATCAAGGCCAAAGCGCGCGTCTCCTCAACCGCCGTCGTTGCCTAGCTATTGAGACCGTCAGCGGTGGATCTGCCCCTCCTGAGCTCGGCAACGGCGGATTTGGCACTCTTGAGCCCGGCGCAACGGATCCACCTCTCATGACATTGCAGAAGGTGGATTCGCCTCACCCAAGCTCGGACGCAGCTCTCGCGACGGTTTCCATCGCCATCCCGGCCTCACCGTGGTAATCGTCGTTGTCGCTGTCTCGCCAAACCGTCCACTGCTAGATCTAGTGGCAGTCGTCAAGGTCCTCGTCCCTGAGTCGTCGTCGCCGCCTCTCCCCTTCATCGAGCCACCACCGCCCTTGAAAGTGCATCTAACCCCTAAGTGGGTTTTGGTGATTAATGATAAAACGGTTAAGGAACCAATGTACTTATTGAAATAAGTGCAGATTATTAGTCCTAGGGTGCTTAGGCGTGCGATGGTGTGCAATGATGTGCAATGGAGACACCCACCACCACCACCACACACACAAACAGATTGCAAGAGATGCAAGAAGACTCGGAGCATTATTTAAATTTCATTTGCTTTTTTGTTAGTATTTCTTATGGTAATAGATAAATCCACTAGCGCATGGATATACCGTTGAACCATTTCACCCATAAGTATTCCAGGCATCGTATTTTATCCCAAAGAAAGACGACAATTGTGAAAAGAATACTAAGTTACTATGGTATTCTTATTTATAGTTGAGCTGCCAAAGTCTAACCAGGGGTAAGAGGTAAATGATAAAGGGGTAGTGTGACATACATAGAGGAGTCCTAATAAATTATATACTAATGCTTAGTGGAGAGTATAGTGTTAGAGCTAAGTTCCTAATGTTTTTCTAATATAATTACACAAATTATACAAACAATTATGTTCATTGTTAATTACCCAGTGCTATGCTTCCAAGCCTCCCAGGTACCACCTCTAGTGGCTCGGCCTGCCACCCAGAGTCGATCTCTTACCGTTTGCCCTAAGCCATTCTCAAATGTGGAGGATTACAAAGGACGAACAAGGCTGTCACCACCTGTCACCTATCTCTATAACCCATGGGATATGACCATAACCAATGTTTATGGAATAATCTAAGCACCACGCTTATATTGCCATATACTCTTGCCTTCCTAGGCGTCAATGAATAAGACAACAACATACCTACATCCTAATTGTACATTGGACCGTGACCATGGCAACAGAGTTACTCGTCTAACCATGATATAATTATCATATAAACTATGGATGGAACATATAACTAACCAACTAGCATATGAACCACACTCAAGTGTACGAGAAGATAAATATATTGAATAGAGCAAGGCTATACAAGATAAGTAGGATACAATAGCCATATCCAACTCACCAATGACGACTTGGGAACCAAGTAGAAACTCTAACCTAAATATAACTCCGCTAGCCTAGAGACTCAGAGTGAAAGGTAGGAACTCTCTCTTGTGGTGTGTGTGATTAATTGAAGCCTCCTCCTCCTCTTATAGCCTCCAATGACGGTTGCTTAAGTCGGTTTGGGCCCGGAATCATGCATAACCGCCATCGGGAGTTAATGAGGAGTCGCCACGTGGAAGGGGAAGGCTGGGGCGCCAAGGCGGTTCGGCCAAACCGAGGTTTGATGAAACCAATCCACTGCCATTGGCCACCACCTTTTGTCAGTGCATGAGTGTTTGGTCCCACTTTGAGTCAGTTTCAACTGTCATCTGGGCCCTTCAATCTATGGGATGCTGATGTGGTGAGCGTTGATTGGTTGGAGTTATGTTTCTTCACCACGTAAGCGTGTTTCACCTCATTTCTTTGTATAAAGTGTCTGCACTCAAATAATCTTCAAGGACATATGGAATTTTATTAATTCTAAACCTATATGCGTGTAAGAAATGCTAATTCCCTTTTATTTCCGAGATATATGACGGTCGAAATTGGTACTTAACAACCGTCAATAATTTTGCTCTTAAGTGTAGGAAGCTATACAATAAAGAGAGGTTCCAAATGGTTGCCTAAGATAGTCCAGTCCGAAAGTCAAATTATATAGAAGAGAGAGACATTTGCAAAACACTTGCACGGGCTTGAGGTCAAACAACAAGTGTGGGCGGAAGTTCCGCACCCGGCCCGAAACCTCTTGGCACTTTTCCAATTCAAAATGTGAGTAACCGCTACATGATGTCATTGCAAGCCTATATATTCCTTATACCCCCACAACTCACTTTTGAAAATTCTAAGGCGGTGGGATCCTAGAGAGTGGGAAGCGGGTGCGCGAGATCCAAGCGGAGGAGGCGGTGAAATGGCGCCGAGGCGGCGGCGGGGTCGGGGACGACGGCCTGACAGGCGGGCGCCACCTGTCAGCGTCCCGGGACAAAGGAGGAGGCGATATAGACTTGTTTGCGAGCACAAGGGTTTAACGGGCCGCGGCCTTCGGCCGGCCCACGAGAGAGGAGAGAGAGCGACGCGTGGGCGGGATCGGTTGGGTCGATCGGCTAGCGCGTGCGGGGAGGAATGGGGTGTCGGCTCGGGCGGCGGCCCACGGCCGATTTTGGGCGGGAAAGGACGGAGAGAGAAAGCCGATTTTTCCGGATTTATTTATTCTGATTTTGACTTTAATTGGTTAAAAATTATTTCTTGTGCTCACGAAAATTCAACTAAAAATCTTGTTAGTGCATTTTGACATGTAGAATTTAGGAAAAATCCTACCATGCCATTTCCATTTAGCATTTGGATTTTAAAATTATTTATTCTCTCCAGTTAATTCCAACAATTTTCTTTTACGATTTTCTTTTGGATTTTTAAAAGGGGAAACACCTCAGGGTGTTACATTCCGACAGCTCTTGCTGAGTTAGAAACTTGATGAGTGGAGTCCTCCAGTCGGCGTCGAGCATGGCAACCTGGTTTGTAGCTTCCTCATTAGGAGTTGATTTGGCGACAACAATCGGCTTGTAAAGGTGTTCTACGAAGACGTTCGTCGGGGCTGCTTCTCGCTTGGACCCGAACTGTGCTAGCTCGTCTGCTGCCTCATTGTTTTGCCTCAAGACGGGATAACTCCAATCCATCAAACTTGTCTTCAAGTTTGCAAACTTCTTGTCGATAGGCCTCCGTAGTTTTATTTAAACAGGACCAATCTTTCATTACTTGATTAACTACCAGTTGGGAATCTCCTTGCACAATCATCCGTCGTATCCCGAGTGACAGAGCGAGTCGTAGACCATGAAGTAAAGCTTCGTACTCGGCGACATTGTGTGAGGCGGGGAAATGAATATGGAGGACATACCGCAACCTTTCCCCAGTCGGGGAAATTAGCACGACTCCTGCTCCCAAGCCAGTGATCCTCTTGGATCCGTCAAAGTGCATGGTCCAGTATTGTAGATCTTCCCTAGGTACATCTTCTTGTCGTTCGGTCCACTCGACTAGGAAGTCTGCCAGGACTTGGGATTTTATAGACGTCCTCGCCTTGAAGGTTAAGTCCAGCGGCATTAGTTTCAAAGCCCACTTCACGATGCGTCCAGTGGCCTCCCAGTTATGAATGACATCACCGAGTAGAAAGGAGGTAACGACGGTGACCGAGTGCACCTAAAAATAGTGTGCTAACTTTCTCGCGGTTATCGAACACAATATAACAATTTTTGTACACAGGGGTAGCGAATTTTGGCTCCCGCGCACTTCGCTAACAAAGTAGATTGACCTTTGAATCTTCTGGGCTCGTCCTTCTTCCTCACGCTCAACGACGAGAACTGTGCTGATGACCTAGTGAGTCGCTGAGACATATAGCAACAGGGGTTCTTGAGGCTGAGGTGAGGCTAGGACGGGAGGCGTCGTGACAAACTCTTTGAAGTCTTCAAAGGCTTTATGGGTTTCCGTGGTCCATGGGAAGTCGTCGGTCTTCTTGACAACTGAAGAAAGGCATACCTCGTTCGCCAAGTCGGAGATGAATCGACTTAGCGCCGCCATGCAACCGTGAGCTTCGGACATCTTTCGGGTACTCGGAGGCTTCATGTTCAAGATAGCGTTGATTTTCTCGGGTTTGCTTCGATGCGCGATGAGATACCATGAAGCCGAGTAGTTTGCCCGACGGCACACCGAAGGTTCATTTTTCGGGTTCAACTTCATTCGAAGGCCCATATGTTTGCAAAGGTCTAAGTTGGCAATCGGGTCTTCCTTTCGCTTGGTCTTGATGACGACATCGTCGACATAAGCTTCCACGTTTCTCCGATCTGCGTCGAAAACATCTCGGATCATGCGGCGATACATGGCTCCGGCATTCTTTAGGCCGAAGGGCATCGTGATGTAGCGGTAAGCTCTAAACGGTGTGATGAATGCTGTTTTGAGGCGTCGGACTCCTTCAAGCGATCGATGGTAGCCCGAGTAACAGTCCGAAAACTCGGGAGCTGGTAGCCGGTCATTGAATCCACGACTTGGTCGATACGAGGCGTCAGAAGGGATCCTTAGGGCAAGATTTGTTGAGATCGGTGTAGTCGACGCACATGCGCCATTGCCCTGTCTTCTTCCGAACCAAGACCGGGTTAGCTAGCCAGTTGGGATGGTAAACCTCTTTGATGAACCCGACAGCTAAGAGTTTTGTATGTTCTTCCTTGATAGCATAGTCGTTGTTTAATAGGTTTCGCGTCATCTTTGACGTGTAAAGAGTGCTCGATCACCTCCCTAGGAATACCCGGCATGTCAGATGGTTTCCAAGCAAAAACGTCTTTATTATTTTGGAGGAAGATGACGACCGCGCTTTCCTATTTAGGATCTTGCTCGGCGCCGATTACAGCAGTTTTGGAAGGATCAGATGGATCAAGGCAGATTTTCTTTGTTTTGGCGTCGCCTTGTCCTGACTTGGCTATCTTCTTCGTCGGGATGGCAAAAAGGCTCATTGGTGTCGCCCCAAAAGGTGCCGGCTAAAACAAATCCGGCACCTATAATGCATATAGGTAGCATGTAAAGAATAGGTACCGGTTCTTGTTAATAACCGCCACCTATAGTGCGAAATAGGTGTCGGGTGAATAGTAAAACCGGCACCTATAGTGTAGGTGGCGGTTCTTAAATGGAACCGGCACCTATTTGTCCTAAATAGGTGTCGGTTCAATAGTAACAACCGACACCTATACTTTAGGTGCCGGTTTTGAGCTTCACCCGACACCTATAAGGTTCCTTACGCTATAAGCTTCGTAATATAGGTGTCGGTTGTTGTCAAAAACCGATACCTATATTCCGACCACCTATAAATGCCACCTTTCAGCCACTTAGCTCATTTTTATCCGGTCTTCATGTGTAGAACGAAACAGAGGGGCGAAGGTTTTGCCAAAAATTTTCAGAAAAATTAAAGGTTAGTATATTTTAGTTGTTTATTATTTGTGTACGTGATTCTTTATGATATTCTTTTGTGATTTGTGTGTATATGTTAGTAGATGCATGACACCATTTATGTCATTTGTGTCTTTTTCTTTAATTCAAAGTATTTCAGATTGTCAACTTTGAAGAGACTATCACCGTAGAGTTATGTAATCAAAATAAAATAATGTCATTTATATGAAGACGTCACATTTTTTAAAAATTCTCGTAGGACCGATGGATGAAGGAGGGATGAACGATGGAAGCGGGGTACCTTGGAGTATGCCGGGGAGTAACCAAGTTCGTGATCGGGGCCACGAGTTCCCGGTCGTTGAGCATGACAGAATATTTGCATTGTCCATGTTCTAATTGCAGGAAGGAGAGACAGTTTCCCGCAAAACAAGTTCACGAGCATCTGCTAACAAGAGGTTTTATGCGTAATCACACATGTCAGAACAATCACGGTGAAGATGAGAATGACAGTGTGGACAATCATGGTGATGCAATGCATGAAGACAATGCGGAGTTACCTGCGACGAAGGTGAATACGACAATGACGAATCGGATGGGTTGGATCGGATGTTGCGGGATGGAGAGACGGCCTACGGCGATGACGGACAATACAAAGTTCAAAGCCATGGTGGAGGACTCAAAAACACCGCTTTATCCAGGTTGCAACGAGGAGCACACCAAATTACACGTCGTCCTCTCGTTGTTGCGATGAAATCAACAAACGGTGGAGCGACAAGAGCTTCACGAGCTTCTACAATTGATCGGAGACCTCCTTCCAGCGGGTCACGTCTGCCGAAATGACATATCAAGCAAAGAAGGTTGTTTGTCCACTCGGGTGGAGGTGCAAAAATTCACGCATGTCGAAATGATCGTATCCTATACCGGGGTGACTATGCGGACTGGATGCATGTCCGGTTTGTGGAGCACCGCGGTATAAGGGTGGAGGTAACGACGACGATGCCGATGATGACAGCGGTGGCCCCGTCCTAAAGAAGAGGAAAGTGCCCATTGAAGTTGTATGGTATTTTCCTATAATCCCTCGGATTGAGCGCTGTATGCAAACAAAAAGCATGCAAAGATGATGCGGTGGCACGCCGAAGAACGTAAGAAGGATGGGATGATAAGGCACCCTGCGACGGGTCTCAATGGAGAAAGATAGATAGAAAGTACAAAAATTTTGCTCGCGAGATAAGGAATGTTAGGTTTGGGCTGAGCACGAGACGGGATGAATCCATTCGGTGACATGAGCGGTCGGCACGGCACATGGCCGGTGGCACTTGTTATGTACAACCTTCCGTCATGGTTGTGCATGAAGCGCAAGTATATCATGATGCCACTTTGCTAATCCAAGGGCCCAAGTAACCGGCAACGATATCGATGTCTACTTCGGACTAGTAGTAGATGATCTTCGGTTACTATGGGTTCGGGGGTGCGAGATGTGGGATGCTTACAAAAGAGAGTACTTCACTTTAAGGGCAATATTGTTAGTTACCATTCAAGATTACCTGCGGCGGCAACACATCTGGACAAACAGTGAAAGGTGGTTGTGCATGTGTGCGGTGCATGCGGGACACGGCAAGCGGGTGGCGAGGTACTGGAAAGACGTGTACATGTGCCACGAGGAGGTTTCTTCCTGCCGGTCACCGATATCGTAGCAATAGAAGAGATTTCGATGGCACAGTGGAGAAGGGGACAGCTCCGATACATCGTACGAGCGGAGATATTTTTGAAGAGGTAAAAGATATTGAACATGTATTTGGTAAGGGGCATGGCAATACACGTGCGGCGGTCAAGGGTGGTGAGAAGCCTCTTTGGAAGAAGAAATCTATCTTCGGGAACTACCGTATTGGAAAGATTTGGATGTCCGTCATGCAATCGACGTGATGCACGTTGAGAAAAATGTATGCGAGAGTTTGATGGGAGTCTTGCTAAACATACCGGCAAGACAAAGGATACGTTGAAATCCCGAAGAGACCTCGTAGACATGAACATCGGTCCGAGCTACATCCTCAAGAGCGTCCCAAAGGCCGACAATACCTCCCTCCCGCGTGCTACACCCTCGGTGCCGCCGAGAAAATCAGCTGTTGGAGTGCTGCGAGTGTCAGAGTCCCGTTTGGTTACTCCGCTAACGTTAAAAGACTTGTCAACATTAGAGAGAAGAAAATAGTGGGCATGAAGTCACATGATTGTCACGTGCTGATGACACAACTACTCCTGTTGCGATTAGAGGCATCTTGCCGGCAGGTGCGAAACCCAATCATAAAGTTGTGCTCTTTCTTCAATGCTATATATCGAAGGTGATCGATCCAACCACACTAGACAAGCTCCGGCGAGATGTAATCGTGACCATTTGCCAACTCGAGATGTGTTTTCCACCATCATTTTTTGATATAATGGTTCACCTAGTGATACATATCGTGAAAGAGATAAAGATTCTCGGCCCGTTTATCTTCATAACATGTGGGCTTTCGAGAGATTCATGGGGATCATAAAAAGTATGTGCGTAACGAGCTCGACCAGGAAAGGAGTATCGTAGAGGGTTATGCAACAGAGGAGGTGGTTGAGTTTTGCATCGACTATATGGATCTACGTCCCATTGGTGTGCCAATGTCCCGACACGAGGGCGAGCTACTTGGGAAAGGGACTTTAGGGCATAAAGCAATATTCGCTCCTAGCCTTGAAACACTACGGCAAGCACATTTCGCGGTGCTCGAGCGGTCGGCCTTGGTGGCTCCATTTGTTGATGTGCATTACAACTCACTCCGAACCGAGAACCCAGCAAATCGAAGCATGGATCGCTAAGCGGCATAGACTGTATTTCGGTGATTGGTTACGAAGCATATCATGGCTGCGAATCCGATAGTGACCGGTTGTACGTTTTGTCCCGAGGCCTACGAGCACTATTCATTCATTCCAAGGGTATGATATTAATGGGTATACATTTTACACGAGAACGCAGGATGCCAAGAGCAAATATCGAATAGTGGTGTCCGTGTAGATGCCTTCGACGGTAATGGGGTAAAACAAACATACTACGGGTATATAGAGGCAATGGGAGCTTGAGTATGGACGTGAAGGTACCACTTTTCCGGTGTCAATGGGTCAAAATTTCTAGTGGTTTGAAAATTGACAAGTACGGGATGTTCATCGTGGACCTAAACAATGTGGGTTATCGGGATGAACCTTTTGTGCTCGCAAACTCTATAACACAATTATTCTATGTCAAGGACCCTTCATCGGTGATGATCGCCACGTAGTTCTCAATGGAAAGCGAAACATTGTTGGAGTTGAGAATATCACCGATGAGGAAGGCTACGATCAAATTGACGAGTTACCACCTTTTGCAACAGATGTAGACGAAGGTGAAGAAAGTCAAGAAGACGGAGATGAAGACGAAGAAGAGGAGAAAGCCCCATATGTTCGCATTGATCATGAAGAAGGAGTAATAGTGATCGACTTATAAGTTGGAATTTGATTGTAACAAACATGAATATGTAATTTTGGAACTGAATGAATATATTCGCGTGCGATCCGTTGTAACAATCAATGGTTGGATTTAATTTGCTGGATGATTATATATCAATTGATGCATACATATCGGGCCCATTGGCGGCCTAAGTTGCATGCATAAATGGAACCGATGAATTAGGGTTTTAGAGAATAGGTGTCGGATCCAACTAAAAACCGACACCTATTTCTCTAATAGGTGCTTAGGTTATCAATTAAAACCGACACCTACTTCTCTAATAGGTGCCGGTTATTTGTAAAGACCGGCACTTATTTCTCCTAATAGGGACCGGTTTTTATTTGGACCGGCACCTATAAAGTTAGTATATATATTTCCGAGATCCGCCGCCTCCTCGGTGTCGTCCGATCCGCCGCCATTTCACCGTCTAGCGCCGCCCACCCGCCCTTCGTCGCCCGCCACCCGGCCACCCTCCGACCGCCATCACCCGCCTCGACCTTCCAGCGCCGCCATCGTCCAGATCCGTCGCCCGTCCACCCGTCCAGCGTCGCCCGTCCGTCCTCCGTCAAACACAGCGCCAGCCGGCTGGCCGTCCGCGACACCGCTGTCCTCCGTCTCCGCAGCGCCACCCCGCCTTCGGCCGCCGTCGGCCGCCAGCACTCCCGGCGTCGCCGCCTCGGCGACATCCACGCGTCCGCTCGCCGTCATCGTCCGGTGTCCTCGGCCTCCTCCAGTGCCTCCGCCGCCGGTGATCTCCGGCCTGCCTCCGCCGCCCGGTGATCTCCGGCCCGCCTCCACCGCCGGCCGGCATCATCCCTTCACCGCCGGTCGCCCCCATAGCCGCTGCGAAGCACTTCGGCATAGTCAACTGGACCGATGTAAGTTCCTTTAGGGTTTTGTTTCTCCTTTTTTTTTCCTTGTTGGTTCTATATATTGCAATGTGTAATTAGTTTTGTGTTGTGAACCTGCATTGATCTCACCTAGCTAGTCTCACTGTCTTGTACTCCTGTGGATAAGAGATACTCTCCGTATTTAGAACGCAAGATAGATGCAAACATGATTTGTCCAGGATGTTAACACATTACTATGACATTTCTTCCTTTAGATAGTGAAAAGTTTCGTACTAGTGAAAAGTTTCTCAAGATTTGTTAACAAAAACAATAAACATTCAATTAAAAACAGAAAAATATCTTACTTTAATTTAGACTTATTTTATTATATACGTATTCGAAACAAATAATATGCATGCCCGCAGACCACTACCTTCCTATAGTTCATATAAATTGTGTGATTTGATTGACTATATCAAAGTTACTAGCATATTTCCCATGCATTGCAACAGAAGTTTAATTAAAAAATTATCATTAGCATGTTATTATTATCTTTTAATTGTTATACATATTTATTACTCATATGTAGACTTTTTTAGCTCTATATTATTTTTTTATCATAAAAATAAAGAGTTAGTGAGAGTAGTTGGCATGTGAACCCTCTAACATACACATGTCATTTTTTAAAGTTAGAAGTTAGTATAGAGTTGACGGTAGAACTACCATCATCACTATTAGAAAAATAAAACTACAATACATATATAATTGTGCAAATTACACGAGTATGGTTAGTTTCAGTAAGTCCATAGTTTCAACTCACATAATCAAATTACCAAATGTGCACCAACAAAGCTATCTTGCCCATCTTAATAGGATGGATCCTTCATACAACATGGGATGATGGAAATTCACCGTTCGGCATACTATACTCTCTGTTCGGTCTTGTAGCCGTAATATAATGGGCGATCAAAGTGCTTAGTTTACGTTATCTCCACGCAATGCTAGTTGCCTTCTTCTTGCTAATGAAATTGGCCTCGTGGGGGACATAACGATATTGCTATGTGTACGTCTCAAAATAAATTTATTTTTCACTAATCTAATATATATCAATACAAAATTCAAAAACCTAAAATACCTCTACTTTTATCAAATACCAAGACAAATTTTTCTCATTTTATCTACTTTCAATACAATTATTCGCTACTTTTACAAACTCCGATACAATAGTTACTTTAAAAATAAATTTATTTTGGAAGAAATATAAGGAGCTAAAAAATAAATTTATTACAAAACCAAGAAAGTATACACCAAGTAGTAGTATCAACCTAGTAGCTGTGAAGTGTGGGGAGAAGCTACTGTCAACAATTGTGCGTCGGCAACAGCTAGTCAGCTATATACATTCTAGTAGTAGTACAGTATGGCTAAGCACATAAGTATTGCCTTCAAAAATGGAAAGGAGAAAGTGTTAACACTAGTAGTAGTAGTACATTTTTCTTCCTTAAATACAGTCATATTGCAGTATATATACCCTTATTAGATGACATCTTGTTGTACCCTTATGGTAATTCCTAAATAACTGAACTAAGGGTTTGGTTGGAGAACTTTTGATTTTGAGAAAGTAGATAACTTTTGGAAATCCAGCACTGCTTATGCATGCATGAGGAATAAATACACAGCACAAGAGTTTTGTGAATACATACATAGAGCCCATGAGTGCATTAAGTTAAATGTCAAACTCCATTTTTCTTTGTTATTATTTTAGTAGTTTGCTCATCTCTTTCTCTCTATACCTGTATGGCTCTCTGTCCTGCCTGACAAAAGAAATGAGAGAGAAGAGAAAAGACTATCATTTTTTTGCAGTTTAAAACAAAAGAAAATCACAGTGGAGGCATGCTCGTGCTGCTCCCTGACACACCATAGTCTCTCTCTCTCTCTCATCCTCTCTTCCATCTCTTCATCTCTTTTCTCTTTATTAGTACTACTCCTACTATAGAGTATACAACTATACACCTCATGCAAGATGCAAGAACTAAAAAAATAAGCTCTCTCATCACCTCATCTCATCCTTTTTGCCCTAGCCTTTGCTAAGCTTCAGACTTTCAGTTTCCCCAACCAACCTTGCTTTCTCCTTCATCCTCTCTCTCTCTAAGTTTACTCTCTCTAGATCTATGTCTAGCTAATAAGCCTCCTCCATAACCATAAGTACATGTGACCTCCAAGTTTCTTTTCTCTTATTAATATTTTTGTATGTCCTCCACTTGGTTGTTGTTGGTGGAGGTAGTAGCTAATAAACTTTTGATCATTATAGTGTAGAAAATGTCCCGAGAACAAGATAACAGTATGCCTGCAATTTCCGGAGAAAACGACGGTGGTCCTAGTAGCCCAAGTGGCTTTCTACACTTGAACCCCGAAAGCGTGGAGGAGGCTACCCCATCGGCCATTGTGAACTCGGTGATACCGGGACCTCATCGACAAAAAGGGGAGAGGTCCAACTAGGATGCCCTCGGGCCTTTACACTATAACGGCGTTAGATCCAGACAGGAACCCTACGGCTCTGCGTCGGTACTCACCCCATACTCAAATGCTATAGGTGTCATCGTGAAGGATGACATCCCAATCAAATACCGATCTTGGAAGAGCGGTGATCCAGATCAATTGGAGTGGACGGTACCAGAGAGAGACAAGGACCTTGCTTGGGACAAGTTGAAGCGGACATTCAATTTCCCACGGGATCGAAGAACTCGCAAGCAGAGGGCCCTTGAGAGGATGAGCGCCGGCTTAGAAAGTTCAAGACGGACCTTTGTAGGAAGTTTGTGAAGCGAGGCGGACACCAAATTTTGAAGATCCCAATTATCGTAGGTGCCGTAATTTCGGGATGAATTTGTGGCCTATAGAACATCGATGAGGCGAAGGAGGTTAGCGAAAGGAATCAAGCCAATGCGGCCAAAAATTTATTCCCTTATCGTCTCGGCGTAGCGGTTATGCTAAGAACGTAGATAAATGGCAAGCGAGGAGGAAGAGCTTTGGATAAGGGGATCGAGATTGAGATAAAGGCGGGTGCGAACGAGGAAAAAATTACCAATATGCCCAGGGGCATCACTCTGATACGGGCGAGTTGGTACACAAGTGTCCAACTTCACAAGAAGTGTCCGAAGGCTACATGATGTGCATCATCGAGTGCTTGAGGGCTCTTTTTGTTCCAAGTAGGGAGAAAGATGAGCTCACACTTGCATTACGAACGCGAGCATCCGGACGCACAAGGGGAGTAGGCCTCGTACCATGGAGGGAAGGTTTTCCGAGGACGAGACATAGATACCGGTCTCGAAGTAATAAAAATTCCATGAGACCAAGTAGAACGGATGAGAGTCCTAATGGAAAAGTTCGGAAGATGGAGGCACTTGCTACTCCGGGCGGGGATTGGCGGTGATGCGGCCTTTAGCCGATTCAACGGGGAGGAAAAGCGTTGCGCTTCAGCGAGGTGCCTCAAGAACCGGAGACGACTCCTCACCTGTGGACGCAATCACGAACGTGCTGCATGTAGGTTGCATGTGCCACTGCGAGTCAAAACCTCACTATAGAGGTGGCACGCGGTATGGCACATCTGTAGTGGAGGGAGGAAGGATACACGGTAATCCAATACCAACGGCTACTCAAGGGTTGAAGTGGAGGACGTGTCGAGCGGATATAGGGCCATCCGGCTTGAATTTCCTCCAGAGGAAGGGGTGAACACTCTTGGAGAAGCTATCCACAACGTCATCGTGTGGCGCAAGAGGTTCATTGTCTTTCCTTCAGGAGATGGTGATGACGAGCCAAGCGATGGCGGGTCGAGCTCTAGCGGGCCTGCTTGTCTCCCCGAGAAATGCCAACTCCACCACCGTTGCCACGTAAGAGCCCGTCTCCTCCGTGGCACAAAGAGCTCCGATGACCAGCCCAAAAAGAGGGGTCGTTGTGCAAATCTACGAGATATGTCGAACCATCTACCCTTAAGAAGGCCAAGAAAGCGACTATTTCTACAAAGTCGGAGCCATCTCCGAAAGTGTCAGTTCAAGTACAGGACCACTTCATTCGTATGACAAGGCCACCAGCCCCGAAGCAACCTATTTCGGACTTTCAACGCACGATCCAGAAAAAGAAATTGCAAGATTTTTCCAAGGCTCAATTCACAAAAGACACCAAGAAGAATGAGAAAGAATTTCTCCAAAGTGCAGGGCTGAAGAGTTTGTCGATGTGGAGAATATTCGAAGGCACCTTTGGCGGCTAAGTTCAAGTTAGGTGGTCCTTTGACCACCGACGAATATCGCAACGTCATTGCAAATTGCACTCGGATGAGAAGGGTAGAAGAGTGGTACCTACAGATGGCAAAGGAGGGTAAGGAGACGTTCGGTGTCTTTTACAAGAACGAGGACTTTCATCACGACGATGGTGTAATCTGGGTCCCATTTGAAGAAGTATTTCAGCTATACAATCTGAGGGAGCTAGACGTATCTATGCTTCAAATATGGGCATTGTAAGCATACTCGAATCCCTAGCTAGTATTTCTAAGTTCATACCCTTATTAGCCTTTGTAAGTTGTCTAACTTGTTTTCTTATGCGAATGGGGCGCTTGAATGTAGAGCAACTTGTAACAAACTAGCATTCCTCGATCCAGCGATTGTCAATTCAAATCAGATTGATGGAGGCCCAACGTCCCAAAAAATGGTGTTGGACTACCTGTACAGCTCCTTTGTGAAGCTTCGGGACATGAATACGATTCTTACGCCCTACAACTTTAAGTAAGTGAGGCGGTTATCGTTCCACATACCATCTGTCTTTACTCGGTGTTAATTGCCCTGTCCCTTTGTATGTAGGAACCACTTTGGATCCTTCTTGTGATCCATTTAAATGATTCCAAAATCCTCGTTCGGATGGATTGAGGAAACCGCGAGAAGATTTCCAATCCGTGCGACATCCTCAATAAGGCACTAGTGAAGTATAAGAAGAAGTGCATTCGACACGCTCCTGTTCAAATACATTTCGGGTAACTCCGCCACCCTTGGTGCCAACGTCAAGATCAAGGAACGAGCACATGTGGGTTCTACACGATGAAATTTATGTGGACTTTCATGGAGATCGACAAGCTGGAACATTACGGATGCGGAGGTTCGTCTATTTTTTAAGACGGAAATACGCGTTTCTAAACTCATAGTGCGTTTTCACTTATTCAATCATTTCATGTGCGAAAACTTAAGCTCCCAACAAGTAAGTTATTGCCACATGTTTGCTTCGCCCATGAACAACTCTGCGGGTTCATCTTCGAACATGTCATCCCGAGAGGCTCGGCGCATATCACGTTTCATGAGTGCGTTTCCTTGAGGCTAGCGGCCCTAGTGTTAGCTAAGATCAAACGAACGAGACAAATGTAGTATTAGCTCCAATATTCAACTTGGCCCCCACCATAGATGGTAGTTGTTGTGCATGTGCCTCCTTCACCAACATTGTGTGTTGTCTTGTCTCGGGCTGCACTCTCTCCATGTGTGTTTACGCAGAGAGAGAGAGAGATGAGAATGAGTGTGAGATTGTTCTTGTCAACTAGTATTCAAGTTGGATCCACATATCCAGCTATATTGCATGTTACACACCAAGGCAACAAGATTTCTTACCGTTTTTGAAGCCCACTTGATGCTTCGTCTAAGCTTTTCCATACATGGTACTTATATATATAATCTCCTAAATATATTAGAGCTATCCATGCACCACACTTTAAGTGCACGTTTGAGGTTGCTATCGTAATGAGATTATTAATTTACACATGTCGTACTAGGATATATATAATTAATCAAACATTTAGTATAATCTAATCTGGTTAGTGCATCTAATGATATGATGCCCCTCAAGCAAGCATATGCATGCATGTGCAAAACATATAAACTAAATATTAATAGTTTGTGAGAAGAGGTTAGGAGAGGGTGGGTAGATCTACACGTTTTGTTCCCTTTCGATCAGCCAAAACAGGGAGAAAAAGACTTGGACATGGCACCTTGTGCACAGTTGCGTATGTGGTGAGACAATTACAAATTAAAGGGATCATATTTTCTAATTATCTCATGGAACACAAGGAAAACATTTGCAAATACTCCTCATTGTCTCCAGATGTTGGCAACCTGATCTGCTGTGTACCTGAGATCATGTATGTGTTGTATGTGTAATGTGCAAAGTTGAAAACATGATTATCTGTAAGTTGAAAACATGTGCAAAGTTTGCATGGATCTGACTCAATGCTTGTCAGCAATGTTTTTGTATGAGCTGTGATAATGTTTGATGTATGAACCATTGCAAAATGTGACCTGCTATGGGAATTCAAATGTTTTGTGACTGCTTGTTGTGTGGCTGTATGGAGGAATATTTATGCTAAATATAATTTTTTTGTACGTTCAAGAAAATAGGTATCGGTTTTTAACAAAAACCGGTACCTATTACGACCAATAGGTATCGGTCTCAAACAAAAACCGACACCTATTATCCCAAATAAGTGTCGGTCTCAAACAAAAACCGGCACATCCCAAATAGGTGTCGGTTGGAAACTAGACCCGACACCTATTAGTCCAAATAAGTGCCGGTTTGCAATTGAGAACCGATACCTATTATATCATAATACGTGTCGGTTTTCAATAGTCGCCGGCACTTATTACTCCGAATAGGTGTCGGTTCTCAATACAAAACCGGCACCTTTTTGGCTCAATAGGTGTCGGGTGAAGAACCGGCACCAATAACTCTAATCATTGGTGCCGACCAATAGGTGTCGGGTACAAAACCGATACCTATTGAGGGTTCCGAACCGCCACCTATTATATATTTTGTACTAGTGGCTGGCGCGCATGGCCAACCCGCGCTACGTGGTGCTGTGCGTGCACCACGACTACGCGCCCAAGGAGGCCACCAAGATGGACGGCGCCGTGCAGACGGTGTATCCGCGCAAGAACTGGTCGTCCATGGTGCTCTTCAACTGCGGCCACCCAAAGAACCGCGCCGCGCTGACGCCCGAGGCCGTCAGCACGCGGAGCACGCCTACCTGCACCGCTTCATGTGGCTGGACGAGGCCGATATCGGCGAGGTGTCGTTCGTGTGGAACTTCCTCGTGGGGCACAACCGCGTCGACCCCGCCAACACGGCCGGGACGGCGCCGCGAGCCATCCACTACACGTCTGGCGGGCCGTGGTTCGAGCAGTACAAGAACTGCGATTGCGCGGAGCTCTGGGTCCAGGAACGTGACGCGTACGAGGCCGAGACGGCCGGGGAGGAGAAGGAAGAGCGCGAGGCCAAGGCCATCCTCCAGGCAACTGCGCCATCTGCAGTTTCGGTGGACGCGTACGTGATGCCCTCATGCTTGCCTACTGTTTTAAGATAATGGAATAAACTGATGTACTGCCTACTGCTTGGGAATGTCCTGGGTTATCTATTAATGTTACACGTCTGGAAATTTCCGTTGTTAATGTATGATGCCATAAACTGCGTTGGAGTCCTAAACACCTTGAAAATATGAGAAGTTTTATGTGCTATAGATTATTTAGTACTCTGACGACCACATTGGAAAGTCTGAGCTGCTTGTCGACTTGTGTTGGGTCGCAGCAGTTTGTGCCGTTGCAGGTATTATTTTTTCTCTCCGCGTGGGTTTTTGCCAACGCTTAGGTTAATCCAGAGAGGGGATGGAAGGAGATTAAAGGCAAATAATTTCAATGCGATAAATTTCTTTCAAATCCCTCTCAATTTTTTTGAGAGGATTAAATGAACAAGGCCATAATTAAACGTAAAGGTGCGAAGTTTTTGAGTCTATTTTTCTAATAAACTAGATCAACTCTTTTCTATAAAGTATATTTTTCTTGCACTACTACAAAATGGGTTCACACCGACGGTCAAAATGGGTTTTCGGTATCGACCGCCGCCGCTAGTAACCAAAGGTTAGTGAAAATACAAACTTTTCGCTGGCGAGTGTGGCCGCATGCGAAATCCGTTCTTCACAAGCGGTCGGCTTATGGCAGCCACCGTGAAAAGGAACTTCACTAGCGGAGAGATTAAGTTGATTTCCTTGATAATGATTTTGAAGCAAAAAAAATTACACCAAAAATACCCAAATTCACATTCCCATTTGGAAAATCTACTAAAAATCCCTAATCCACAATTCCTCACATCCAGATTCCTACAAAAAAACCTCCAAAATTCTCCATCGAAGTTGCAAAAGCCATAGTCGTCCATTGCTCATCGTCGTTGTCAAGGCCCGAATCCACCTCTTCTAGCCTAGCAGCCAAGGCCAAGGTGCACACCTCCTCCACCATCGCTAACGGATCGAGGCCAAAGCGTGCGTCTCCTCAACCGCCGTCGTTGCCTAGCTATTTAGACCGTCGGCGGTGGATCTGCCCCCCGAGCTCGGCAACGGCGGATTTGGCACTCTCGAGCCCGGCGCAACGGATCCACCTCTCATGACATTGCAGAAGGTGGATTCGCCTCACCCAAGCTCGGACGCAGCTCTCGCGACGGTTTCCATCGCCATCCCGGCCTCACCGTGGTAATCGTCGTTGTCGCTGTCTCGCCAAACCGTCCACTGCTAGATCTAGTGGCAGTCGTCAAGGTCCTCGTCCCTGAGTCGTCGCCGCCGCCTCTCCCCTTCATCGAGCCACCACCGCCCTTGAAAGTGCATCTAACCCCTAAGTGGGTTTTGGTGATTAATGATAAAACGGTTAAGGAACCAATGTACTTATTGAAATAAGTGCAGATTATTAGTCCTAGGGTGCTTAGGCGTGCGATGGTGTGCAATGATGTGCAATGGAGACACCCACCACCACCACCACACACACAACAGTTGCAAGAGATGCAAGAAGACTCGGAGCATTATTTAAATTTCATTTGCTTTTTTGTTAGTATTTCTTATGGTAACAGATAAATCCACTAGCGCATGGATATACCGTTGTACCATTTCACCCATAAGTATTAGGGCATCGTATTTTATCCCAAGAAAGACGATAGTTGTGAAAAGAATACTAAGTTACTATGGTATTCTTATTTATAGTTGAGCTGCCAAAGTCTAACCGGGGTAAGAGGTAAATGATAAAGGGGTAGTGTGACACACATAGAGGAGTCCTAATAAATTATATACTAATGCTTAGTGGAGAGTATAGTGTTAGAGCTAAGTTCCTAATGTTTTTCTAATATAATTACACAAATTATACAAACAATTATGTTCATTCTTAGTTACCCAGTGCTATGCTCCCAAGCCTCCCAGGTACCACCTCTAGTGGCTCGGCCTGCCACCCAGAGTCGATCTCTTACCGTTTGCCCTAAGCCATTCTCAAATGTGGAGGATTACAAAGGACGAACAAGGCTGTCACCACCTGTCACCTATCTCTATAACCCATGGGATATGACCATAACCAATGTTTATGGAACAATCTAAGCACCACGCTTATATTGCCATATACTCTTGCCTTCCTAGGCGTCAATGAATAAGATAACAACATACCTACGTCCTAATTGTACATTGGACCGTGACCATGGCAACAGAGTTACTCGTCTAACCATGATATAATTATCATATAAACTATGGATGGAACATATAACTAACCAACTAGCATATGAACCACACTCAAGTGTACGAGAAGATAAATATATTGAATAGAGCAAGGCTATACAAGATAAGTAGGATACAATAGCCATATCCAACTCACCAATGACGACTTGGGAACCAAGTAGAAACTCTAACCTAAATATAACTCCGCTAGCCTAGAGACTCAGAGTGAAAGGTAGGAACTCTCTCTTGTGGTGTGTGTGATTAATTGAAGCCTCCTCCTCCTCTTATAGCCTCCAATGACGGTTGCTTAAGTCGGTTTGGGCCCGGGAATCATGCATAACCGCCATCAGGAGTTAATGAGGAGTCGCCACGTGGAAGGGGGAAGCTGGGGGCGCCAAGACTGGTTCGGCCAAACCAGAGGTTTGACTGAAACCAATCCACTGCCATTGGCCACCACCTTTTGTCAGTGCATGAGTGTTTGGTCCCACTTTGAGTCAGTTTCAACTGTCATCTGGGCCCTTCAATCTATGGGATGCTGATGTGGTGAGCGTTGATTGGTTGGAGTTATGTTTCTTCACCACGTAAGCGTGTTTCACCTCATTTCTTTGTATAAAGTGTCTGCACTCAAATAATCTTCAAGGACATATGGAATTTTATTAATTCTAAACCTATATGCGTGTAAGAAATGCTAATTCCCTTTTATTTCCGAGATATATGACGGTCGAAATTGGTACTTAACAACCGTCAATAATTTTGCTCTTAAGTGTAGGAAGCTATACAATAAAGAGAGGTTCCAAATGGTTGCCTAAGATAGTCCAGTCCTGAAAGTCAAATTATATAGAAGAGAGAGACATTTGCAAAACACTTGCACGGGCTTGAGGTCAAACAACAAGTGTGGGTCGGAAGTTCCTGCACCCTTGCCCGAAACCTCTTGGCACTTTTCCAATTCAAAATGTGAGTAACCGCTACATGATGTCATTGCAAGCCTATATATTCCTTATACCCCCCACAACTCACTTTTGAAAATTCTAAGGCGGTGGGATCCTAGAGAGTGGGGGAAGCGGGTGCGCGAGATCCAAGCGGAGGAGGCGGGCGAAATGGCGCCGAGGCGGCCGGAGTCGGGGGCGCGGCCGACGGGCGGGCGCCACTGTCGGCGTCCGGGACAAAGGAGGAGCGATATAGACTTGTTTGCGAGCACAAGGGTTTAACGGGCGCGGCCTTGGCCGGCCACGAGAGAGAGAGAGAGCGACGCGTGGGCGGGATCGGTTGGGTCGATCGGCTAGCGCGTGCGGGGAGGGAATGGGCTGTCGGCTCGGGCTAGCGGCCCACGGCCGATTTTGGGCGGGAAAGGACGGAGAGAGAAAGCCGATTTTTCCGGGATTTATTTATTCTTATTTTGACTTTAATTGGTTAAAAATTATTTCTTGTGCTCTGAAAATTCAACTAAAAATCTTGTTAGTGCATTTTGACATGTAGAATTTAGGAAAAATCCTACCATGCCATTTCCATTTAGCATTTAGATTTTAAAATTATTTATTCTCTCCAGTTAATTCCAACAATTTTTTTACGATTTTCTTTTGGATTTTTAAAAGGGAAACACCTCGGGGTGTTACATTCACGACTCTTCTTTGAGTTAGAAACTTGATGAGTGGAGTCCTCCGGTCGGCGTCGAGCATGGCAACCTGGTTTGTAGCTTCCTCATTAGGAGTTGATTTGGCGACAACAATCGGCTTGTAAAGGTGTTCTACGAAGACGTTCGTCGGGCGCTTCTCGCTTGGACCCGGCGTGCTAGCTCGTCTGTTGCCTCATTGTTTTGCCTCAAGACGGGATAACTCCAATCCATCAAACTTGTCTTCAAGTTTGCAAACTTCTTGTCGATAGGCCTCCGTAGTTTTATTTAAACGGGACCAATCTTTCATTACTTGATTAACTACCGGTTGGGAATCTCCTTGCACAATCATCCGTCGTATCCCGAGTGACGAGCGAGTCGTAGACCATGAAGTAAAGCTTCGTACTCGGCGACATTGTGTGAGGCGGGAAATGAATATGGAGGACATACGCAACCTTTCCCCGGTCGGGAAATTAGCACGACTCCTGCTCCCAAGCCAGTGATCCTCTTGGATCCGTCAAAGTGCATGGTCCAGTATTGTAGATCTTCCCTAGGTACATCTTCTTGTCGTTCGGTCCACTCGACTAGGAAGTCTGCCAGGACTTGGGATTTTATAGACGTCCTCGCCTTGAAGGTTAAGTCCGGCGGCATTAGTTTCAAAGCCCACTTCACGATGCGTCCGGTGGCCTCCCGAGTTATGAATGACATCACCGAGTAGAAAGGAGGTAACGACGGTGGCCGAGTGCACCTAAAAATAGTGTGCTAACTTTCTCGCGGTTATCGAACACAATATAACAATTTTTGTACACGGGGTAGCGAATTTTGGCTCCTGCCGGCACTTCGCTAACAAAGTAGATTGACCTTTGAATCTTAGGGCTCGTCCTTCTTCCTCACGCTCAACGACGAGAGCGTGCGATGACCTAGTGAGTCGCTGAGACATATAGCAACAGGGGTTCTTGAGGCTGAGGTGAGGCTAGGACGGGAGCGTCGTGACAAACTCTTTGAAGTCTTCAAAGGCTTTATGGGTTTCCGTGGTCCATGGGAAGTCGTCGGTCTTCTTGACAACCGAAGAAAGGCATACCTCGTTCGCCAAGTCGGAGATGAATCGACTTAGCGCCGCCATGCAACCAGTGAGCTTCTGGACATCTTTCTGGGTACTCGGAGGCTTCATGTTCAAGATAGCGTTGATTTTCTCTGGGTTTGCTTCGATGCCGCGATGAGATACCATGAAGCCGAGTAGTTTGCCTGACGGCACACCGAAGGTTCATTTTTCCGGGTTCAACTTCATTCTGAAGGCCCATATGTTTGCAAAGGTCTAAGTTGGCAATCAGGTCTTCCTTTCGCTTGGTCTTGATGACGACATCGTCGACATAAGCTTCCACGTTTCTCCCGATCTGCGTCTGAAAACATCTCTGGATCATGCGCTGATACATGGCTCCGGCATTCTTTAGGCCGAAGGGCATCGTGATGTAGCAGTAAGCTCTAAACGGTGTGATGAATGCTGTTTTGAGGCAGTCGGACTCTTTCAAGCTGATCTGATGGTAGCCCGAGTAACAGTCCAGAAAACTCAGGAGCTGGTAGCCGGTCATTGAATCCACGACTTGGTCGATACGAGGCAGTCCGAAGGGATCCTTAGGGCAAGATTTGTTGAGATCGGTGTAGTCGACGCACATGCGCCATTGCCCTGTCTTCTTCCGAACCAAGACCGGGTTAGCTAGCCAGTCGGGATGGTAAACCTCTTTGATGAACCCGACAGCTAAGAGTTTTGTATGTTCTTCCTTGATAGCATAGTCGTTGTTTAATAGGTTTCGCGTCATCTTTGACGTGTAAAGAGTGCTCGATCACCTCCCTAGGAATACCCGGCATGTCAGATGGTTTCCAAGCAAAAACGTCTTTATTATTTTGGAGGAAGATGACGACCGCGCTTTCCTATTTAGGATCTTGCTCGGCGCCGATTACAGCAGTTTTGGAAGGATCAGATGGATCAAGGCAGATTTTCTTTGTTTTGGCGTCGCCTTGTCCTGACTTGGCTATCTTCTTCGTGGGGATTTCACCCTCTTCAGATGTCGATGCAGCTAGTCGGATTTCTTCCTGGCCACGTGATCTCTCATGAGATAGGGCCATATCGCAGCTTTCTTTATCATAGGTGAAGGCTTGTTTGACGTTGTTGCGTAGGGTAATAACAACGTTGGGACCGGGAATCTTCATGCAGAGGTAAGTGTAGTATGGTATCACCATGAACTTGGCGAGCACAGGTCTTCCGATGATTGCGTGGTAGGCCGCTTCGAAGTCGGCCACCTCAAAGGTGATGTTCTCCGTTCGGAAGTTCTCCCGAGCTTCGAAGGTGACTGGAAGGGTGATGTGCCCGAGTGGCGTAGATGACAGCCCCGGGATAACTCCGTGGAAGGGGGCTGAACTCGGCTTCAACTCGGATCTTGGGATCTGCATCTCGTCCACCATCTTGGTGAATAGAATGTTGAGAGCGCTGCCCCCGTCGATGAGGACGCGCTTGAGCTTTATGTTTCGGACCACCGGGTCTAGTACCAGGGGATACCGCCTCGGGTGAACCACTCGGTCAGGGTGATCCAAGCGGTTGAATGTGTTGGCCACCTCCGACCATCATAGATATTGTGGGACTTCGGGTTGTGCCGCATTGACCTCACGGTCGGTCAGCTTTTGCTTCCTCTTGGACTCATAAGCCTGCGGCCCCCCGAAAATATGATTTAGCTCGCCCATGGGGTCTTGGAAGGGCTCTGAGTTGCCACTTGGGTTGTTCTTCTTGGTTCCCGATGGGCCTGCTTCATCAGTCGGCTTCTGGCGTAGTTGTGCCGCATATTGTTCGGCGAACTGCTTGTAGATAAAGCAATCCTTGGCCGCATGCTTGTGATGTGGATGATGCGTGCACTGAGCGTTCATGATCGTGTAGTAGGCTGCAACCCGGGGACGGCGTTGGGAGCTTGACGTCGTGGCGACCAGATCCTCGGGCTTGCGCTTGCGATCTTTCTGGCTGTGATTGTTGTTGCCGTTGTCCTTCTTAGGATGCCAGCTGACTCCTTGTCGTCCCTTTTGTCGTGCCGATCTTGTCGTGAGGCCTTGATCGCATCATTGGATTTTGCGTAGGAGTCTGCTGTCTCGAACATTTATTTTACCATTTTCGGTGGCTTACACCCAAATTTTTCGATCAGCAACTCATCACGAACACCCTTCTGGAATGTGCCTATTATGATGTCATCAGTGATGTTGGGGATCTTGTTCCGCTTCTCCGAGAAGCGCCGGATGTAGTCCTTCAGCGGCTCGTCTGATCCGAGCCTCTTGGCAAACTCGTGAGCCAGTTTCTGGCTGAGTCGGCGATGGCGACGGGCAAGTAGTTGGCCATGGCCTTGCTGTCTCCTCCTGCTGCGCGGATGGCGAGGGTGTTCACGGTCAGCCACGACTCGGGGTCGGTCTTTCCGTCGTACTTCTCGATTCCTATGGGCTTGAAGCCACTCAGCCAATCCACTCAACGCAGGTACCGAGTGAACGCAGGCACTCCATCGTCGTTGTAGTCGGGCGACCTCCTTCGGTCTTCATGGGAGCGCTGCTCACGCTCCCGATGGCGCCGGTCAAGGACTCCCGTAGATCACTCGGCGGGGTTCTTGAGATGTTTTGCAGGCTGCTACGGTAGTTGGAGTTATAGCTGCAATGGATCCGGTCGTGGACGGGTGGTCGACCATGTCCTCTTTCGCGAGAGTCGGCCGATTGTTCTTGATGCCTCCATATTGTCTCGTGGAGTGGGTCTCTTGACCTAGCGGCCGTCCTTGTTTGCTCGGGCCTCCTGTAGTCCTTCGACCGTAGCGACGAAAGTCAGCTTCCGTCAGGTGTTTCAGCGACAAACTCGATTGGTCTTCGTGCTAAGGTGGAGGGAGAGCAGTTGGCTGTAGCCACAACGATGGTCTTGATCTTGTCCAGGATTGGTGTTACCGTAGCGGGTGCCGCTTTGATAACAGTGTCGAGGAGGGTGAGGGCGGCAATGGCGTTCTGTTGAGGCGTCTGAAAGATGTTGGTGTTGTCGACTCGTGTCTGAAGTGTAGCCTCTCGGGCGGATCGCCCAGTCGCCCTCAGGTCTCCTCTCCTCCTGTCGGCTTCTTCTCTGCGCCTATTCTCTTCCCCCGCAAGCTTGCGCTCTTGCTCAATCCTGGCTTGTTCTTCTTCTGCAACCCTGCGGGCCATGGCCGAGTCGGTCTCGGCTACCTCAGCCATGAGAATGTTGAAGAATATTGACTTGTAGTCCTTGTCGAAATCGGAGTCGTTGGCCTCGTCCGTGGAGATGTCTCAGAGGTCATCAAAATCTGAAGAGCTGAGGTACTCATTGAGCTCCGTGGATGAGCATGACCCGAGCGGTTGGAGGATGACGGCGACTTCGCTTGAGCCCGGATTGCTTGAGTCTGGATCGTTCCAGTCCGGGTTGTAGCTTGATGATGATGGTTCTCCCAAGTGGATCGGTTCCAACTCAGAAGACAGAAGACTGCAATAGATCTCAGCGGCGTTTGGTAACCCAAACGGCGTTGAGTGGTTTTCTTCTCCTGAGTGGATAGGTTCCAACTCGGAAGTCAGAAGGTTGCAGTAGATCTCAGCGATGTTTGGTAACCCGAACGGCGCCGAGAGGTTTCCTCCTCCCGACTAGTGCGAGTCCGAGTCGAGGAGGGAGAGCTTGTCAAATCTATCGGTGACAAAGTCGAGGCTACCGAACCGGGATGCCTGCCCAGGGGCGAAGGCGAAGTCGTCGATGCCTGATGAAGATCCCATCGTGCTTGTCGGCGAGATGAAGAAGAAGTCTTGACGCGTTCCCCTGCCTGGCGCGCCAACTGTCGAAACTTGGTTTCATCAATAGAAATTGGGGGTGCAGTCAAGTTGCCAAACACGATGGGTTAAGTGGGAAAAAAGGGTTTAGACAGGTTCAGGCCCTCTCGTGAGGTAATACCCTACTCCTGTTTCGAGGATTCAATCCTTGAGTGTCTTTATTGATCTCTTGATCTCGTATATCACATATCCCTCAAGGGACGCCCCTTACCCCCCCTTATATAGTCTTGGAGGGTGGGCTTACAAGTCGGAGACCCTATCATATTCTATGTCGAACTCCTCAATCTTACCAAGTTATGACTATGAGCCGTTACCTTATCTCATTGGTAATGTAACACCCAAGTCATAGCCAGTTTACATAATCATGAAGCGTAACCTATCCCTATTACCAATCGGACAAGCCAGCCACGAGGGTATCCGATTCCCATAATCTCCACAGGTTCTTAATGTTGAGCTGACCATCGGCAGTAAGACAGTACCTACCACCTTATTTGTCATCGACAGGAAGGGGTCATACAGCCTGCTGCTAGGGAGGGATTGGATCGACGCCAATTGCTGCATCTCTTCTACCATGCACCAGAGCTTGATCCAATGACAAGGAGACAAGATTGAAATCGTTCCAACCGACAGGTCAGTAAACGTAGCCAATGCCGATTTAACCCTTTGGTAAATTGATGGCATCGATTGCTTGTCCGACAAGGTTTGGGAGGATGATTTTCTAAATGTGTCCGATTCTACTATATAGCCAATTGGAGATATGTTGGTCGATGAGCTTGAATTGGTTGATATAGGTCCAGGAGATAGGCCTAGGCCGACATACATTAGTAAAAATTTGTCTTCTCATTTTGGAACCAAGCTTATTGATTTATTAAAGGAATATAAAGATTGTTTTGCTTGGGAGTATTTTGAGATGCCGTTCTTAGTCGATCGATTGTGGAACATCGGCT
Organism: Oryza australiensis; assembly: GCA_019925245.2. NCBI lineage: Eukaryota > Viridiplantae > Streptophyta > Magnoliopsida > Poales > Poaceae > Oryza > Oryza australiensis. Next base: position 42,862 of record JAIFGZ020000366.1, on the reverse strand, counting down.
CCCTATTAAGCCAGGATATCGGCAATACAAACAACCGCCCAGAGATTTAAAGCTGATATGTATGATGCGATTAAGGCCAAAATTACTCGACTATATGATGTCGGTTTTATTTGACCGTGCCGATACGCCGAATGGGTTTTGAACATAGTCCCAGTGATCAAGAAGAATGGCAAGCTTAGGGTGTGTATTGATTTTCGTGACTTAAATAAAGCTACCCCTAAGGACGAGTACCCCATGCCGATTGTTGATTTATTGGTCGATGCTGCTTGGGGCATAAAATCATAAGTTTTATTGATGACAATGCTGGATATAATCAAATTTTGATGGGTGAGGAAGACATTCTTAAGGCTGCTTTTAGGTGTCCTGGTGCAATTGGCTTATATGAGTGGGTTGTCATGACTTTCGGTTTGAAAAATGCTGGGGCTACATATCAGAGAGCCATGAATTATATTTTTCATAACTTAATCGGCTTCTTCGTTGAAATCTACATTGACGATGTTGTGATAAAATCCAAGGAAGTTAAAGACCACATAGCCAATTTAAGGAAAGTATTGGAGAGAACAAGGAAATGTGGCTTGAAGATGAATCCCACCAAATGCACTTTTGGTATATGGGCTAGACAATTTAGGGGTTTCTTGCTTATGAGAGGGGATTGAGGTGACACAGAGAAGTATTAATGCAATCAAGAGTATCCAACCTCCACAGGTCAAGAAGCAGCTGCAATCCCTGATCGGCAAGGTAAATTTCATCAAGAATTTTATTGCTAATTTATCTCAGAAGATGGAGCCGTTCACGCCTTTGCTAAGGCTAGAAGCCGACCAAGAGTTTACTTGGGGGCGAGCAATAGAAAGCGTTGGACAACATCAAGGATTATTTAAGCTCCCCTCCGGTTTGATTTCTCCACAGAAAGGAGTGTCTTTTAAGTTGCATTTGTTAGCCGATGAAAAGTCAATCGGTTCAGTTTTGATCCAAGAGTTTGAAGGCAAGGAAAGTGCAATATTTAGTCTCAGCAGAAGGCTTTTGGATGCAGAAACAAGGTACTCTCCTGTAGAAAAGTTGGGCTTGTGCTTATATTTTTCTTGTACAAAGTTGAGGCATTATTTATTATCCAACGAGTGCACCATTATCTGCAAAGTCGACATAGTCAAATACATGCTCTCGGCTCCAGTTTCGAAAGGGCGAGTTGGGTAGTGGATTTTGCTTTGACGGAATTTGACCTAAGATATCAAGCACCTAAGGCGGTTAAGGGTCAAGCTATAGCCGATTCCATTGTTGAACAACGAGATGATTCAATCGACTCGATCGACATGGTGCCTTGGACATTGTTTTTTGACGGATCAGTTTGCACTCGTGGCTGTGGCATCGGCTTGGTTATCATATCACCCAGGGGGACGAGTTTTTAGTTTGCTTATACTTTTGCGCCCTACGCTGCAAACAATCAAGCTAAGTACGAAGCAGTCCTCAAGGGTTTACAACTTTTGAAAGAGGTTGAAACCGATGTTGTGGAGATTATGGGTGATTCCTTGTTGATCATCAGCTAATAAGCAGAAGAATATGAATGCAAGAATGACACATTGACGGTCTATAGTCAAAAGTGCCAAGAATTGATGGATGGTTTTTGGCTAGTAACTTTCAGACATATCTATCGAGAGCAAAATACTGAGGCAAACGACTTGGCTCAAGGGGCATCAAGCTACAAGCCGATGACTAAAGATATTGAAGTTGAAGTTGCAACGATCACAGCCGATGATTGGAGGTATGATGTTTTTAGTTAATTGCATAATCCTTCCTAATCGGCTCCAAGGAAGTCGCGTTACAAGGCTTTGAGATATGTTTTGCTCGACGATGATCTCTATTATTGGACGATTGATGGAGTCTTACTTAAATGTTTGAGTGCCAATCAAGCCAGAGTTGTAATGGGAGATGTGCACGAAGGCATTTGTGGTACTCATCAATCGGCTCATAAGATGAAGTGGTTACTTCGGAGAGCGGGATATTTTTGGCCAGAGCAATCTTTGGAAGATTGTTTCAAGTATTACAAGGGTTGTCAAGATTGTCAAAGATTTGGAGCAATTTAGAGAGCACCAGCGAAGCCTTGGTCGTTCAGAGGATGGGGAATTGATATCATCGAGCACATTAATCCACCCTTGAGTAAAGGACACAAGTTCATATTGGTGGCAACCGATTATTTTACAAAGTGGGTTGAGGCAATTCCTTTGAAGAAAGTTGATTCTTGGGATGCAATCGAGTTTGTCAAAGAACACATTATCTACTGATTCGACGTTTCACAAACAATTACAACCAATAAGGGATCTATCTTTGTCTTGGATGAGTTTGTCCAATTTGCAGAAAGCATGAGGATTAAATTGTTGAATTCTTCACCATACTATGCACAGGCTAATGGACAGGCAGAAGCATCCAACAAAAGTCTGATCAAACTGATAAAGAGGAAGATCTCTGAATATCCAAAGCAATGGCATAGCCGATTGGCCGAAGCACTTTGGTCCTATCGGATGGCTTTTCATAGATCAATCCAAGTGCCTCCTTACAAATTGGTATATGGGCCTGAAGCTCTACTGCCTTGGGAAAGTGTCATCGGCTCAAGAAGGATTTAATTGCAAGATGAGTTAACAGCCGATGATTACCAAATTCTAATGGTGGATGAATCGGAAGACTTAGTTTTGTCCAGGATGCGTGCTTTGGAAAAAGGTGACCAAGGATAAAGACAGGGTTGCTCGTCATTATAACAAGAAAGATGTGCCTAAATCATTTTCAGAAGGCGAGCTAATCTGGAAATTCATCTTCTCGATTGGTACAAGAGATAATAAATTCGACAAATGGTCACCTAACTGGGAAGGGCCTTTTAAGATCCATAAATGTGTTTCCAAGGGGGCTTACATGCTAGAAGGACTCGATGGAGAGATGTTTGGAAGGGCTTTGAATGGAAAGTATTTGAAGAAATCTTATCCCAGTATATGGATCAAATCGTGATTCGGCTGGACTGAGCCGATATATGGTAGCCGATGTGTTCGCATCGCCTTTAGATGGCCGATCTAATACATATCGTCCTTAGTCTCTTCAACTTTACGACAATCGGTTGTGCTCTGCCGATATTTGTTGGCTGATATAAAGTATATCGCCCTTAGTCACTTTATTCGTATCATAATCAGCTATGATTTAACGTGTACATGTTGGCCGATTTCGTGTGTTGTCCTCGAGATGTAATTTTGTCAATGATCAGCTCACACTGAAAAATTAGGGGGGCACATATATATCCAAAGTCTGACTCAAGTGGACCTCAAAATTTTTGCAGATTTTTTTTCAAGACAAGATAGGTTGCAGGAATTGGTAGAGATTATAATACAAGACGAAAAGGCTAAAGTTTACAAGTTTACCGATACATGCAAGAGAATATATGACAAGTGTTCTGAGGTTACAAAAGAACTAGCCCTATTACAAGATCGGCTTCAGTTGTTGGTCGGTTGGTTGATGGCCGAGAGTGCCCTTTGTACGATCTGTCAATCTCATCTATCGTTTGGGCATCGGCTGCATCAGTGCCTAGGATTGTTTTTAGTGATTTCCTCAGATCCCTAGATACTATATTGAAGACTTCACTTTGGCTTTTCGTTCCTCGCGACCCTTAGATCGGCAATCCTTTTTCTTCGGAAGCCGGTTCAGTTCTGCATCTTTCAAGTTCGGTCACGAGTCTGCTTCTCGCTTCTTTAGGCGATCGATGTTGGCTTAATAGAAGATGACCCTACAATCATCTCATATAGCTTGGCTTTCTCAATGATAATAGATTGCCAATTAGGTTTGTTCTCGCCCTCCGGTCAGCAATTCGTTGCCTTGCCCTTTCCAATCTATGACAATATTGATCAAGGTGAGAAGCACGGAGATGGTATCGGCTAATTCGTGCAGGGAGTTGGCTTTCAATATCTTCGAACCTAGCACTTATCGGCCCACAATTGGTGAGCAAATAATCTAGTGAGGCTTCCAGGTAGACGAGTTAGATCCAAAAGTTTCTCTTTCAATTCATCGGCTATAGGAGCTTGGGCCTTGCGATGGTTTCCTCTTCTTCACCAATAAACTCTCTTATATCAAAAGAGAACATATCGGCTAAAGCACATAAGATACAAGTCAAGTTTGTTGAGGTGTAAAAAGGAATTCAAGTAGGCTGATTCTGTTCTTGAGAGTTTCTTACCTTAACGAGTGGGGGCTTTGTTGGTTCTTCCTCTTCAACATGATGGCTACCCCTAGCCCATGGAGTGTGCTCGCTTGGTACATGGGGGAAGCCGATGGAGAACGAGGAGGCTATACAAAAAAGACTAAGTGTTAGTTAAAATTGGCAGGTTAACAGAAAGAGAGGTGAGTTTGGAGTTTACTGGTGAAGCTGAGCGTGGCTGCCGATGAGCCAATTTTTTGCACTGCAAGTAAAGGGGTTTGGTTTAGAACAAAGAAACTTCAAGAAAAATTTAAATTACCAAAACTTCAAGAAAGGAAAGATGCATACTAGTTGAGGGCGAGGAGGACGCTTTGGAGGAGAAGGAGTTTCTTGAGGCTGATCGTCGGCTGATGGCGTTGGTGCGTACTTGCTCGAATTACTTGATTCCGCCGCCGCTTCCTCAATGGCTTGGTTGATCTCTTCATCTAGTTCCTCTTGATTGAGGGCCTCTTCCACGCTCGGATCCAAAGATGGCAGGCATCGGCGGGGCATCTTTTGCTTCTTTGGTTGTTTTTATACGGTGATGGACGGCGGCCGAGTGACTTGGCCCTCTTTTTCCTTGAAAGCGCCTGCGGGTTTGGCCGTGCGGCGGGGGCTGATACCTTCGGCGCATTGAAGCCGATGATGGATGGAGCAAGCCCTCCACTTGGAATACACCCTGCGGCATAGTGGATCTCAACCCCTGAGTTGCCCTCATGAGGAGGAGAAGCATCGGTTGTCTGCAAAAAAGAGAAGGACAATGGTTAAGTATTAAGCAGACGTTAGCCGATAACTTGCAAAAGTTTCTGAACAAGGGAAAAATACTTACTTCAAGGACAAAATCTGGAAGAAGTGTGGAGAGAATACAGTGAGGATGGGCGATGGAAGATGTGTCTCTTCAATTCGATCCACCATCTGTCATACGTTGAGCTCCTTTTCAATGCTAGCCCCAAAGTCCCTATAATGCGAGAAGGGGGCTCTCTATGTTCATCGGTCGATCCATCATTAGTCTTGAAGTGATCTCGCCCCTTGTCTCGATTTTGTCAGTGAAATATAGGTCGATCGGCAATTGTCCTAGCCCAATCTGTCTGGCAGCCGACATTGGGTAATAAAACTCATAAGATTTGGAGACATTCCTGCCTTGAAGAATGTTGATTGGTAAGATGCAAGGGGTGATGGCTATAGTAAAGATTTCCCTTGGCTTTGGAAATTCCTCTGAGTTGAGTTCATCAAAATTGAAATCTGTGGGGAGTTCAAACTCTAGGTAGCATGAATAAAAGAACGAAGTCCGTTTGTTCTTTGAGAAACCATTGTAAAAACCAGCAAACCAATCGGCTACGAGCTGACTTGATAGCTTGGAGCCCTGATGGACAGAGGTAGCCTCTCCAAAAGACATACATCTGCATGTAGTCACTTCTTTATCATCATCATCCAAAATTGGCTCTGCCCTGGGAACTCTGACATCTACTAGATTGGGTCTACCAGTGATTTTCTGAGTGAGCAGGACTAGCCATAGTTGCAAGAACCACCAGGGACCTCCAGTTCCTATAACTGAATCGGCTACGGTTTTAACCGTGCTTGGTTGAGGGTTTGGTATAGGTAGCTCTATAGAAATTTCCCTAATGGGATTTTCTCTTTTGACACTAAGGCTTCGGCTATGTGGTGCTAGTTGGCTATGGGGCCGCAACTAGATCCACGAAGACATACTTTTCTAGCCACATCATCAAGAATGCGGTATGTTCTCTAGGGTGACATTATCCAGTACCCATGTTTTTAGTGTTGTAGCCATTCCATCCCCCAATGGCTCTTGTCTTAAAGGAATATTGGCATTTGGCGTCAAATCGGTTAGGATTAGCCGATGACATTATGTCTAAGCGAGTTATCATGAACACATCGATCAAGGTGGGGGTCATCGGTCCTTCTTTGGAAGAAGAAGGCATTGAAGGTATTGTTCCGAAATAGGTTGCGGCTGACATAAGGGGTTCATCCTTGGGCTGATCGGCTATTGAAAGAGCCAAGCAGGCTACGCCTACTTCGTCCCAGTGAGTTTGTTTGCTAGCTAGCATCCTTGCATACCAAGCTGCCCATGATCTGTCGGTTGAAGGCCAAGATTTGAACGTGCCATTCCAATGTGCTGAGCTAGGGTTCGAGATCCTATAGGGTATCCTATTGGTTTCGGCATTGATAATTTCGGTGGGATCTATGTTGCCGATTGGGCCTAGAAAATACCGCTCATGATGGAGCAAACTAGGGACAACAATTTGATGAGCAAGGTGCTACAATGGAAAAGAAAAAGTGAATCTTAGAGGCCAAAAACGCAGGTCTATGGTGGCAAACGGAAAAGAAAGAGGATTCAACCGATATAACGTACCTCGGCGAACTCGGCCGATGAAGCACGAGAGGGAGTAGAGGAAGATGCCATTGAAGGAGGTGAGCTCGTCTCAGAAAAAGGAGATCGCCGCAAGTTTGTTGAGAGCTCTAAGGAGATCGCCACAAGTTTGTTGAGAGCTCCGAGGAGATCGCCACAGAGATTTTGGGAATTTTTTGCTGAGAGCTATAGATGTGCAAGTAACGGCGTGAATCATTCGATGCGCTTGGGGCGTTATTTAAAGAGGCGCGGTAACGGCCAAAACGGAAATGTTCTAGGTTATCTCGGAGGGTAGGATCACACAAAATCCGCAACATGAACAATATCGCAAACTTGGGGGCATGTGTTGACGACCAAATTTGGCAAGCTAATCCCTAGGTTTGAAACTCTAATTGAAGCGGAATTGAAGGAACGTGTGATTTTTAGAGACACAACGCATATCGGCTGAGTTTGAATCGGCTAAGGAGTTAGTCGGCTAAGACCGAGTCGGACAAGGATATCTGACGTAGCTGATTCCGATTGGGGTAGCTAAGTGTGACCAATCCCGAGTGGGAAAGCATAGAGATCATTGTTGGATTCGGTTTCCGGTGCTTGAGAGATATGGCCATCTACGAGATAAAGTCCTAAAAAGCCAACGGTATCTATTAATTAGGATATTTTGTATAGTTTCCTTATAGATAATGTCGGTTTAGGCATATCGTAATTCAATTTGTAACGAGAGATAAGAATTGTGTCCGTCACGGACTCATCATGTATTTGGGTATCAATATTACCCGAGACCATGTAATATCAATGAATCAACACACGATCAATACAATTTTGGCGCATCGCCACTTTTTCCTTTTAGTTTAATCTCGACAAGTTCTTGCTTCAGGTTGGGTTGCATCGGGTTCCGATCTCCAACGAGAGATAATTCTTGTTATAAGCGGCTTGCGCTCTCGGGATTAGTGCTTCCATCGTCATGATACTCTAATCTCGTTATCGTAATCTGCACGGTTATCATATATATATATATATAATTTAGATCAATGTTCCGATTTAATCTTCAATCGGCTAGCATCAATTACCGATGGCGGCGCGGGATTAGATCTCATTGTTGATCTGGATTATATAGTATATCTACCATCTTGAAAGGTTGTCATTAATGCTGCATCGGTTAAGTTCGATCTATTAAGTCGCCCATAGAATCATAAAGATCTAATCTACTTCATAATTGTTATTGGAGATAGTATCGGAGTTTTAGCCGATCTTACCTAATTTAATTATCTTTCATATTTTTATTTTGCTTGATATATTAAATCTGCACTTTATATCAAGATCTCGTTATGTTAAATATGTTAAGCTTGTTATCAATGCGTTAAGGCATCTTAATATTTGATTGCTTCTCGTTTAATCTATTTAGTATATTATGATATCTTAGTATAAAGTGGTATCAGAGTACTAGCCGGTACAGGTTAGATTTATCTCTTCGGCTATGCTGTGAACTAGTGTAATCCTTGGCTTATAGTACCTTTAGATCTAAGTGATTTATACTGTCTCGGTATACTACCGATCTATCCCAGTTACTTGGTTTAAATATGCTTCAAGGCTTGGATTGTATTCTGTTAACATCTACAGCCGATAGGGCGAATCGAGTTTCTGTCGATTCAATGCAAGTTGCATCGGCACAATGTCAAACGATATGTCATCGGCCACTAGCTGATCGGCTATCTATCTAACATTGTTTTCTTTTGTTAGTTTAGGAACAGACCAACTGGCAAGCCTATGAACCTCGAATCAATACTTTCGACCTGCACTAGAGTTAAGCAGATCTCTCAGGCCAGTGCATGGGTAATTTTCTCATCAACACACTTTTGGCACGCCCGATGGGAGCTAGATCACAAGACAAACACCATGGTTGACATCAAGACCTCTGAGGTTGACCAAGACAACGTTATTCCGATCAGCATGGATAAGCTGACTCCTGAACAGCAGGCTGAGTATAAGGAGATGATTGACCAGTTGCAGAGTCATTATCTACAATCTTTCGCTCTGACCAGATCAGGGACGATCGTCCAAGAATACAAAGTCAAGATCCCAGGTTAGGATGAATCTGGAGCAAGCTCTAGCAAGGGGAAAGAACAAGAAATCAAGCAGGAGGATGGGCCAGAGCTAAACAATCTGCAAGACAGTATCAATTATGATGTCCATCATGCTTTGATCAACCAGTCCGGAATATTGGTCAATACCCTCTATCAGGCTCGGGATTCGACAGTTGATTTCTTTTTGAAGAACTCCTCCCACATGGATTTCGTGATGTAGAGGTAGTTCCGAGAAGGCACCGAGGTCTTGGGGTTGTGGACGTGCTCGGAGACCAGCTTGGACTTAAAGTTCTTCCAAGCGTGTCCCACCGTCTTGAAAGCCATGCTTTAGTCTGTCCTCGTCGGCTATAGGATATTCGAAGCTCTCCTTGAACTTCAGCCATGCGTTTCGTTCTCAACGTCACGGTACATCCTTGATGTCATCATTCAAGATACTAAAGGTCGCACTCCCTATTACCCCGCGATGGACCTGAACTTCTTGCACAACTTCTTGGGAATGGACGACACTCTTATGAGGTCCACCTTTGTTATGGTGTACCGTTCTATTTCCGCTTCTAGGGGCTCGTGTCCTTGTGGACCCACTAGTTGTTGTCGACATTGGTTCGTTGTGCTGAGACATTGTCTAAATAGCTTACAACCTCACAAAATTAAAGAAATAATTAAATCAAGAAGATGGATTTTATTTCCGCTTCTAGGCGCGAAATTCAATAACTTGTAACACTAGATGTTAGAGAAAAGTTATTTGAATCTTTCAATTTATTTTCTAAAAGGAGGAGAAAGGAAAGAGAAAAATAGGAGAATGAATCTTTGAATTTATTTTTGAAATGGAAGAGAAATGTAGAATGAATCTTTGGAATTTATTTTTGAATCTTTGAAACTTTGAATTTTTGAAATATTGAAACTTTGAACACACAAGCTTTTTTATACACAAAAATTAATAGGCATTACACTTTATACCAGCACAAAAATATATAAAAACAAAGCTAGATTCTAGGGGCAAAATATGTATAAGATGGCACCAGTCAAGTCCCATTATACACAAAAGTTATAACAATACTATTATAACAAAAATTATACACAAAGGAGTCCTATTATAATAGTCCCAATACAACATTATAACAGTCCAATTATACACACATTATAGAGCACATAACAATCCCATTATACAGCATTATACACACAGATTCACACAACATTATACACAACATTCATCAAGAGACTGCATGTCAGATTCTTTGAACCATTCAATACTTGGCACATGAGGGAGATGGAGACTTACCTGGAGCAGCGAGGGAGAAAGACGGTGTTGGGCTCGATGGTGGCGAGGATGGAAGACGACGATGGCGCGGGGACGGCGACACTCGATGGTGGTGCGGGAAGAAGACGGCGCCAGGCTCTGAAGGGGCGGCACACGGTGGCGGCGAGGAAAGAAGACGACGTTGGGCTCGAGGACGGCGACGCTCGGTGGCGGCGAGGGAGGACGACGATGCTGGGCTCAGGAGGGTGCGAGGGATGGCGTCGACAAGCTCTGAGAGACGGCGGCGGTGCTAGGGCTCCGAGAGACGGTGGCGCTAGGGTTCTGCTCCAAGAGACTAGTTTTGAAGAGGCACATTCGTGACGGGCTTAAGTTTAAGCCCGATAAATATGACACCACCTCAATCGGGCTTAACCTAACACCCATCACATATGAGATCTGAATCGGCGCCCTACGAAAAATTCTAAGCCTAGTGGAAAAATCCTATCCGTGACGGACTTAAGTCTAAGACCAATACAGATGAGGTAATTGTTGACGGGCTTAAAGTTCAAGCCCGATTGGTACTTACTTCATCTCTATTAGGATGTAATTAAGGCCCATCACCGATAAGGTTATCCGTGATGGGCTTAAGTTTAAGCCTGATTTGTGTTGACATCATCTCTATTGGGACGTAATTAAGGCCTATCACCGATGAGATCATCCGTGATAGGCTTAAAGTTTAAGCCCGATTCGTCTTGACATCATCTCTAACGGTGTGTAATTAAGGCCCGTCACCGATGATCTTATTCGTTACATGCTTGAATTAAGACCCATCAACGATATAATTTTCCATTTTTACATATAAACAAATTATTATTTCCATTTTTCCATTTAGTACAATACAATACATCACTATTCAGTAAAGTTCAATAATTCACTAAATTTATTTAATTCATTACAAAATTTATTACAATAAAGTTCAATAATTCACGAAATAATACATTACAATAAAGTTCAATAATTCACTAAGTTTATTTCATTCGGTACAAAACAGTTCTCCAAATTAACTAAATAATTTACACAAAAGGCTTGTTAATATAAAATAGTTCATTCATTACAAGAAATAGCAAAACAAACAAGTACAAAGACATTAGTCACAACGTTATGCCTTTCGTATGATCTGATCGAGCATATGCCACATCCTCTTTGGGATCATCGTCAAGGTCGATGTGAGGTCTTACATGAAGATTCTGGTTGTATTCTTCTTGGTCGATGACATTGTCAACCACGACAATTGCGCTTGCCATCCCGATGATGTGCATCTTCTTGTTTGCGGGATCTTTTATGTAGAAAATCTGCTCGACCTATTTCGCAAGCACGAATGGTTCATCAGTGTATCCAACCTTGGATAGGTCTATTAAAGTGAAACTTTCATTGTCGACTTTGACACCAGTGCATATATTCACCCAACGGCATCAAAACAAAGGGACTTTGAATCTCACGTAGTTCAGCTCCCACATTTGTTCAATGTGACCGTAGTATGTGTTCGACCCAACTTGATCCTGTGCATCTATACGGACTCAGACGTTTTTCACTTTGTGCTTTTTCATCTTTTTTTATGGTGTAAAACGTGTATCCGTTAATATCGTATTCTTGCCATGTGTCTATCTTCCAACACGGTCCCATCCCCAACAATCATATTGTCTCGTTTGATACATTCGTCGACATTGTAATATGATTATTGAACCACTCGTTGAACCGGGAGTTATGTTCTCTGTTAATCCACATATCCAATCACCCAAGGTTCTTCTGTTAGATTTTCACTAAATGCTCCTTAAAGTATGGGGCAACTCCTATGAATAGGAGGCTCGATTGGGCACAATACTTTTCTGCCTATTGTGCCAATGCACGACAACCTTCCTCTGTGACGAGGCATTGGAACTCCGATAGGATCAGCATTGGACATATAATCGATGCAAAACTCTCTAACCACCTTGAACGTGTAACCTTCAATGGTGCTCCCCTCCGGTTTTGCTCTGTTTCTCATGTAAGACTTTATAACTCCTATGTACCTCTCGAGAATGGATACATTTCTCTTAGAAAACGAGGGCCACATAGTTTTGTTTGCTTCACAAGATGAACGGGGAGATAAATCATGATATCACAAAAATACGAGAGGAAGAAACATCTCCATGTGACGAGAGGGCATTGACAATATCGTGCAATCCATCTAGATCTTCGGGATCTATAACCTTCGACCGATTGCATTGAAGAAGGAACACGGATGTTGGATAGTGTGGCATACATTGGGTGGTAGAATGCCTCTCATAGCAATTGGGAAGATCATGTGATGAGCACGTGGCAATTCTGAGACTTCATTCCAACCGGTTTTAGGTTGTCCAATTTGACATACTTACATATCCTCGCTGAATAGCAGGATGAAACTTTGATGTCTCTCGGGCATGATAACATTGCGATCTTCTCATCCTCTAACAAGGTGTGGCAACTGGAGGGAGGTAAACTCTCCTTGTCTCTGCATCTGTTACAGGCAGGAGTTCACTGCGAATATTCATCTCCTGTAGATCAAGGCACGTGTTCAACCCGTCCTTTGTCTTCAAAGGAATATTTAGCAATAGCCCAACCAAACTTTCACACACATTCTTTTCTACGTGCGCCGAGATCAATGCAATGACGGACCTCAATATCTTTCCAGGTAAGGTAGTCGCCAAAATATGGATTTTTTCTTCCACATAGCCTTGTCCATTGTCTTACTCTATTTTCTTTTCTTCCCAAACTCATTAGTTTTGTTCTTGACCATGTTGTGGACCTCATCTGGACAAATCCTTGGGTGTAGGATTAAGTTCCCTCTTACCATTCAAAAGTATCTTTTTTTCTTCTAAATGCGTGATGGAGAGAGAGCCATTTCCTATGACCCATGTAAATCATCTTTCTTGATTTATTCAGCCATCTACTACGTGTATGTTTCATACGGTCGGAGCATGTCTTTTTTTCTTTCACGGTTTGTTCGAAATATTGTCAAGTGTGGGATAGTCATTAATGGTGCGAGAACAATAGTACGCGTAGTTCAAAGTTCTCCTGGCCGTACGCATCCCAAGTTTCCACACCTTCTTTCTAGAGAATCTCAAGATCATCAATAATAGGCTCCAAGAATACATCAATATCATTGTCGGGTTGTTTTGGTCCTTAGATTAACAAGCACATCATAATATATTATCTTTTAAAGCACCACCATGGTGGTAGGTTATAGTTTGCAATCAAAACTGGCCAAGTGCTACGAGAACTGCTCATGTCTCCGAAAGGATTCATGTCATCCGTACACAAACATATTCTCATGTTTCTAGGGTCGACTATGAATTATGGGTGTCTTTGATCGATGTTCCTCCATTGAATCGAATATGAAGGGTGTCTTAGCATACCATCGTTCCTTCTCTTTGTAGCATCCAACGTATTAACTCTGCTTCCTTGGGGTTGGCAAAGATTCTCTTCAAACAATCAATGATAGGTAGATACCACAAAACCTTCGTCGAACCACCCCCGCTTTGACTTCTTTTCTTCGTCAGCACTTTTCGTTCACTTGTATCGAGAAGCCCTGCAGACAAGACAAGCATCTAAGTTTGCATATTGCTTGTGGTACAGTATGTAGTCATTTGGACAAGCATGAATTCTACGGACCTCTAACCCCAGGGGACACAAAACCTGCTTTGCTTCATATGTCATCTCGAGCAATTTGATATCATTAGAAAGCATGGCCTTCAAAATTTCCAAAAGCTATGTGAAACTCTTGTCTGTCCATCCACTACTTGCCTTCAGCTTCATTAGCTCCAAGGTAGCTGACAATTTAGTGTGTTTTGCCTTGCATCCGGCATATAAATGCTTCTCCGAGTCATTGACCAACCTACTGAACTTCATGGAATCTCTCTTGTTTTAGGCTAGGTTCTCAACGTCACGTAACATGTATTGTAGCAGATCGTGAACCACATCAACTATTTCACTACCCAATGGAGAAGGTACAAACATTTCATATTCATCTTCATCTTCTTGATTTTGCGCACCACTTCTGTCTCCAGCTACAGCACTGTCTGATTCTTGCTCTCCATGTTTCACCCAACATGTGTGGCCCTCTATGAACCCTCGTTGTATCAGATGGGCGTGTACGTCCACTCTGCCACCCAACATATTCTCATTTTTGCAATTTGTACATAGACAACACATGTAACCACTTTTTCTTCTTTTTCCTATCCTCCTCCGCGATATTTATAAAATTTAACACACCATTTTGATACTCTTCGCTATAACGTTGCACGATTTTCCATACACCCAACTTCGATCCATTCTTTGAGTTGCAAAAAAAGCAAAAAATATTAGATAAACATTTTGTACGTAAGTACTTACTAGATGTATTCGAGAAATCACCACTGTTTTTCAATTACTTTTGTACTTTCTGATTTTCTTAGAAAAAAAGACAACAATTCGGCTCCTTTCTCCTCTCACCAAAATAGTAAACGATTAGGACAACCAATAAATAGGTGATAGGGTATTTATAGTCTGCAATAAATATTTGTAACAGCCAACGAACTAGCAACTATGACGGGCATTTCGGTTATCTTTGTCGGGCCTAACCGGTAGCCTATCACGAGATGACACTCATCGGTAATAGGCCTAATTGTTATCTCAATCAGGCCATCATTTTGAGCTCATCACCGATGACAAACATCGGCGACGCATGCTTTCATTGGAGCCTAACAAAGATAACATTGGTTATCTTTGATAACATTGGTTATCTTTGTTGAGTCTTGAGTTGAGCCCGTCGGTGATAGGTACCACCTGTGACGGGCTCGAGTTTTATACACATCGACAAGTCTATGAGATTATATCTTTGTCAATTTTTTAGACCCATTTAAGATGATTTTGTTGTGACGATCCACAAATCTCACATATGTGATGAATCGTCGAGAGAGAAAGATTATGTACTAGTGCTAGTCCATTGAAGCTGAAAATTCTATAAGAAAATCACGTACATAACAAGCTTGCTTCTAACAGAAAATACCATTTTTATACGGGGAAAAGGGCTTTTTGCACCAGTATACGAATAAAGCTATGCACATTCAAGCCCAAGAAATACCGAACACTTTCCACTGGCGTGACACATTCCACCCGGTATGATTTTAAATTGATGCAGGCAGCCAACTAGTTAATAAAAGATCTAGCTTGCAATCTCCAGTTCTCCACAGACTTCACAATTTAATCAGCGGACTAATTAATTCACGAGCACCGTTATTAAATCCCTTGGGGTGTCAAAAAGAAAAACAAACCAAGAAGTTCAAAACAATATGAAAATGTTAAAAAATTTATGAAGAAAGCATATATGGTCATCCTCAGTTATAATACTTTTCATTGATATAACTGCTGGGGAAACCCAATTTAGTCCCAGGTTGTAACCCCCTATAATGTCGAATTTCAAACCGAGACAACGAAAGCGGGACTAAAGATGCTATCTTTGGTCTCGGTTGAAATAACAATGAAAACGGGGCTAAGATTTCTATCTTTACGTGGGCTGGCTCCACCATCTTTAGTCACGGTTGGTGTTACCAACCGGGACTAAATGTTTTTCTATTTTTAATTTTACTCTTGCTAGCTTACTGCTTATTTATATATTATGCATACATAATTTACACATATATATATTTATACATATATATGCAATATGCATATATATATATGTATAAATATATATTTTACACACATATAAATGCACTTAATTAAGTAAATATATATATGTATTACCAAAATATGTACATACATATAAATATACACATATATTACATTCTTAATTAATTTTTACTATTCTATATCGTATATTACAAATATTTCTGTACGATATGGATCCACGACCACTGCAATCCGAGTGGAATGCTCCCATGGGATCAATAATTTGCTCGTTGATAAATTCCATTAGTGATTCTCGAGAAGTACGTATGAAACCATCGTGGTGGGGAGTTTGTCCCTTATGCAAATAATCTATTATTTAAAAACTAAGAAATAAATATATGAAATCAATAAGAAATCAAGACGTAATGTGTGAATTATTATTATATGTACATCCAGTTTGGGGGACATGTGACTTGGTGAGTTAGCGTTGAATGTAGTCGTAGACGTAGTATCCACACAAGTATGTCCCCTGCGCCTATTTTGCACACTAAAGGAGAAACAACGACAGATTTAATATAAATTTCTATTTTACAACAAATTAAAGTTTTAATATAATTTTGTAGCATGTACTCACTTGGAAATTTCGTTTTCACTTCAATTTTTTCATTCCAAAGCCCACGGACATTCTCACGGAGCCGTGCCCATGCACTCACATGCGATTACAAGCTAGTAAGTATTCGAGAACCACATAGTAGCAATAGCAACTAAGATGGCATTACCTGTCTAACACTTCAAAAATCTTTGTGAAGGTAGACTCTGGTTTATCCATTGAATTATAGACATGGATCCGCGAGTAGCTAAGGTCGATTAGGAAAGGACCCAATGGAGTCTACAAATTGCATGAGATAATATATATGAAACTGTATATGTACAAGATGGAAAATGATACGGAAGGTAGTAAAAACTCATGTTTTGTTACGACAATAGTATCCAAGTCTTGTAATGCTGTTGCACTAGCATATGGAGGATATTGTCCTCTGTTTCCACGGGATACTGTTCTAGCATTATTCTGTTAATTTTGCTGGGGTCCATGAATCCTATTTTCATCCATCGCCGCTCATTGCACTCGTGGATGACCATTCTACAACGGATAAAAGAATTTTAGTCAGCTACATACAAGGAGCTAAGAAATAAAATAAATTTAACCGATCGATACTTACAAAAAAGGCGTGGTTATAATAGAGACGTCGAGGGCGTCCAGCTGGTATAGGCCGAAGATGTCCTCGAAGCATATATATATTATATCATCTTCTACTTCGAAGAATGTGTCATTTTTGATCCACATCGTGATCATCTCTGTACCTTTGCCTGAAGCTTCCATGTACCACTGGTGGAAGCGATACATCTGTGTGGGGAGAATCTTGAGCTCATCAAGCTTAACAAGAGGTCGTCCAAATGTATACTTATATTTCAGCTCGGCCTTCTCTATAGTTGTACGTCCGGATAGTTGGTCCATTGTTATCCCCGCATCTTCCATAAATTTTCTTAAATCAGCTCTTCATGGTTGCACCACTAGCTCAATGGATTTTTTAGGTTGCATACTGAGCTGCGGGACATCTTTGGTCTTTGCTGTCGCCTTCCTATGTGCCTTCACGATCATCCCGTCGTAGTCAGACTACGATTTCAGTTTGAGGTGGTATTAAGTATATCTTCTTGAAGAAGGCCTTGGTCTTTGCGGGGATTGGAATAGGCTTCTCGGGAGATTTCTTCTTGAAATGTTCCCTCACCTCATCTTCGACGGCCTCATCCAACTCCTTGGGAGTCATGTCGTACGACGTTTTCTTTGGGGCTTGCAGGAGCCGGTCAAGTTTTGGCATCTTGCCTCTTGGTGAACTGGTTGACATTGACGGCGTGGCTCGAGCTTTGCGCTTAGGCGGATGTGGAGGAGGCGAGTGACAAACCGTTTAGGAGTCGGTGCTCGTGGAGGCGACGGAGGAGGCGAAGGACGAGGAGTGGGGAGATCATTTAGGAGTCGATGCTCATGGAGGCGACGGAGGAGGCGGAGGAGACGGTCCACGCAAAGGAGACGGTCCATGTGGCGGAGGAGACAGGACGAACGGAAGCCGCTTCTCGCCGGGAAAGACGATGAAAGGTTTGCTCCATAGAATGATCTGTATGTTGCGTCTCCTAGTGTAGTCTCCTTGTCTCCTCCGGGATATCCAGACAAGATCTTCATAGCCTCGTTCCACCTGTTCAATTTCGACTTTAGAGTACCTAGGTGGAACGGGCATGCAGTGATAGGTCCCGTCTCGTTCATCTGGTATCGCCATGCCCGGCGCCACCTTCACGAGAAGAGATTTTATTAATTAGTAATCAATCTTGATTGACAAGTTCTTGAAGGGAATATATATCATAAAACTATGAGCATACCTTGATTGTTAGGTTCTTGAATGGAACATGCAGCTCATAAGGTGTCCGTACGTGATCTCGTCAACAGGGCATGACGGTACTGTTGGAGCTTCTAGGGCCTGTTTAGCCATATGGCCTGTAGAAGCGCAAGCTTGCTGCGTTGATGCTGTAGTTGTGGTGGATTTGGTTGGCTCACATCTTGGCTCCGTAGCTCGGCCATCTGTTCCGCCACCTTTCTTGCCACTATGTCATTGATCTGTGCGAATTTTAGCGCCATATCAACTAGCTTCGCATCCATATCTCGCTTCCTCCTCATGCGGCTCCTATAGCTTTGGATGTCCTCTTGGAATCTGTGTTTCTAAGGAAGACGTCTTTTCCTCGTGTTCGCCCTGGATGCTCAGGGTTTTGCAGTGCTGAAATTAGCCCAACACAGAGGCCTCCACTGCATCTTGTAATCTTCTGGTGGCTTCTTGGATTGCATCACCGAAGATTACGGAGCCATCGACAGGATTGAGCGATCCGTCGTGAGCATAAAACTAGTCTTTGATCGTTTCGACCAGTTGGCTGTGACCGGAACGATATCTCTGGCTAGGTGGTTGGCTTCCATTTGCTCCCATCTAGGCACTGCCTTCTGATAGCCACCTGGCCCTAGCTTGTGATGCTACTGTTTCTTAGCCGTGTTGGCCTTGTTCTTCACAATGAGCGCTTAGGGTTTACCTTTTCGAGCATGTGTGTCGTGCCGCCCCTTCTTGATAGCGCGATTTTCGATGAAAACTACGAAAACCGTAAAAACATGAACAATAGTTTTGGTGACGTTTTGCCGTACCGCGGTTTTCGTCCAAACCGCACGAAAACCGCGCCAAAAACCACGAAAACCGCATAAACCGCGTTGAAAACCACAAAATCCATGAAAACCGCAATTTAAATTTGAACCAAATTCAAATCCGTGTCATGCCACGGTTTTCACTCAAACCGCGCCACATATTGCGGTTTTCGCGGCAAACAACGCGAAATTTATTTTTTATAAAAATTATATTTTTGTGTTAAAATAAATTTTTCAAATTTTTTGAATTCCCACGAAATTATTTAAATGAAACCGTGGGGTTGCCGTGCCGCACCCCCGTGGAACACGCGAAAACCGCAAAAACCGTGGCGGTTTTCATGGAAAGATGAACCCTGTGAGTGCTTGCACTTGGTCTCCTATCTTGTTTTGCACAAAGGCCTCCAAGTGATCTCGCACCTTTGGAAATTTGTCAAAGTCTAGGTTTTTGGCCCTTTAGGACGTACTTCTTGTGTAGTTCCTTCTTGAAGTTTCTAAAAAGCTCGGCCATCTTTTCAGCATCCATTCCTTGACCCTCGTATGTTACGTCTGCAGGATGATGAACGTCTCTTGCATTGTCAACCACAACATCTCCTTCTCTGTGTCTGGGAGATAGCTTTGCTCATCCCCTCCTATCCTTGTTCGCCGCCAGTTCACTATGCTGATTAGCATGTGATATCTCACTACCCATCCGCTGTATGCCACAAAATTCCTTGCGGCTTCGTCTTGGGCACATGGTCGACCGTCCTGTGCCACTTCGGTTATGATATATCGACCCTCAATTCTCTTACTGACACCGCGTTGCCCGTGTGCCCTCTTCTCTCCAATGGCTGGGGTGCCCTCGTTGCCCTTCTCATTCCCCTGCTCGTTGAGGTACTAGTTGGGATCCTCGTTCCCATCCTCAATGAAGTACTGGCTACTCCCCTGTGCGATCTCGTTGAGGAGGAACTGTTTGTCCTCGTGATCAGCCATTTGATTGTAGTGCTTGGACGACTTGATCAAGTAATTATGACAAGGAAAAAATTATTCAGTTAATACATGTAAGTCCATCCAATATAAGTCGTTTTCACTAAGTATAAAAACATAGAGAGAGAAAGAGAATAAGGCAAAGAGAGAGAAAAAACATAGAGAAAAAAAGATGCTCTATTGAAAAGTACTTTAAATTTTATCTCTCTCCACGAGATAGGTTGGGTTGGCGGCTCATTGGAGGCCCTTGTATGTGCGACGGTGTGGTATCTACGGCAAAAGCTTCGGCGGTTCGACGGGTGTGAGGCTCTATGGCAAAGATGGCGGGGTGGTGGCGAT
Source organism: Oryza australiensis (assembly GCA_019925245.2). Lineage (NCBI taxonomy): Eukaryota > Viridiplantae > Streptophyta > Magnoliopsida > Poales > Poaceae > Oryza > Oryza australiensis. The sequence continues at coordinate 22,774 of JAIFGZ020000366.1, read as the reverse complement.
CTCGCTCACATTGCGGGGATAATGGATGTCGTGTTATATGGCATCCATGGCGGAGTGGCCTTACCATTTAAATTTTATATTTTAAATGCCATTACCGTTTAGTATTTCGTCGAGAGAGTGAAAGAGATGAGGATGAGGTGAGGGAGATAAGGTGGAGAAGAGAGGAAGTGGATGAGAGGAGAGGTACGAGGATGAGGAATTGAAGTCGCAATTTAATCCTTCTATTAAATCAAATTCATGGCAATGCTTCGGCAGTTCGACGGATGTGAGGCTCTACGGCACAGATGGAGGGGTGGTGGCTATCTCGCTCACATTCCGGGGATAATGGATGTCGTGTTATATGGCATCGATGGTAGAGTGGCGTTACCGTTTAAATTTTATATTTTTAATGCCATTACGTTTAGTCTTTCGCCGAGAGAGAGAAAGAGAGGAGGATGAGGTGAGGGAGATAAGGTTGAGAGAAGAGGAAGTCGATGAGAGGAGAGGTATGTGGATGAGGAATTTAAGTGGCATTTTAAGTCACATTTTAATGCATCTATTAAATCAAATTCACATTCAGAATTAATTAACATCCAAAATATGTTCAAAATTCACAATCAATATTCAAAGTCCATATATATATATATTCAAAATTTAATATTCAAACATGCATAGAGGTATCACAGTCCATGTATATATTCAAAATTCACAGTCACTAATCAAAATTCAGTCACTAATTAATCAAATTCACAGTCACTGCACAACCAAAGTCACTACACTAATCAAATTCACAGTAATTCAAAGTCCATTCAACGCCTAAGTCCATTCACACACAGTCCATATTAAACAGAAGGCGGTAAGGGTGTGCGGCGGCAGCGGTGACGGCGTGCGGCAGCGCCAACAACGACATTCATAGTCCATACATAATCAAAACAGTGCGCGCGCGGCGGCTTGCGGCGGTGGTGGCGGCGTGCGACAGCGACGGGGGCGACGGCGACGGGGGCGACGGCGACGGCGACGACGGCGACGGGGTGCAGGAGTTAGGGTTTGGTGAGATCATGTATGGAGATGAAACAACAGAATCGGCACCGACAAGGTTACCTCGGAATGCGGTCACGACGACGGGCCATGGGAGCTCGACGGCGGGAGATGACGGCGACGGCGTGAGGCGACGGTGGCGGCGCAAGAAGACGCCGGTGGCGATGGTTTAGGGTCGGCGTGACAAAGACAAAGAAGACGATGAAAACGGCTAAGTGTTTGGATCCACCGCACCCTCGCTATATGTAGATCTGGGCTCTTTGGTCTGGTTGGAGCCAACAACAGGACTAAAGATATCTTTAGTCCCGGTTGAAGACACTAACTGGGACTAAAGATATCCACGTCCCGTTTGGTGGCTCTAACTGGGATTAAAGATACAATCTTTAGTCCCGCTTTTTGGCTTCAACCGGGACTAAATATACCCGTACCCTTGGTAGGTGAGAATCTTTAGTCCTGGTTGAAGCTAACAACCGGGACTGAAGATGTTTTCCTGCTTTTTCTAAATATTTTTTGTCCCGTTGGTGTTAAAAACCGAGAGTGAACATTTAAATAGGGCCCTATTGAAAAGAATTTTAAATTCTAATAATCATATCTAATTAACATATGCCCTACTGAAAAATATTTTAAATTTTTTATAATCATATATAATTACAATATGCCCTATTGAAAAGTATTTTAAATTCTAATAATCATATCAAATTAACATATGCCCTATTGAAAAGTATTTTGAATTCTAATAATCATATATAATTAACATATGCCCTATTGAAAGTATTTTAAATTCTAATAATCATATGTAATTAACATATACCCTATTGAAAAGTATTTTAAATTTTAATAATCATATATAATTAACATATGTCCTATTGAAATGTATTTTAAATTCTAATTATCATATCTAATTAACATATGCCCTATTGAAAAGTATTCAAATTCTAATTATTGTTGAATTCAATAAATTCAGTAATTTACAATAACTTATAATAAATTTAATAAATTAAATTGGTTACAATAAATATAATAAATTCAATAAATTTAAAATAATTTACATCGTCCATACAAAAATTTTGCTAAGTGATGGTTGTCCTCACGTACTTTTTTCCGCACTTTTGTTCCTTCGCTATGATCGTTGCGCGAGTAAGGAGTGTCCTTATTTGATAGGAGGATGCTCGGGTCAAGCTGTCACCACGAACGGAGGTTGCCCATCAAATTGACCATAATCTTCATTAGTCCTATCCTCGACCCCCACTATTTTCCATTTGCTTGGGAGAACCACGTGGCGCTTTTCCTTGTCGGACCCTTTCTCCTTCTTTGCTTTGCTAGCCATGTCCTTTACATAGAAAACATGCCTTACATCATTGGCAAGGACGAAGGGTTTGTCTGAGTATCCAACCTTGCTAAGGTCGACCGTTGTCATCCCACTTGCATCAATCGTTACGCCTCCACCACTTAGCCTAACCCATTGGCATCGAAACAGAGGGACCTTCGGAGGTACATAGTCAAGTTTTCATATGTCCTCGATGCTATCATAATACGTGCTAGTCGTATCATTGTATCCCACGACATCGATGCGAACAACGCTGTTACGATTCATGCTCTTTCACTGTCTTGGGCCCGTGTGTAAAATTTGTATCCATTGATTTCATATCCCTGGAATGTGGTGATCAAGTAAGATGGACCCCTCGCCAAGAAGGCTAGTGGTCGGTCAATGTTCCCGTTGCCCATGAGATGTTGTCGCAGCCAAGGAAGGGAAGCATCTATGTGATGGCGTGTAATCCGGGCATGCTGTCTTACCGATGTTTTCGGAGCGAACAATCACCAAGTGCTCCTCGATGTAAGGAGCCACCAAGAAAGATTGTTGCAAAATAGTCTAATGTGCTTTCTGAACAAGTCATTGTCTATGGTCATTATTATCTTCCTTCCAAAAGTCTCCTTACCCCATAGTCTCCCTTAATGGCTTGATTCTGGCTCCCCGATAGGACGAAGGTCTTCAATAAAGTCGATGCATAACTCAATGACTTCCTCTATTCCATATCCCTTGGCGATACTAGCCTCCAGACGAGAACGGTTACGGATGTACTTCTTTAGAACACCCATATACCTCTCGAAAGGGAACATGTTGTGTAGCGATACAGGACCGAGGATACATATCTCTTTAACAAGGTGGCATAGGAGTTGCGTCATGATATTGAAGAAGGAAGGTGAAAAGATCATCTCAAAACTAACAAGACATTGTGTCGAAACTTGGTTTTCGGCAATATATTTAATGGGAGTCGCGAGTCAAGATCGCCAAGCACAATGGGTTAGAAGAAGAAGAAGATTTAGACAGGTTCAGGCCCTCTCGAGAGGTAATACCCTACTCCTGTTTCGGTGGATTCGATCCGCCGAGTGTCTTTATTGATCTCGTGATCTCGTGAATCTAAAGCTCTTGCTTATGAAGTCTAAGATATCCCTCAAGGGACGCCCCTTACCCCCCCATATAGTCTTGGGAGGAAGGGTTTACAAGTCGGAAACCCTATCTTATTCTAAGTTGGAGTTTCCTCAATCTTACCAAACCATGACTATAGGCCGATTGCCTTATCTCTATCGGCAGCTAGTAACACCTAAGTCAAGTTCGGCTACGGATATAGCGGCGCAATCTATCCCTACCTCCAGGTCGGATAAGCTTGCCATGTGGATACCCAATTGCCACAATCTCCACAGTAGCCCCGAGTCCTTTTCGAGTCGACGAGACAACTCGGCTCGGACCAAAGCAACACTCAACCAAAAATCTCTTTGACCGAGTGCTTTTGGCGCCGAGTGATTCCATCATCTCTGCTGAATCTTCCCGAGTGGCTCCAAAGAGGCGCAGAAGGGCTGGAAAATATATAAAAAATTCTCAAAAATAAATATCTAGGTGCATCTCTGATGCACTAATTATAGGTGTAGCCCCGACTATGTGGTTAGTCAAAAATAGACTAAGCATATAGTCAAGAACTATAAAAATTATTCTCATGTAGATGCCTAGCTCATGCTAAAGCAATCATAGAAATCTTATTACTCAGCAAGTTCATACTCAACCGAGTGAATTTGCCCGAGTCATCTCGAACAAATAATTCAATCATCCCTCATGGGTAAAAACACTCGGTAAACTCTTGCTCAACCGAGTAGATTCGCCCAGTAATCCAGGAATAATAACTCAATCAACCCTAGCGGGTAAAAGCACCCGAGTAAGCTCATGCTTAAGGTAAATCTGCAGAGTCATCCGAGACAAATACTTTAATCATCCCTCATGGGAAAATAAGTTCTTTCAATCATATGAAAAATATGACCAAGTTATTAAAACACTTTTTGCCATAATCTGGTCTCAATCTTATAAAGATCTTCACCAAGGTGGAAAACAAACGGCATCGGTAAGATTACCCGACCAAATGCCGAAAAGCCAAACAGCCCTTGTTCACCAAGGTGGCTATAAAAACTCTGGCGTTGGTCACCTTCCAAATTGCATCGTGCCGGCTTCTCATGAAGTCAAGCAAACCGCGGTATGGAAGGATCTTTTAAGGTATAGGGCACTCGGACACGCGCATATTGCCGGGGCAAATGCTTAAGCTCATCCGCTTAAGTCCCTAAGGACACGTATCGGACCACACCTTAGAGTGGGCGTAGATTTTCTTATGGGCTCGGCCCACTCACCGAAAACCTAGCGCAACCCTCAAATCTTTCTTTATAAAGACACGAGGTCGTCCCCGCCTCTTCATCTTCCAAAATTCCCTTCGCAATACGTTCATCGGTTCATTGCGGGAGAACCCTAAGCTTGCGCGCTTCTCGATCCATCCGCCAGCTCGCTTGCGCGACTACTAGCTCACGCAACCAAAACTCCCACATCTTTCGCCCAAGATCCAACCTTTCTCGACGGATCCGCTCCTCATCAACCTCGATCTCATGGCGGAGGAGAAGAATATTCCGTTCGACCAATGGGCCACCTCGGATGTGAGGGAATACACCCTCAAGGAGATGGTGAAGCACGGCGTGCTTCCGCCCAAGGAACTTGTGGGATGGCGCCGGCGGCGGGGAGGACTTCCCGACCCTAACACCGGTGAGCTTGTCGTCTTTACCTCCTTTTTCTATTGCGGATTCAGTCTTCCCACCTCCCAGAATTCTTTCGGGGCTCTTGAATTACTATGGTCTTCACATCTACCATCGAACCCCAACTCGATGCTTCACATCGCACTCTTTATTCATGTGTGTGAAGCCTTCCTTGGCATTCTTCCTCACTTCAATGCATTAGTTGTATGTTCTGAAACCCCATCCGAACAAGGACCATCCTTGTGTCGTTGGCGGGGCAGCGAGCTTCGCGCGGATCTCTCCGCAAAGAACTTCTCTCTCCCTTGAAATCCTCGAACAAAGGGTGGCACGCGAACCGGTTCTACATCGGCAATCTTGAACCAGCCTTCCTTCCTTTGTCGGTCTTCCTCTTGTCCCCAAACCATCTTGGAGCACCGTCCGTAGCCCAAGAATGGGATGAGGCCAACGATCTGCTCGCGAAGATCCTGGCGATGAAGAAGAGGAACCTTCGCGGGAACAAATCACTCGGCACTTCATCGTGAGCTGCGGCGCTGTCGAGGGGAGCGATCGAAGCCGGCCTTCGAGTACGAAGGCGGAACGGACCAATCACGGAGGACCGGATCCGCTCTGCATACGAGATCACGAAGATCCGGATGTACAAGCTCTTCTCATCCGGGATCTCGGTCGCGAGCCCTCATACTACCGGTCCTTCCATTCAAAGGCATCCATCGACCTCCTCCTCGGTAAGCCGATTGATTGCTTTATAGTATCTTTCGATCTTGATGTCTTGTCGCTTAACGTTGCGCCTTCCTTCTTACGCAGGAAGCAGCCTCTATCATTTCCAAGCCGTATAAGATGGCTCATGATGACGCGAGCGTCGCCCAGCTAAGCCGTGGCGGGATAAAAATCCAAGGTGATCCGGAGGTCGGGAAGCGGGCGGCGCCGTGAGGACTCGAACAAGCGCGCAAGCAAAAGGCGGGCGATCATCGAGGACTCGGATGACGACGTCCGGCTCCTCCATTCGAGACCCCGCCTCTAAGGCGATCGCCGCGGACCCCGCCGCAAGAAGATCGCGATCAACCAGTGTAGCTCGAAACCAAAGTCCCGAGTTCTTTCGTAGAGAACTCTTCTTTATCTTATTTGTATTTACTTGTGTAGGAAGCCCCGGGATATAGATCCCGTCGGAGGATGAAGGCCGACCCGGCCGCTGCTCCCGCGCCAAGGCCGTCGAGCCGTGAAACCCTGAGCCCGCAACCAAGTGCGGCGTTAGGAGAAGCGCCTCTTCTCCTCGAAGGAGCGCCTCGAGGGAAGAGCCCCAGGCCCTTGGCCAGGATATCTCGGCGGAAACCGGTCGGCTGCCGGGAAGCCCACGGCGCGCGGCCGAGCGCCCCGGCCGAGGGTCACTCGGCACAGAGCCCGAAGAAGAGAAGAAGGGCCCGGGCTTTTTGCCCCACCTAGGCGAGCTGACCCACGAAACCGATGAGATTTGCTTGAACTTTCCTTTGTTCTTTCAATTTTGAATCTTTCATGTCTTCATTGGTTTTCTTGTTTGCCCGGCCACGGTAGAAGAGATTCCCGGGCTACGGTCTTCGAGACACAGGTTCCTCCAGGATCGAGTGGCGGGACTCGGGGCGAGAGACGGGGCATCATCCTCGGCCGGAGGCTAGAAAAGGATGAAAGGATGCCCTCGTCGAGAGCTGAACGAGCGACCATTTCGCTCAACGTAAGCCTTCATCTTTCTCTTTGATTATATCTTCGTTATCCTTGATCCGATCATGCCTTTGCATGCGAAAAGAATATTGCCGCTCAATGGCAAAATCAGTCTTCCCAGAAAGGCGGGTGCCTCACTTAAACTCCTTGGAGGACGTTCGGCGGCAGTGAAGGTCACTCGGGAGGAGGCCGCTTCAAGGGAGGCCGCTTTAAGGAGGAGATCTCGGAGCTTCGGAAGCGAACCTCGACCTCCGCGGATCAATCGAAAGTAAGCCCGCCTCTCCCACTTCATCATGATTCTTTTGTTGATCTTGTCTATTGATAATCCTCTTTCGTTGTAGAAAATTCTTGAGAGGTCCACTCGCTTCAAGTCCAGTGAAGGCTAGTCCTTGACAAGGCCGAAATGGAAGCGAATTTGAAGGTAACCTTCTTTGAAGTTGGATTTCATGTCTTTAGCTTCATTCCCGAGTGTCTGACGATCTAGGACTCCTTGCGGCTTATAAGATAAAGACCCAGAGCCCAAGGTATGACGTCTTGATCAAGGCGGATCAAATCCGACGACGAGATACGGGAAGAGGTCGCCAATGCCGCCGCACCAATCTTGGCCTTGTTTGATCAAGGGGTTGGGGCGGCTGGCTGAGCCAGTCGAGATCTTCGACAAGCTCCGTGCGCTCCCAGCGATGTCGAAGAACATCACCGAAGCGACCAACATGGGGGCTGGTCACGGCTCTTGCACGGACCAAGTCCCTCTACCCCAGTGGATATTCATTCAATCGGGGAGGGCTTCCCGCGAGGGGACAGAGCGAGCAGCGAGCCTTAGATATGCTCGGCGAGGCGCGGGAGGCGGCGAAGAAGATCTCTTTAGATGTAGTAAACAATTTTAAACTACGAGCGTGTTTGACTTTAGCTTCATGAATGTCATGTAATCATAACACTCTTGTCATGAAATCTCTCGTGCCTATTTTTAGTTTATTTATGTCAATGCCTTGATTCGAGCCTTTGCGTGAAATTTCTTAAGTAGTTTTCGTCTAGAGCTGTCACCAAGCCTAGGCTTGATTAGGTCATCGGAAAACTCTCGGTCCTTAACACAGGGCTCGAGTCGAAGGACATTAAACAATGATAAACCAAATTATGCACAAAAATTTGACGAGGAAAATTCGAGCTTTATTGATATGTGTATCATTTGTTGCTAGCTCAAGAAGTCATCTTGCTTGAGGTTGGCGAGTCAAAGGAAAACATGAGGCCTTAGCCAGATTAGGCGTAAAACTAGCCGAAGATGTTCAATGTTCAGGAGTTCTCCACCATAGACCCGTCCTCGCGCTTTAGCTAGGTAGGCACCCAGTAGTCACTTCGGCGATTATATAGGGTCCTTCCCATAAGGAGATAACTTGTGTCGGTCTTTGGTGAGTGGATCTTGCGTAGGACCAGTCGCCAACAATGAAAGCTCGTGCTCGCACGTTGCGGCCGTGTATCTTCTCCCGAGCCCTTGAAGGTATTTGGCCATTGGATGAGGGCTGCCTCGCGGGCCTCTTCCAATCGGGTGAGGTCATCCACTCGGTCGATGTCGTAGCGTTCATCGTTGAAGCTGCGGACCGGAGGGACTCAAACTCCATCTCATTTGGCAACATGGCCTGCGCCATAGACCGAAAGAAAGGAGTTTGGCCGGTGGCCCGGCCCAGGTGTAGTTCGCGGCGACCATAGAACCGGAGGAAGTTCTTGGACCCACTTGCCGCGTAAGGGCTTGGCCGGTCGAAGACGCGAGCCTTGATGCCTTGAAGAACCATGCCGTTTGCTCGCTCGACTTGCCCATTGCTTTTGGGGTGAGCTATTGATGCGTAGCGATCTTGATTCAGAAGTCTTCGCAGAATTCCTTAAAGATGCCTCCTGTGAATTGAGTCCCATTATCGGTTATGATTACGTTTGGGGCCGCGAAGCGGTGCACGATGTTGAGGAAAAAATCCCGCTTTGTCAGTGATTGTGGCAACCGGCTTGCTTCAATCCACTTGGAGAACTTGTCGATTGCGACGAAGAGGTGCGTGAAACCTCCTGGAGCCTTTTGAAGGGGCCAACCATGTCCAGCCCCATACGCAAACGGCCGGGAAAGTGGGATTGTTTGAAGCTCTGGGCGGGACATGGCTTTGTCGGGCAAAAAAGCTGGCGGCCTTCGCGAGGTTCTTACGACTTTATCCGCGTCGGAGACCGCGGTAAACGAAAAAATCCTTGTACGCCAAGCTTTTGCCGACCCAGTGCGTGCCGCCGCGTGGCTTCCGCATATGCCCGAGTGGATATCTTGGAGTAATTGTTTCCCTTCTTGGTGTGATGCACCTCATTAGAATTCCGGAGGGCTTCTCTTGTATAAATCGGAGTCGAAACCATGGCGTACACTTGACAACGACGCCGGACGCGTTACGCTGTCATCCGGTCATCCGCGGCTCTTGCTGAGTTAAGAATTTGATGAGCGGCGTCCTCCGGTCGGTATCGACCATGGTGACTTCGTTCGTGGTTTGCTCGTTGGGAGCTGTCTTTGCCGTGACGGTTGGCTCGTAGAGATGTTCGACAAAGACATACGCGGGCGGCCCGCGCTTTGATGAACCGCACGCTAGCTCATCGGCAGCTTCGTTGTTGTGTCTCGGGACATGTGAGAGTTCAAGTCGAGTCAAACTTGTCCTCAAGCTTGCGGACCTCTTGCGGTAGGCCTCCATAGTGTCGTTTAAGCAAGACCGAGTCTTTCATCACTTGATTGACGACCAGTGGAGTCGCCTTTCACAATAAGTCGACGAATGCCGAGTGAGGCGCAAGGCGCAGTCCATGTAAGAGAGAGCTTCGTATTCGGCGACGTTGTGTGGCGGAGAAGTGGAGGTGAAGGGCATATCTTAGCCTTTCCCCGGTCGGGAGATCGGCACAACTCCCGCTCCCAAGCCGGTGATCCTCTTGGATCCGTCGAAGTGCATGGTCCGGTGTTGGAGGTCTTCCCAGGTACGTGCTCTTGCTTTGTTCGATCCACTCGCCGGGAAGTCCGCTAAGGCTTGTGACTTAATGGACGTCCACGGGCTTAAAAGTTAAGTCCGGCGGCATCGGTTCAGGGCCCACTTGGCGATGCGCCGGTTGCCTCGCGGTTGTGGATGACGTCGCCGAGTGGAAAAGAGGTGATGACGGTGGACCGAAGTGACCACGAAAGTAGTGTGCCAATTTCCTCGCGGTTATTTGAACACCATAAAGCAATTTTTGTACACAGGGTATCGGATTTTGGCTCCTGCCAATACTTCGCTGACAAAGTAAATTGGTCTTTGAATCTTCTGGGCCCGTCCTTCTTCTTCTCGTTCAACCACAAGTACCGTGCTGACCACTTGGTGAGTGGCTGAGACGTACAGCAAGAGGGGTTCCTGGGGCTGAGGTGAAGCCAGGACGGGTGGCGTGGTAAGGAATTCTTTGAAATCTTCAAAGGCCTTGTCGCCTTCTATGGTCACTAGAAAGTCGTCGTCTTCTTGACGGCTGAAGAAGGGCATGCCTCGTTCGCCGAGTCGAGATATGAAACGGCTTAGTGCCGCCATGCAGCCAGTAAGCTTTTGGACGTCTTTCTGATTACTCGGGGGCTTCATGTTTAAGATGGCGTTGATCTTCTCTGGGTTTGCTTCAATGCCGCGATGTGATACCATGAAGCCGAAGCGGTTTGCGATGGGGCGCCGAAGGTGCACTTCTCAGGGTTCAACTTCATTCTGAAGGCCGGATGTTTGCAAAGGTTTCTTCTAAGTCGGCGATCAGGTCTTCTTTCTGCTTGGTCTTGATGACAACATCGTCGACATAAGCTTCAACGTTTTTGCCGATCTGCGTTTGGAAGCATCTTTGGATCATGCGTTGGTGGTAGCTCCGGCGTTCTTTAGGCGAAAGGCATGGTGATGTAGCGGTAGGCCCGACGGCGTGATGAAAGATGTCTTCAAGCGGTCGGTTCTTTCAGGAGGCGATACGGGTGATAGCCCGAGTAACAATCCAAGAAGCTCGGGAGTTCGCGAGGTACTTGTTGAGTCGACAACTTGATCGATGCGAGGTAGCCGAATGGATCTTTGGGGCAGGCTTTGTTGAGGTCGGTGTAATCGACGCACATGCGCCATTGCCCCGTCTTCTTGAGACCAAGCTGCGGATTGGCTAGCTTGATCGGGATGAAGACTTCTTTAAAAAGCTAGGCAGCCAAGAAACTTTGCGAGTTCTTCTTTGATGCGTCTTTTGATCTGTGCGAACTGCGTAATCGTTGTTTAATTGGTTTGGCGTCATCTTTGACGTTCGAGAGAGTGCTCGATCACCTCCTAGGAATTCCGGGCATATCGAGATGGTTTCCAAGCAAAAACATCTTTATTATTTTGGAGGAAGGTGACGAGCGCGCTTTCCTATTTAGGATCTAGGTCGGCGCCGATTACGGCGGTTTTGGAGGGATCGGAAATCAAGGGAGATCTTCTTGGTCTTGGCGTCGCCGGATCACGATTTGGGTATTTTCTTGGCGGGGACTTCGCCCTCTGCCAAGTTGATGCGCCAATCGGACTTCTTGTTGGCCACGTAATCTCTCGCGAGATTGGGCCATGTCGCAGCTCTCCTTGTCGCAGTGAAGGCTTGCTTCACGTCGGCACGAAGAGTGATGGCCGTTGGGACCCGACATCTTCATGCAAAGATAAGTGTAGTGTGGGATCGCCATGAGACTTGGCAGCGCGGGCCTTAGATGATGGCATGATATGCCGTTTGAAGTCGGCCACCTCGAAGGTGACGTTCTCCGTTCGAAAATTCTCTCGGGCTCAGAAGGTGACCGGAGAGAGATATGCCAGTGGTGTTGAAGATAGCCGGGATAACTCCGTGGAAGGGGTGAGCTTGCTTTGAGTTCGGCCCTCGGGATGCTGCATTTCGTCCATAGTCTTGGCAAACGAAGGATGTTGAGGCGCGCCCCGTCGATGAGGACGCGCTTAAGCTGATGTTGCGGACTACGGGGTCCGGGGCGAGTGGATAGCGTCCCGGATGGACCACTCGGTCAGGATGATCCGGCGGTCAAGGTGATGGCCACCTCAGACCATCGCGAGATATTGAGGACTTCGAGTTGAGCCGCGTTGACCTCCCGGTCGGTTAGCTTCATTTCCTCTTGGATTCATAAGCTAACGGGCCCCAGATGTGGTTGAGCTCCCCCTTGGATCTTGAAAAGGTTCGGCATTCTCGGCCGCATTGTTCTTCTTGGCGCCAGGACGGACCAGCCTCGTCGATCGGCTTCTTGTTGTTGCGCCGCATGCAATTGTTGTGACTGCTTGCAGATAAAGCGAGTCCTTTGCCGCGTGCTTGTGATTCGGATGGTGGGTGCAGGCGTTCATGATGGCGTCGTAGGCGGCGACTTCGGGACGGCGTTGAGTGGAGGTTGCGGCCACCGAGGTCTTGGATCGGCGCTTGCGATCTTTCGGGCCACAGTTCTTGTTGTTGCCGCCATCCTTCTTAGGATTTCGGCTTCCTCTGCCCTTGTCCTCTCTTTCCTTCGGGCCGATCTTGACGGGCGGCCTTGATGCGTCGTTTGATTTGGCGTATGGTCGCCGTCTCAAACATACACTTCACCGTCTTCGGTGGCTTGCGTCCGAACTTGCCGATAAGCGGCTCATCACGGACTCCCTTCCACGCGGCGTGATGATGTCATCGGTGATGTTCGGGATCTTGTTGCGCTTCTCGGAGAAGCGGCGAATGTAATCCTTCGAGAGGCTCGTCAAACCGGATGACATTGTAAAGGTCGAAGTGCGTCTTAGGGCCTCTCGAAGGTGCCTTGGAAGTTGGCGACGAAGTGGTCCTCGGCTCGCTCCACGGCGATTGAGCCTCTTGGCGAGTGGTGAGCCAATTCTGGCCGAGTTTGCGAGGGCCACGGGCGGAGTAGTTCGCCATGGCTTTGTTGTCGCCACTGCAGGCTCGGATGGCAAGGGTATATACGATTAACCAAGATTCGGGGTCGGTTTTGCCATCGTACCTTTCTATCCCGGTGGGCTTAAAGCCACTCGGCCAATGCACTCGGCGGAGCTCCAGTGAAGGCCGGTACTCCATCGTCGCCGCTATCAGGGTGATCCCTCCGATCTTCTGAGCGCGGCGTCGCGCTCTTAGTGCGCGGTCGAGACTTCCGCGAGATCACTCGGGGGTCTTACTGTCAGGCCCAGTCGGGTAGCTGAGCTTTTGCGGTGGACTCGGTGGTGGACGGGTGGACGTCCATGTCGTTTGCGGCGGGAGTCGGCCGTCTGCTCTTGGTGCCTCGGCATGGACTCGGGAGGCGGGCCTCTTGGCCTGAGTTGACGGCCAGGGCCGGTTCGGGCCTCCTATAGTCTCCGACCTTAGGGGTGGGAGCCGGCTCTTGTCGGGCGTTTCGGCCACGGATTGATCGGCCTTCTTGCCGAAGTGGTGGGAGGCCGTTAGCCGTAGTGGCACAACGATGGTCTTGATCTTATCCGAGTATAGGAGTCACGTTGGCGGGCCGTCTCCATGACGGTATCCAAGAGAGCGTGAGTGCGGGCAGTGTTCTGCTGTGGCGTGCGGGAAGACATTGGTGTTGCGAACCCGTGTTTGGAGGATGGCCTCTGGCGGATCGTCAGTGCACACGCAGATCCGGCTTCCTTTTATCCGGCCTCGTCTTTGCGTTGTTTGTCTTCTTGGTGTCTTGCGTTCAAGCTCCACTGCAGCTCGCTCCTCTTCGGCAAGCCTTACGGCCATGGCTGAGTCGGACTCATCCGCTCGGCCATGAGACGTCAGCTTGCTTGGCTCATGATCCATATGGCGATCGGAGTTGTCGGCTTCGTCGAGAGGGATGCCGTAGAGATTGTCGAAGCCGGCGGAGCTGAGGTATCCGTTGAGCTCGAAGATGAACGAGGCCAAGGGCGGGAGGATGACGCGACCTCCCTTGATCAGGTAGCCCTGGATGCGGATCGTTCGGTCCGAGTGGAGCTTGGGGATCGAGGCTCTTCCAGTGGATCTCGCCAACTCGGGGAAGCGATTATTTGTAGATCTTGGCGACGTTTGGTAACCCAAGCGGCACCGAAAGGTCTTCGGCCGAGTAGATTGCTTCCGTCGGGGAGGCAAGAAGATTGGCGCGAATCTCGGCGGCATTCGGTAATCCGAATGGCGCTAGTGAGTGAAATCCGTCGTCGGAGAAGGTGGATCGCATCTTGGTCTTCAAGATGTTGTCGAAGATCTCGGCGCTTTGGAGAGCCGAGCAGGCGCCCAGTAGGTTGTTCCCTCCGGCGGTTCGAATCCGAGTCGAGGAGGAGTCGCCGGCGAAGTTGGCGGCGAAGTCGCCGAGTCTTGAAGGAGATCCCATCACGCTTGTCGGCGAGATTGTTGAAGAAGTCTCGGCGCGCGGCCCCCACACGGCGCGCCAGCTGTCGAAACTTGTTTCGGCAATATATTTTAATGGGGTCGCGATCAAGATCGCCAAGCACAATGGGTTAGAAGAAGAAGAAGATTTAGACGGGTTCGAGGCCCTCTCGAGAGGTAATACCCTACTCACATTTCGGTGGATTCGATCCGCCGAGTGTCTTTATTGATCTCGTGATCTCGTGAATCTAAAGCTCTTGCTTATGAAGTCTAAGATATCCCTCAAGGGACGCCCCTTACCCCCATATATAGTCTTGGGAGGAAGGGTTTACAAGTCGGAAACCTATCTTATTCTAAGTTGGGTTTCCTCAATCTTACAAACCATGACTATAGGCCGATTGCCTTATCTCTATCGGCAACAGTAACACCTAAGTCAAGTTCGCTTACGGATATAGCGGCGCAATCTATCCCTACCTCCAGTCGGATAAGCTTGCCATGTGGATACCCGATTGCCACAATCTCCACATTGCACCACATCATTTTGAAAGGATTGTAGTGCACATGCTGGATCGATGATCTTTTGCGAAATTGTGTTGAAGCACATAACTTTGTTATTGTTGCCCGAACATTATCGGGAAGGATACCCCAAAGTATAAGTAGCTATGTCATCAGCACGTGACGAGTCATGAGACATTAGGAGTATCCGGGCGGTACCTTGATGCTCTCTAGGAACTCAAACATGCTTTCTTTATACGCACTCCTTGAGTGTAGCGGCTGAACTCAAGTAGTGGCTTCCCTTTCCCTTTTGTTGGGAGGCCATCGTAGTGTGCCATATGCTTGAGATCATTTCGTGCCTCAAGCGTATCTTTTGATTTTCCATACACACCTTGGAAGCCCAGCAAGTTGATGGAAATGTTCTTAGTGAGATGCATCACATCGATGCGTGGCGGACGTCCAAAACTTCCCAATTGGCTAACTACAAAAATGAACTTCTTCTTCCACATCACCACGGGACCATCTTCACTTGTTATAGGTTGGCTGCTAGGTCCCTTTCCAAATACTACTTTGAGGTCTTTCACCATGGCAAACACGGCCTTTAGTTGCGATGCTTTGGCTTAGTACGATGGTACGCCTTTTTGTTCAAAATATTTACCTTTTCTCCCGAGGACGGGGGTGGCTTGCAACAAGAAAGCGACGATGGCCCATGTACACCTACCTTCTTACAGTGTTTCATGTACGTAATTTCGGTTTCATCCATACAATGGGTGCAAGCATTGTACCCCTTGTTTGATTATGTCTTGATAGGTTGCCAAATGCATGCCAATCGTTGATTGTAACTAATAACAACGCTCGTAGGTTAAACCGCTCATGTTTATCCTCATCCCACATGGGGACACCTTCTTTCTTCCACATCAGTTTCAGATCTTCGATCAGCGGTCTCAGGTACACGTCAATGTCATTACCTGGTTGCTTTGGGCCTTGAATAATAATCGGCATCTGAATGTATGTATCTATTTCTAAATGATCCCTGATCATATATCATATTATTGAAACTAATATGATTCTAAGATCGGTATGTTTATTGATTGATGATCATGTCTCATTGATCATGGGTATGGAGATACCAAATCAATAAACATGGACACATGTGTTAGAGAACACATTGTTGGATAGACCCACCATGAGACACTACAGGAATTAATGTGCCATTAGTTGGTCTCGGGTAGTGTTGGTACAAAGTCCTTAGACACTGAGATCACCATGAATTCCAACATGTGTAGTAGCCTACTTTGGGACTACCAAACGCTATTAAAATGCTTGGGTAGTTATAAAGGTAGTTTTCGGGTTTGCTATGAAACATGGAGTGGGATGTGAGTGATCAAGATGGAATTTGCCCCTCCTTTGGAGAGATATCTCTGGGCCCCTCGAGGTAATGGATTATGGAAATGATGGCCATGCTAAGTTGATTGAGGAGTCAATCAACGGACAGATAATCCAATACGGTTCGAGTGAATGGTTAAGCTATTGAAGGATGACACACATCTTGCCTATAAGCTTAAGCGGTATCGTGAGGCAAAGGGATTTGTGTACACATTACTGGGTTGAGCCGATATTATATTCTTGTATACTATGGTGTCAATATGTCTTTTGCTAGGCACTTGCATTTGGTAACCAGTCGGAGTTGAGTTGGACTCGGCCGACGATCGGCTAAAGTTAGACTATGGCGAAACCAAGTATACCTGAACCTACGGTCGCACGCAAGGGGGATAAACGGGCATTGAGTTGGACTCGAATACGGCTCGATCGGATAGGGATCCGATCGGATAGAGTCCTATGGGCTTACGACGTATGGGCGGCCAACTCTGAGACACGGATGAGATCCGATTCAAAATAGAGTCTGATCGGCTACTAGTCCCGATCGGCCAACTCTATATAAAAGGCGAGGGTGGAGAGATCTTTGATCGATCAATGGAAGTCAATTGTGCCGAAATCAATCGATCACACGCGGCTTTAGAAGTCGGCGAGATCAATCTCCACGGAAACCCTCCCCGAGCCAAACCCTAGCCTTGCAGCGTGCTAGCACGCGGGGTGTTCGACGTTACTGTCCCGGACATGTGGATACCGTGAGGCTGCTACGTTGTGCGCTGTGATCGACTACGTTTGGTGTGGTGGAATCGGCTACGGTCGAGCGCATCGGAGCGAGGCGCGAGAAGCGATCGGACGATTGGCGAATCGGCTACATTGGCGAATCGGGCATCGGGGAATCGGTATCGGCTTACTGCGGGAATCGGGTTGTCATCGGCGGCCTGGTTCCGGATCGAATAGCTGAATGGCTATTTCCGCTGCATACTCCAATCGGTAACGATCTATCGGCCCTTACTTGCAAGTGTTCCTAGTTTTGCGCGGTAGAAAAGTTTTTGTTTTCGGCTAGCGTAGCCTCCGCGTAACCCTTCGGTGGTATCGAGCTAATCTTGCTTAGTTCGAGTTTTAGATTGGATCTGGAACATGTTTAGCGCATGGGTTGATTAGATCAATCGGTTTTACAGGATTTGTTGATAGTGTATCGGAACGGCGTAATGTGATTACGTCGAAGCAATATCCATAGAACTCGGTTTGAGGCGGCTTCGAGATAGCATTCCTTGATAGTGTATCGGAACGGTATAATGTGATTATACCGAAGCTATCTCATAGTCCGATCTTGTTAGCTGCCTCGCGCCTACGCAAACCATCTCCCTTGATAGTGTATCGGGACGGCATAATATGATTTTGCCGACATGGTTTCCGTAAGCGATTTCATAAATTGGACCTATGAATTTTGTATGGTATTCCGGGCGCCCCCCTTATAGGTCGTCTCGATGTCGTCTCTCTGCGATAGGTAGAAAATGTTTCTACGCTTAACTTATTTTTGCAGAGAATGCTTTGAGATGGTATGGCCCTATTGTATGTATGAGATGCATGTGATGCATATAATATTCTTTCATATGTGCAATCCCTGTAATATTCTTTCTTACGTGCAATGCTTGTAATATTCTTTCACGACCTGCGAGTCGATGTAATCTTCAATTAGAGCTTCTATAGTAGTAGCTTAGTTTGAAAAAAATCAAGCATCATGCACATTGGAAGATGGTGCCGAAGATGGAGATCTTCAGCGCCGACATGGAGATGGAGATCACCATGTGAAGGGGCCATACTATTTCATTATATGCTATTCTACACTTTCATATATGTGATATGTTTGTTTGATAGGATAGTATCCTGTAGCAAAATTAAGTAGTAATGATGCCCTTCCAAATGATGCACCCGTCACCGTTATGCTCGTCAATGGTGGGTGCGCCAAAGCAGAGTGCCATTCTCTATCATAACACGAGGGTATATGTCAGACATATACGGCGGGAGCATTTGGTTTACTTAACAAGGCTATCAAAAGCAGGTTTTGGGCCTTGGGGCATAGGTTGGCGCCGGGCATGGAGATGCCACACCAACAACAAGAGTCACATAGAGATGTGATTAGCAAGGTGTTGCTTACCGATGTTATTAATTTTCTAGCGGTGATGCCAAAGCTCACTAGAAATTAACTAACATGTGGATCTTGACCCAATACGTAACCTAGAGGGAAGGTGTAAAATATGTAATGGGATTCTAATGTTAAATTATTTAACAATAGACATAGCATAAACATTGTGCTAAACTTTGCTTTTACATTTGTAGAATAAATGGCGGCTAATACTACACCGTACCTTTAATTTGCGATCTATTCTCGAAAAGGAAAAAATTAAATGGAACAAACTTTATGGATTGGTATCGCAACTTGAGAATTGTTCTCAAGCAAGAGCGTAAGGAGTACGTTCTTGAAGTACCCTATCACGAGGATTTGCCTAATAATGCCACTTACAGCGCACGGAGAGCTTACGAGAAGCACACTATGATGCCCTAGATATAAGGCTCTCATGCTTGCGACAATGTCCCTGAGCTTCAAAAGCAATATGAGAAGCGGCGATGCTCACACTATTATTCGGGGAGGCTGCGTGGTATGTTTGAGAACCAAGCTCGGGCGAGAGGTTAAACACCTCGAAGTCTTTGTTTGCGTGCGGAGCTTGTTGAGGGAATCCCGTCGAGTCCACATGTGATAAAGATGATTGGCTATATCGAGAGTCGAGAAAAACTAGGTTTTCCCTTAGCCAACGATTGGCTGCGATGTGATTATCCGGTGCTCCCTCCGAGCTTCGGAGCCATTCATATTGAATTATCACATGAACAATATGGATAAGACCTTGGCTGAATTGCATGGGATGCTAAAGGCAGTGAGGAGAGTATCGAGAAAAATGGTCATCATGTGATGATGATGCGAAGGATAACGCAAACCACTGTCAAGAAACTTTGTACCAAGAGGAAGTTAACTCCCGATGAGATCGCGAGTGCCTCTAATGCAAAGAAGGACAAGAAGGGGTCGATGGCATCGATGCGTTTGCTTCTATTGCAAGGAGGCAGGCCAGGAAAAGGAAGCTTGGAAAGAAGTACATGGAGGATCTCAAAAGAAGCAAAGTATGACTTACGCCGGGTATTAATGTTATAGACATTAATCTTGCTACTTCACCCATGACTCTTGGGTATTTGATGCCGGATCAGTAGCTCATATTTGCAAATCGTTGCAGGGAATGAGAAGAAGTAGAGGCTTATGAAGGGCGAGGTGAACTGCGCGTCGGCAATGGAGCAAGCGTTGCTACGATTCTTTGTCGGCACGGTACCACTTCATCTACCTTGAGGATTAGTTTTGGAATTAAATAATTGTTATTATGTTCCAACACTATGTCAAAACGTTATTTCCGCTTCATGTTTGCAAGCGAGAGGATATGATTTTAGATCAATGGACAATGGTTGTTCAATATATCTCGAAGATATGTTCTATTTTCATGCTCCATTGGTGAATGGATTATACGTTTTGAATCTTGAAGCGTCTTCCATCTATAACGTTAATACGAAGGCAACTCTCTAATGATATAAACCCCATGTTTATCCGGCATTGTTGCTTAGGCCATATAAATCGAGAAACGCATGGAGAAGCTCCATAAGGATGAATTGCTTCACTCTTTTGATTTTGAATCATTTGAGACATGTGAGTCTTGTTTACTTGGTAAGATGACAAAGGCACCTTTCACGGGACACGGTGAGAGAGCAAGTGACTTTGTTGGCACTCGTACATGCGATGTATGTGGGACCAATGAGCTCAACGGCGGAGGTGGTTATCGATACTTCATTACCTTTCTGCAGATGACTTTAGTAGATATGGTTATATCTACTTAATGAGGCATAAGTCCGAATCCTTTGAAAAGTTTAAAGAATTCCAGAATGAAATCTGCAAGAATCATTTAGGGAAAACAATCAAGTTTCTACGATCGGATCGTGGATGGGAATACTTGAGCCAAGAGTTTGGTAATCATCGAAAGATTATGGAATTGTCCACAGTTGACTCCACCGGGAACTCCTGAATGGAGCAGGAGTGTCGAGGAGAAATCGCACCTTGTTGGACATGGTGCGATCGATGATGAGCCAAAGTGATCTTCCGTTATCCTTCTGGGGATATGCTCTTGAAACAGCTGCGCTCACACTAAATAGAGTTCCATCTAAGTCAGTTGAAAAGACACCATATGAGATATGGACAGGGCAACCCCTAGTTTGTCTTTCCTCAAAATTTGGGGATGCGAAGCTTATGTAAAACGTTTACGTTGTGACAAGCTCACACCCAAATCGACAAGTGCTTCTTTGTGGGATATCCTAAGGAAACTAAGGATATTACTTTTATAATCGGGAACAAGGCAAAGTGTTTGTCGCAGGCACGGTGTTTTCTTGGAGAAAGAGTTTCTTTCAAGAAGGGTTAGTGAGGAGCGAGTGCATCTTGAAGAAGTTCAGAAACACCGAGAAAATGTTTCGGCGATCACGGAACCACAACGGGAGGAGCAAAGTGTTGCGCCACCGATTGTAGATACACCAGATCCACGAGAGGTGAAATATCACGTCGTGCACTGGCCCAGGGTACACGAGTGCGGAAAGACGTGATATATTGTTGTTGGACAACGATGAGCCTAAGACCTATGAGGAAGCGATGGTGGGACCCGATTCCAACAAGTGGCTTGGAGCCATGAAATCCGAAATAGAATCCATGTACGACAATCAAGTTTGTAGCTTGGATTGATCCACTGATGGTGTCAAAACCATTGAGTGTAAATGGGTTTTTAAGAAAAAGGCGATATGGATGGAAATGTTCACATCTATAAGGCGCGATTGGTGGCGAAAGGTTTTAAACAGATTCAAGGAGTTGATTATGATGAAACCTTCTCGCCCGTCGCAATGCTTAAATCTATTCGGATTATCCTAGCGATTGCTGCATATTTCGATTATGAGATATGGTAGATGGATGTCAAAACGGCTTTCCTAAATGGAAACCTAAGCGAGGATGTATACATGATACAACCTCAAGGTTTTGTCGATCCACAATCGCCTGGAAAGATATGCAAGCTACAGAAATCCATTTATGGATTGAAGCAAGCATCTCGGAGTTGGAATATTCGTTTTGATGAAGTAATCAAAGGGTTTGGTTTCATCAAAAACGAAGAGGAGGAGCTGTGTTTACAAAAGGTCAGTGGGAGCGCAATTGTATTTCTAATCTTATATGTGGATGACATATTACTGATTGGAAATGATATCCCTATGCTAGAATCCGTCAAGTCTTCATTGAAAAATAGTTTTTCCATGAAAGACTTAGGGAAACGGCTTATACATATTGGGCATTCGGATCTATAGAGATAGATCCAAGAGGCTAATTGGATTAAGCCAAAGTAAATACATTGACAAGTTGTTGAAAAGGTTCAACATGCATGATTCCAAGAAAGGTTTCTTGCCCATGTCACATGGCATTAATCTTAGCAAGAATCGGTGTCCTCGGAACACATGATGAGCGGAATAAGATGGGTATGGTTCCATATGCTTGGCAATTGGATCCATCATGTTTGCCATACTTTGTACACGTCCGGATGTCTGCGTACGCTTTGAGTGCTATGGCGAGATGCAGTCGAGATCCGGAGTGAAGGTCAGGAATTTGCCGTAAAAGAATATCCTTAAGTACTTGAGAAGAACTAAGGATATGTTCCTAGTCTATGGAGGTGAAGAAGAGCTCGTTGTAAGTGATTACACCGATGCTAGCTTCCAAACAGACAAGGATGATTATAGATCGTAATCTGGGTTCGTGTTCTGCCTGAACGGAGGCGTAGTCAGCTAGAAGAGTTCCAAGCAGGATACTGCTGCTGATTCTACAACGGAGGCCGAGTACATTGCTGCTTCGGAAGCTACAAAGGAGACTGTTTGGATAAAGAAATTCGTCACTAATAGGTTTGATCCAGAAGACCACTCAAACAAGGACACGTCACCGATGATATATTTGTTAGTGATATGACCTAGAGGCAACATGGAGATGTTGGATATCACGTCAATGTTTATGTATTAATGAATAAAGTGTTATTCAGTTCCATGAAATAGCCATCTTGTATTGATCAATAAGTACGTGACTTATTTATGAGACTCGATATGTATGTATCTATTTCTAAATGATCCCTGATCATATATCATATTATTGGAACTAATATGATTCTAAGATCGGCATGTTTATTGATTGATGATCATGTCTCATTCATCATGGGAATGGAGATACCAAATCAATAAACATGAACTCTTTATTGAAAGCCATAAGTCAACTTTGCATCATCTCATATGATCTTGTATCGAAGTGCTTTACAAGCTAGGACATGCTTCTAGGTTCTCGTACTCCTCACCGCGATAAAGGATACAATTGTTAGGACAACTGAGTGTATCTTTTGTACCTCCCGGTCCTAGAAAGCTGAGACTAGATTCTTAGCTTCATACTTGATTGACAATTTGTTTCCTCTCGGAAGAATGTTTCTTCATGAGTTTTAGTAACTCGCCAAATTCCATATCACTCACACCATTTTTGGTCTTCCGTTGCAAGAATTCTAGTGTGATACCGGGCTTTGTGTTCCACAGTGACAACCTGGAGTACAAGGGCATTTTTAGTCCGCCAACATATGCTCCAATTTATGCATCTCCTTTTCACCTCTCTATAGTCCTCATCCGTGGCAGCATCTGACCAAGGTCGCCGGCACCATCATTTTGTTCAACATCCCGT